>MU389349.1:0-547517 GCA_022578775.1 Xylaria venustula | reverse complement strand
AATAATAATAATAATATATAATAATTTAATTATTTATTAATATAAAAATAAAATAATTTTTTTTATTTATATATAATATATAATTAAATAAAAAAAAAATTATTTATAAAAAAAAAACTAAACTTAATATTTATTAAAAACTTAAAAATTAACTAAAAATTATTTTAAAATTTATTATATTACGCTTTAAATTATTTATAAAAATTATATAAGCAGCAAAAAAAAAAAAAGCATTTTAAATTATTAATTATATATATAAAATATTTTAAATTTATTAAAAGCAAAAAGCGCAGCTTTTTATTGTTTAGCTATATATTATTAAGCATTTATAAATAATATTGCTATAAATATTAATTTTTATAGCAATATATATTTAAATATATATTGTTTATTATAAATAAAAAACACACAAATATATATATATACGCGCCGGTATATTTATTAAAATAATATTTAAAAAAATGCAAACGCATTAAATATTATTATATATTTTTTAAACTATAAATATTTTTTTTGTTATAATTTTTAAAGTTAGCTTTACAATTATTATAAATAACAAAGCTAAAAAATATATTACACTTAAGTAAATTTAAAAGCAAAACAATATAGTCCCGTACGCTCCGCTATAAAAAAAAAACATTTCACACATATATTATAAGTTACAACTTAAACCAATAAAACTTTATATTTTATCTGCAATTGATCCTATATGCGCGCAGGTGGGCTTTGCCCCACCTGAACGCGAGAGAGGACTAGATTATTGATAATTTGAATATATTTCCAAGCCCTTGATACGAGTCCCCTTTATAGGGGGGTTTCATGCTCTTTCCTCTTTAAACAAAAGCTTTGTCCCAGCGAAGACGATGTATGACCCAAGTCCGCGACTTTACTTTCACAAATATTGTTGCATTGTAAGCCGTTTTAGCCGAAGCCAGCTATTTGGTACCATCCAGATTACCTCATCTTCACTGACGAGGAGTAGGTCAATCGCAATCTCTATAGAAGGTTTAGCAAGATTGACAAACAGAGAGAGGGAACGAACAGCGGGGAGGAGCAACAGTCAATGAAGAGCTGATTGAGAAAATCTACGGACTGCTCTTACCTGGCGGGGGCATGTCCTCGAGGAGAGTAGCAGGCGCAGTGCCCACTATCGGACGACCGCGCCAGTCTTCATCTTCAGACACCTTTTTGATTGTGTTCAGATCCTCGACCATGAATAATGTGAATCCCCGGGAACGGGAGGCGTGTCCGGTTAAGTTGATGGCTTCTAGGTGAGTGGCGTAAGGCTGATGGAATAATACAAAGATCGGGCTGTGGTCTTTTGAGATACCTGGGTTATATTAGTTTAAAATCTTCCCGAAATATGACGAAAGGCATCTTTGGGGATCTCGTCGAGGTTGAATGCATGATTATTGACATACCTGCCCAGATCCCTCTGTATCGAAACGTGTCGTCCGGGGTGAAGAGCTTCGGATTGAGCGCCGCGTATAAGCTATTTTGTGACACTGTCTCTAGTCGGAAGATATCCCGGCTCGTATAATCCAAAGGAGACGGGTTATGCGTCCTGTCCATTGCGGGAATGGTAGGAGGGGGCCAGAGAGAGTCAGGCTTGAGACCGCGGATGGCAGCGGTAGAATCCTCGCCAATTCCGAGCCCGTACGTGACGTCCACCTTGAATACTGGTTTGTCAGATAAAACAACCGTAACTTCTCCGTCCTGTAGAACCCTGATCTCCAGTGCAAGTCCCTCGAGTACTTTCCGTTTCTCTCCCCGACGGCGCGCAACCAATAGCTGTCCGCTTTCCTCCTGGTCACCCATCCATAACTTTCCACATACCCACTTATAGTTTTGTGTTGACTGTTTTCCGCCAGGTCGCTTGCGCTTTTCTTGAGCATCGTTGTAGAACTGTGCAACCTTCGCTTCTGGCCCCTCTGCCCCAACCCGGAACAGGTTGAAAGTGAAACGTGAGTCCCAGGAGCCAGCCTTGGCTGACAACTCGCGCACGCTACCCACAAACTTTACGTGTATGGTGTCTCGGTCCTTTTTTACGGGAATCGCTAACAGTGCCAGGCCATCTCCCGTATTGTTGTCTCGCAGCAGCATGCAGTACTGCCACCGTCGAATTGCGGCTTCGATTTTCAATCTTGTCGCTCGATGTTCAGCATTAGGCCAGAGGCTTGTACCGAGACTGTCCTCTCTTTCAAGCGGGCGCCAGTGCCAATAACCGGTCAGAAAACCCTTTGCATCAATGTAACACGTCGGGTCGCCGACCTGGCCTAGTTCGAACACATCTCCGATAGTTTCTGACGGCATATCGTACAGCGACGGCGGACACCACGACCAGCCGCCGGACTCGGTGATGGTCGGCTGACCGTGGTGTAGTGCCCCTGGGTTTATCTTGACTACTTTGTCGGCGATTGCCTTCGTGATCTTCTGGAGTGACCAGCTATAGTCGATGTTTGGGATGCCCGAAAGTAGGCCTGCAATCACCATGCGATCTCGTGGCCAAGAGGTAGAGCGCGGGCGGAGGACCGCCACTAAATTACTAACGTTAGAGATGGGTTGCCGCAAGCGGCGTATGATATTCGAGGCAATCCAGTGCCCGCGCGTGCAGCTCCCAGGGTCTTTGGCTAGGATATCCTCTTCGAGATCCTTGACCAGTAGGCCACCGTTCTCGGGATTTTCGAAAATGACTTTGACATTCTTGGACATGATGAGCTCCAACGCAGTCCAACCGCGTGTCAGCCAAGCCGAAAACACCAGCGCAAGGCAAGGAGCACCATCGTCTGTCCACGTAAAGTTCGCTAAATATCCGTCGTGCAGCACCGTGAACTTGGCATTATTATAGTTTTCATGCATCCGGTTGATCTCGATCCTTCTGTACTCAGGATCCGTCGGAATGGAGATAGTATCCCACCAAATACCTGTACATTCCAGCGTCTTTCCTATAGAAGCGAAGTATTCGAATAGACACTTATTTACTTGCCCTGCCGGCTTGAGACCGATGCCAGTACCATCAGACCAAACATGGGAGACAGCCATGTATGGACCTGCCTGGGAAACCTCGAAGGGCTCTGAGCATGTCCAGACGGTGCGCCCTTTGGCTTCTATAGAATTGTTGAGTAGTCTGGGGTCGAAGAATAGCTGCTCTGTGCAGGCGCTGCGGGATTCCTCGGGACACTTGTGCAGCTGTCCGACACGGGTGCTATCAAGCGTTGTCGAGTGACAGAGCACCGGGGTGCAAGCATCATGCCCGGTGTGCCTCAGCCGCGGGTGTCGAGTAGCCACATGCATGATTCCAGGCAGGTCGATGTGCTGTCGTTCAGTCGCGACGACCAAGTTCCAAAACCGGTTCGCACAGATCCCAAGACCCCGAGCTTCCTCTGCAGCCCTTGTTACCTCAGGCTCCGTAATAGCGACTGGAAGAAAATCAACGCTCCATTTCCCCTCTATAACTATGTTGATACCCAGCGACGCCTGGATAGTCAGCATCCAGTATATCACCTCGAAAGCGCCGAAGGCATCTGTCCTCGCCGTGCTTTTGTCTTTGCAGTACATAATGTCAGATATTGGTCGTCCTCTGAATTTAGCGTCGATTATCAGCCAGTGGCATGAGGCGATGGCGGCGGACATGTGAAAGAAGGGTCGCGTAAACTGGCGACCTGTTGTGAGGGTCGCCTGGCAGGCTAACAATTGGAGCGACCATTCGCGGAAACCGCGCCACTCGCAACGCGGAGCTAGACTTCTGATCCTCTCTCTATTTTCGACGCACTGGGCATTATTGCAATGCTGAATCTTTGCTCTCAAACAGAGCTGTACGAGGCGGTTCAAGAAGGGCGAACCAAGATGAGTCAAGCTTTGGATATCATTAAGAATGATCCCTTCTATACGAAGGTCTTCTCGGTCTTGAGCATTTGGACAGCCCACCTCCCCTGGTATGCCGATGCTCGCATCGTTCTGGAGCAGAATTGGGTCTTCGGGGCCGATAAAGAATGCTACAGCGGCAGCTGCTGTACTATTTCCGGGATTCGAGAGAGACTGATTCGTCCGCGTCTTACGTTCTTCTTCAAGATATTCAATATGTTTTGTTCTCACGTCACCGAACTTGGGGTCTTTATAGTAATCGTTCTTCTTTCGATCAGGGTCAACTCCCCGCATCAAGACCTCGCCGGTCTTGGTGTCGCGGTACAGCGGCATCGCTAGTCACGACCAAAACTTCAAAGATCTGAGTATGTGACTCTTAAGAGTAATAAAGCGCTTGACTGAGACTTGATCAGCACAAATGAAGCTCGCTAAAGTCTTTGCACGCCAGAGACTAACATCAAATATACAAAGTGACATATACTACTATACATAATCGTCACAGCCAAGATACCTATTACAGGTTAGTCTAATTTCTTACACGTTTTCTGCTGCAGCCTCCTGCAAAAAAGCACCGGACAGTTGACCCTGGTGAGGACCCTGTCATGTAATATTGATGCACATCATTATACATTCATTCAACTGCAACTGCCTTATTCGTCTGCCTGAAGGAATATGAGGGGCCCAGGTATCTGAAAACTTGGTGTAGGACTTTTCATGTGAGCAGACTCTGTTTAAAGTCCCAAAACTAGACCTTGCCCCCTCTCTCCCGGCCCCCAAAATGGACGACTCATCTCACCGCGCTGACAGGGTGATGCTATCCTTGACATTGCTACCTCCATGACGTGTCTTCCTACCGTTAATTCCAGTACTCGGGTGCGGGGAAACTAAGTCCTAGCAGTAGGCAATAATTGGAGTATGCATATGCACTTTGACTGTAAAACATGAGCTGAATCGACCGATGGGGTATTCCGGATGCTTGATGACAAAATCTTCAGCCTCAAGACGAGCAGTACGTGCCCCCAGGGTCTCATAAACTAATACAACCTGGCCAGACCGTGATCGTTTTCTGCCACTCTGGTGAATTTGTCACCCTCCACATGTCAACGCACAAAAGAATGGAGGGGAGATAGTGTGTGCTCGATCCAATCGTTACCAAATCCCGAGCACGTGCAATAGCTCTTTTCAGCTCTTGAAGTTGCATGATGATCTCGGCAAGCTGAGAGCGTCTGGATGCATCAAACACGGTGGACATTTCTCTGTTATTGCCTGCGAAAACCCGAAACGCGATATAATAACACGCGTGCTGATCTGTGTGAATTAACTTTTGTTTTCGATAAAGTTGATCAATGATGATGTCTGCAAATGCGGCGACACTTATCCAACCGTCAAACAATTACTTAGAAACCACAAAGGGGTCCCAAACTGCCCCTAGCTAAATAGTGACACCTGATTTGAGCTAGGCAAGACAATTATATTCAAGAGGTTTAGAGATAACTGCAAAGATTCTGTTACTCAACACTTACCGATACCGACGCTGTATTAGTTACCAAATGGAGATGGCTTAGCGATCATGTATGATCAGTTTAGACAAGGTATAGAGTATTGGAAGTAGAAACTGGCCAAAATAGGCATCTTGTGAATTTCTTAACAATAAATGCATGCAACCAGGCCATAAATAACGTGATTGATTCGCTTGTTGGAATGTAGGAATGTAGGGCTTGAGGAACCAAATCGAAGATACTGTTTCTCCCACAGGACATGACTGGGAATAAATGGTATGTCGAGAAGGCCTAGGAAAGCTCTGGTCATGTTCATTATAAAAATGCCGACAGTCCTTAGCGGATTTCTACCTCCGAGTATAATTTGGTCACAAGTTTGACAACTCTCCTGATTAGATCCCTCTCATTTTTATTGATAACGCCACCCCTGTCACCCACGATGATTCAAAACGGCGTATACTTTGTCCAGCTCCATGACCCGAGTCTACCTCGAGTTGTAACGCTGAGCTTGAAAAGCAACGGTCCGGCTGACTTCCTCCCGCTTACACCACGATCGGTTCTAGACCAGATCTTTGTCATTACCCAGACACCAGAGAATCGACATCTTTACACGATCGGATCCAACACTTCCGACGATTACCTTAATCTTGATAGCGATGGGATGACACTGGTCTTCAGTTCTCGAAATGACTACAGTGATCCAGCTTACTTGTTCTCCTTCCATCAGACTGGGTAAGTGCTGCTTGATGATACATTCAATAGATTATATAATTCCTAGGCAGGGAAGATTCAAGCGACCTTTTATCCTGTACACTGGTTTTAAGTAGCCAATCAAACAGTACTAGAGCTTCAGGTGGAAATCCAGGGGATAGTCTCTGGAAACACCAATCGACGCAGGCCTACCTATGTACCTAGGAACTAACAGGATTTCTAGAAAGTACTATCATATCCATAACCATGCAACTGGAGCACGCATCTCTGGTACCGCCACTATCTCGGGCATCACTGCGGATACGTTCGATCTGGTACGGTTTACTTGTAAGTTATGCCAACAAGCCCCTTTCACACAATCTTAGCTGAGAGCTCTCTTTACCTGCAAACTAACTGTTTGGCTGCTGACGGATACTAGACAGGGAAGATGACCTAGATGCAGCGAGGCAAGGTATCGAAAGGCTGGAGGCGTTCATCAAGGGGGTTTCAGAGTCGTTAAACCAACTCTGGGCTTATGCGCAGAATGGGCAGTACAACACAATGTATCCTTGGCTACAAGAATTACAGGCTCGTGTCCAGAACTTCATTGCCAGAGGCTGGCGCTCTGCTTGAAAATTCCGGTCTCTTTTTGTCCGACTACGTACTATCTACGTAGTGTTTCTCTCAAACAATACGGTGTTATTTATTTGATGTAGATGATAGGTTAAGTGCTGGTGCGCAGGCTAGCTTAATTACGGTAAATCCATGGGTCAATCGAAGTTTCATACTCTTAAAACTTTCGAAAACTTTGGGTAAACGCAACGCTTTTTCTTAGCAGCGACGCGCCAGTCAGTAATTACACGGCGCTTAAGGCAACATGTGCCTAGATTCCCACAACCTGTGGTACCAGACGCCCGGATAGGTTCGCCTCCAATTTGATCTTTTCAGCCATGTAGAGGCCTTCGATTATGCCCGTTTTCCAGTAGTAGTGCCCGAACTCACGATCCCATTGTGGACTCAACAATGATTCACTGAACTGCGCGCCCCTCTCGCCGGTGTGCATCTCAACTTTTCCCATGGTTTCATTCATCGCCGCTAATGTAGCCTCTTCCCACTTCGTTCGACTAGGGCCCGCCTCGAGGACGGCATCAACCCATCT
This sequence comes from Xylaria venustula, assembly GCA_022578775.1. Lineage (NCBI taxonomy): Eukaryota > Fungi > Ascomycota > Sordariomycetes > Xylariales > Xylariaceae > Xylaria > Xylaria venustula. Next base: position 540,305 of record MU389349.1, on the reverse strand, counting down.
CATTGCCCCTCTATCAAATTGGCTCCGATCCTCTTGTAACGCGCCAGTAGGGTGACAGAAGGTGTCCGGGTTCAGCGCCACCACTGCATTGATCAGCGCTCTCCGAGAGCTCAGTTGAGTTTGATACCGCGTCATCTGAACCTCAGCAATTCGTTCCAGCCACTCCTTCGATTCCTCTTCAATCGGTATCAGGTATGCGTGTACGAAGATGCAGAAGGCTACCCAGGCACTCAAAAAGTAAGCGTTCCAGTCTTTGAGCGCGGCTGCACCTAGTGCGAGGCCCCATTGGCCTAAGATACAGAGTCTAAGGGCTATGCGAAGAAACCAGTTAGGGGCCGACATGGTCAACTTTCGAGGCTCTAGGGGCCGATTTAGAATGGAATTCAAGATAGTGCTTTCCCCATAGAAGACGAACCAGTCGGTCGAGTTGGCGTGCTCTGTAACTAAGATCAGGCGATTATATAAGCTCTCTTTATCGACAAGGAGATGTCGCGGCGACCTTCCATGAATGGCGAAGACGAAAAGACCAGTGATCGGCATCAGAACGGCAAAGGCTAATGCCACATAGGTTTCCAAGATGATATTCATCGCGACCATCGCCAGCAGGAGTATCCAACCCAGAATAGACGTCGCCGTATAAAGTCTCGATTGGGTTCGAAATACTTCTGGGAGTTGAAGAGGTGCGGGGAAATGCTGTCGTCTAGGGCGACGGGCTATGTGGATGACTTGAAGATTCTGTATCCTTAGGTTCTCGCCTTTCATGGTGACACAAGTGTTCTCGATAGGAAGAGACGGGTAAGCGCTGATGCAGAAACGAATCGTTTGCGGACTGCTTAAGTAATAGTGATCGCCATAGCGGCCATCGAACCCCAACAGAGACGTGCTGTTGCCATACCGATCTAGATAGCAACCCTGTGACTCGGGCTGGTTATTGAGAAGAAAACGGGCACCAGCAGGCGTAATCGGCCAGCTCCACAGTGGACAAGCGCTAGAAAGCTGCATTATATGAAGCTTCGGTGCGATGTCTAGAAAGTCAATCAGAGCGGACAATGGAAGAATTCCGGCCAGCTCCGCGACCCATCTTCTGGATTCCAAAATGTCCTGGAGTTCACGAATCGCATCTTCAAACATTGTTTCTGACGTGAGCCACAGCCAATCAACACTTATTGGGTGTAACTAGTAAGACGTCTTGAGACTGTATGGATCGAGGTAATTGTTCAAGCAAAAAACAGTGAGAAAGGGAAATGCTAGCGTCGACAACCGAAGATCATGGAGCTTAGACTTTAAGCGAAAATCATACCAGAAAGAGTCGACATAAATAATTGGGTATTCCGAGCACTATTCACCAGGTCCAATCTGCACAGTTGTATTCGCAAAGCTTGATAGGTAACTACCGAGCTGGAATTTTTGCCTTGAGAGTAGTGTAGAAAATTACGTAGTACCTAATATTTTCTACCTGTGCAGATAGTAAAACTAATAGCTAAGCCGAAACCAAACGAGTCAGCAAGATAGTAGGCGACAGAATATCTATAGATCACAGACCATCTGAATCTAAATCAGTTATACGTTAGTTGTGTAGGCTTAAGAGAAATTTGCAAGAGCCTATAGTAGAAAAACCTATGTCAGCGCTCCTCCAGGGGATAGTTAATAGCTATCTACAGTAGCCAAGCGTCGATCTTCCTTTGGTCCCTTGTTTATTAAGCTCTGGTCTGATCTTCCCTAACCCAAACAGTGATGGTCCAAATGTGGAATGTGCCTTCTAGTCTTCCATCAAGAAGACGGGGACAAGCAGAGACGGGGAATCGGACGCTGACACCTGTACGAACTAATTAAGCGATGGAACATGGGGGCCCAGCGGATTTACCTTATTGGCGAAGTCCTACATACAAATATTATGCTTAATCCCTGCAGGTGCTTTGTTTTCAGCTGGAACCGGCTTTATCAATTACTCTGAGCTCGCTCTGAGGTAATCAGCATCATACTATTCGGGCAAAACAGAGCTCCACCAGATAGTTCTTGGCGCGGCTCTGCGGCGCGGAGATGTATCCTTTTTGCATAACTCGCAGCGGCTTACCACAATGGCTCCTGTCAACGCCCTGGTCGAACCGCCGGCTGCGGTCATCAACAGCCCTGCTTAGCATATAGGTGGTATATGTGAATTACTCTATCTAGTTTAGTTGAGGGACAGTTTCATCATACGAAATAGGTGAAGCCTCTACTTAAATGCGTATTCATTGCTGAAAACATCGGCAGAACAATCAATACGAGTATACCGGTAGCCAATTCGACAGCTAGGTATCGCTTATCTCTCACCTACCTATCCCTGGCTCCTTGCCCCAATTGGTACAAGCACAGAGAGAGAGTGCTGTATACTGCAGGCATCAAGATCCTCGTTCACTCCTCAAGATGGTGAACATTGGTCTCAGCTGAATCGCGTTTTCCGAATCCGATCATGGCCCATGCAACGAGTCAGATGGCATGGACTCGATATGTAAGCATTTACTTCGTGACTGAAAGCTCGCAGCCGATAGGCTTGAGGAGCTGGATTGGCACATGCGAGCTCGTTCACGAGCATAAACACTCCCAGCCGTATTTATAAGATCATACGGCCGTGACTCAAGACACCACCACCGCCCGGGCTTTCTAAAGTTGAATAGACGCTCCCCAACTCATACCGCACGTCTAGACGAACCAGACATCATGCCTGCTGAAGGGCTCTATCTCCTAGAGGACACTAATAATACAGATGTCGTTCTCACCTGGGATTTCCGGGGTGGCGGTGGCTCAAGCATGACGGCTCTCGGTCTTGCTGTAGGTGACATATCGTCGGCTGTTTTCTACATCTCGAAACCGGATGGCTACACCACGTACCAGATCAAAAATTTGAGCCAGGACAAGTATCTCGAATATGCGCATAGTAATATCCAGCTCGGGTCTCAAGACGGCCAAGAGACGCGATATCGGTGGCATTTTCAGCATAGGTACGTCGGCTCAAAGACTCAAGAAATGCTTCTAGCTGATAAAAACTTGGTTTCGAACATGATAGCCCACTGGGCCCTGACATTTACAACATTGTCAATTCCAACGACGTCTCGTATAGCTTGTCTCTACAATTAGGGGCGCCACCCACCCTGATAGGCCCGCCAGTATGGGCGAACGGACCTTGGAAACTCCACAAGATCCCCGGTAAGCGACAATGTCCGAAACAAGAACGATGAGAGTTTATCCTAACCAATATTTCGAAATAAGATGCGGGAGATAAGGATCAAGACGACGACGACAACAACGACGATGATTCTGATACTGCAGATGGGAAAACGGCTGACGAATGGCGCAAGATAGCCAAGGAGATGTACGATGAAGGATTAAAGATGATGAACTTCGCCAGCGAGAGCACCTGGCTTAATAATACGGATAGCTACCGTCAAAGCTACGTGGATTTGTGGGAGAAGCTAGGACAGAAGCATGACTTGGACTCCTGATAGCTATGCAAGGACATCGTTCTTTAATTTCTATTTCCTTTTATCTCGCGATGCCATATAGTTTGGACTAAAAGAATCCTCTAATTCTTGTTTGCTGCCAACTAATTGCTGCCTCCGTTCTGAAAATAAGCGACTGACTTGTTAACTAGTGGGCCGGGGCAGTACCTGCGTTAGATTGATCGACTAGTGCTGACAATCTACGAATAAGTAAGCATGAGAAATATGATAAAATAAGTGACGGTGATATACAAGAACTACTCCGTCAAAGACTAAACGACTACCTTATGTGGGCATCCTGGAGTCTGAACATTAACTTAGTCAATGAATGGGATTCACCACTATTAGCTAATTGTCGACAAGATTTGGCGGTACACTCATGGGCCTTGGCGTCGGCTGTAAACCACCACCTCCTAGTTTCGGCTCACTGTACCATATCGGCGTCGTTATAGCAGAGCGTTTCGCCAGCCATCCCTATCTAGAACAACAGCGCTACATTGATTCGTTCGACAACATCTCCAGGGTGAAGGACCATATCAAATGGATGGTAGCTAAGGGGGACCTAGTAAACCAAACCCCCCCGAAAGAAATCGTCAAGAAGGTTAAGCTTGTATACAAGGTCAATCCCAATGGCAAGAAGACGGGACGAGTGAGAGTGGTCCTCTCCATGCACGACGGAAAGAACGACGACATATTTAGAGAAGGGTCTAATGGTGAAACTCGGTTATATTCCTTCGTATTAAGGACTCATCATAGCTAATCTTTCGCAGACGATCAAGAAACTGTCCAACTTGATTATGATCTGAGTCTTATTCCCGTTCCCGGGACAGATCGAATGAGCTGCTACGAGACCATTACCGATGCTATGACACATAAGACTTAGGACAAGGTCGAAATGCAGCTCGAACTTGCAGTTTCCGTCGGTCGTATTTCTCTAGATTTGAGGGCAAGCGTGAAGGAAAACTTCCATGGACAAATTACGAGTGAAGGGTACAGACTAGCTTATTGGGAGAAAAGCCTATAAGCCGAGCTCACCATAGAAGTTGTCAATCTGGCTACTTACGCCTCCTCTATTTTTAAGACACACCATTTTCCTTCCGCTGCACACCCTACCGTCAACATCCCACAATTCGCCTTGCCGCCGAGAGCTTGCAATAAAAGCCAACTATCTAATGCTAAATCCTGAAATTATCATACGATCCATTCTCGCCAGGACATCTATACTCTAGACGGCGTAGGAAGGGTTTCGTCTTTCGATACCCCGACAGACCAGGACGTCCTGTCACATCCAGATTAGTGGTGATAATGCTGCCAAGTGGATGTAGTCATTTAACTTCACTTAACTCTGAAGGTTGATGAGTTTCTTATATATGTATATATCTATATCTAAGAAAGAATTTTCATGGGTCGTAGCAGTGAAGATAATTCTCTATGATCATCATCTTGATAAAATAAGATTGTTGGGAACCGTCTGTCGTGACTAGATTATTCGTTATACTATACAGATCGGAAAGGAGGTTGCACCACTTTCCCTCACGAAAATATTTGAATAGCCAAGAAGTCACCTAACCCAGTCTGAGCTAAAGACACTGCCAGCGAGCGGAGAACACCGCTACCTACCCGAGCGCTACCTACCTAAAAGAATGATGGATTCCTCGCTATGTACAGTAGCCTATCCAGATACAGTCTAGTATCAGGAAACCTCCTGCAATGGGTAGACCCTGAAAGTCACCAATTGACTAATGCATTTGCTAACGGTCATTAGTCTCCATCCAATACATGACTCTCAATTCATGACAGTTCATTTAACATCTTGTTCGCATTCCAGACACTAGTCTAAAAGTGCCGGCTAAAAAGTACATACATGGCGAAGCGAAAGGGATGCCTGGTTCTAATTTATTGCTTGTATCCGGCTGTGATACGGTCGAACGAGTGCTTGCCAGTCGAATTGTAGCCGGGCACATAGGCCGTGCCGAAGGGCTCGACGAAAGTGTTGTAAGTACCGTTGGGCTTGGTAGCACACATCCAGGTAAAAGTATCAATGGCGCCCTTCTGGAAGCTCTCCTTGGGGAATTTCTTAATGATGCTCGCGAACTTGTCCGACGGAACCTCTACCGGCGTGTAGTTGACGCCATCAAAGCCAACGCTGTTTGTGATCCATTTGCTGTCTACATTCTTGTAGGGGTGGATGCCGAAAGTGCCGTGAAGTGCAATTCCATCGTAGATGCGCTCAAGGCGAATGTCAGTCCAAACTGACGGGTGGTAGGACTTGTGTGCCTTGATGAACCGCTGGGCACCGAGACCACCGTCAACCTCGAAGCGATTCTCCCTGTTCATTCACCAGTCAGCACAGTACATAGAGACCGCCACGGAAATTGAAAGAAGGGGAAGGACGAAAAGGGGAGTTCGTCTTTCATGCCGTCTGGCTTCACTCAGGGGGGATACTATCGGCGCCAAACACCAGTTATAGAGAACAGGACCACAACTCACTTGGTCACCCAGGGAGAATTCGGAGTCACTGCAGAGTGAGGTTAGCTAGCGCACGATGTCAATGAGACAAAGGGGATGTCACTTACTATCCCAGCCCAGGTCATGAAGAATGGTGCCCAGAGCATGAGCTTCTAGGTCAACCTGAGCCTTGAGGGTCTTGTTGGCGTTGATCGTAGCGGCACCGAGCAGCCATGTGCGCATGCAGTGCCAGTAAAGGTAGTCGGGGAATTTCTTGATCAACGCCTGGGCGTCACGAACGATTTGAGTATCGACGACGTCAACGCCGGCGATGACAGTGGTGGGGAGATGTGTAGGATAGCCTTTGGGCTGAGGGGAGGCTAGGGCGGTAGCGCCGAGCGTGAGGACTGAGACGATGCTGGACAACTTCATTTTGTCGAGGAAGATGAGGCTTGCCGAGAAGAGCAAAGGCAGGTACTGGAAGATGTTGAGAGGGATGAGTCTGGAAGATTTCCGAGACAATCGAAGCCACGGGGACTTTGTTGCGCTTTATAGCCGCTCGCTCCCAGCATCACGGTATGGGCCTTGAAAGTCGAGGTTGAATTCATGGTATATTGAGTCTTAGTCAACATTGTCTGAGTGTGCCCATATTTGGCGTCCGTGCTTGTCCGTACCGTGATTTCAGATACTTGTTGATCTGACTCTTCATGATATGGAATTTTCGGACTGCGCGGCGGTCATCTAGCGTCTTGGTAAGATTGCTTCTTGGCTAAGATATCCTTGGCAAAGATGTCCTTGGCAATGGATGACTGGATGACCAAAAGGCCTCCCGAGCAATGAGGCGTAGGTCAAGCCTTTAGTGTCGGCTCTTGCCCTCGGGACGTGATTAGTTTGGCTTGGTTAAACACTTTGTTACACCCTCATGCCTTTTTGTCGGTCATTTTTCAGCAATAATCTGGTTCCAGGCGGCAAATGCGCCAGTGCAAAGGGCATGCGGTGCTTCCCGATTACCATAGGTTTCACGAAAGGGCCGTTGGCGAACCACGTACTCTATCGCTTACAGCTGAAAGATTGACAAGGAACATAAGCTTGGCCACTTACTACGTATCCAACATCTATTTGAATCGGGGCGGTGTGTAGTAGAACGAGGAAAAAGTGCGTAGCATGATAGGCGTATATGGACGAACGACTTCCTTGGTCTGCGCGCCGTCTGGAATGTCGATCCGACTTGGCGCCGGATATAACTTATGCACATATCGTGACGAACTTGAACATTGCCTATGTAAGCTTTCCCATGGCGGAGGGAAGATGGGCCCACACTTCCCTCCCGTCTTACATGTGTGACGCACGGTACTTGGTGCTGGTTCATATCGTCTGTCAACCGAGTCCAACTTCAAACGTACGGTTGCAGATTCCCCGAGCCCGCGGTGATTCCACCCCGCTCTCTCGGTCAGCGAGAGGCTTCCACTGTGGACCGGGCTGAATAAGTCTGAGCACAAGTGTACTCGTAATTCCATTTGCAGCGTCACCCGTCTGTGTAGCCCTCGTGTTTGTCGTTGAAATGTGTAACAAGGGCAGCAGATACCTAGGTGGTATTTCCTTTAACCGACAACAATGATCAGCATCCACCACGTGTTAACCATCTGGGTCCTACCAATTTGAGTTCATGGCAGGCCGTCTCAAGCATACAGTCGCGTGCATATACCAACGCGATGCAGGTGAAATACGGTATGATGAAATAGCAATGAGAGCCGCAAGTCAGCGAGCCAGCGTTGTCCAGCTCTATCTAGTCTAAATATTTGATCCTCCACTTGATCGCACAGAGGTATATATCAGGATAAAGCTCGGAAGACGGTTCACGACTTCACGCGTCCCCAGACTTGGAGTTCCGCCACGTGTAAGACCTAGCCATGCCTTGACGGCGTGAGAATGATTTGGAAACCGTTAACCTGGGGTAAGCTTGTACAGTTATTGCCTAGCTCAAACACAGACAGGATATCGAACATCTTTCGAAAGGTGAGGCTTGCTTACTAAGTTATGTTGTCGCACTAGGGTGGGTTTTTATAAAAAACCGTACGATTTACGGAAAAACTATTTACCCAAGCGCACATTTATATAAAAAAATCTGGTCGAAATAGCTTTAAAAAAGCTTTTTAAAATATTATTATAATATAAAGCTTTATATTTAATTTAATAAATATTTATTTAAATATAAAAGTTATAAGCTTGGTTTATATTATTATTATTAAATTAACTAGTGTTAGTTATATTTCTCACGTGTATTGCACGTGTTATAAGTGGCACGTAACAATAAAAAAAATTTGTTATTTTTTTTAAAAAAACGTTATATGCTAGCTAAAGTTTTTACCTAAGTAAAAATTTTGCTACGCATAAAGCTTTTTTTATATTATAAATAAATAAATAAATAAATATAAATAAATATAAAATAGTTTATTTTATTTTACCTTATATATATAATTATACCAAGTTTATTTAACATTAATTAATAGTTATAAAATATATTATAAATTAGCTAAAATAAAAATAAAGCCTAGGCAAATTTAACTTTTTTATATAAATTATACCACAGTTAAACAAATTTTTTATATTATATTTTTATTTTTTTTAAATAGTTTTTAAATTTAGTTATAAAAAGCTAAAAAAATTGTTAAATTAATTATTATATAAACAAAGCTAATTAAAACTTCGTTTTATTTTGCACGACAAGTTTAACAATAATGTGCACTTTACACTATGTTAAACCTTACTCGCTAAACTAAAAGCTAGTCACGCGTAGGTGGCCAGCCGAACCCTGTTAACCTAACGCCTGTCAACCTACACACACTACACCTGGCGCCACCTGGCGCACCCCCCACTGCACACATACATAACGCGTAATTCTCGACCACTTTTATACATAGTTTTTTTTTTTTTTCTCATGCTTAAATTTCAGTATAATATATGCTGTTTTTAAAAGCCTTGCTTTTTTTATAACGCTAAAATATAATAAAGCTAAACAAAATAAATAAATAAAGCTAACCAAAAAAAAATATTATATAAATTAAGCAATTTAAATATTTTTTATGCTTTAAAATATATCGCATAAAAAAATAAATATTACCTGGCTAAAAAAACTTTAATAAAAACAAATATACCAGAAATATATACGATAAATTTGCCGAAAAATAAAAAGTTACTTTAACCACCGCACAAAAAATAATTAACTTAAACTTTATAAATAATAACTTAAATTTATTTCGTGCGAGCTTAAAACAGCTAAACATATAGGTTTTTTAATAAACCTAATTATATAAAAAGTTAAATTATATACCTAGCAATATTTTTTAAGCATTTAAAAAAACTTTTATAAATAAACAAACAAATATTTTAAATAAATTAAACGATTATTTAGTAAAAATTTATTTTAAGCTTTAGCAAAACAAAACATATAATTAAAATAAAGCGATAATTTAAAAATATTACACTTTGCATAAATTTTACAAAGCAAAATTAAACTAGGTTTATAAAAATTAAAAGAATTACCAGCAATAAATATTTTTTTCGTACGGAAAAAAAAGTTAGCATTTTTTACACCTAGCTAACAATTAAAAAATATTTTTAATAAAACTTTTTTAGTTATAAAATAATTAAATAATTAACTTAACAAATTATTTAATTTTTAACTTAATGTATAGTTAAAAACTTTATAATTTTTATTTATGCTAAAACGCTTTTTTTTAAATCCGGAATATTTTATACGTTTAAAATTTATATATATAAAGCTATATGCAATAGTTTATTAAACAAAAAAATATATTTAAACAGTTATATTTTTAAACAAAAATAAAGCATAAATTAAATTTTCAACCAGTATATAAGTATATTATTTTTTATTATCTTTTTTAAACATTAAAAAAATAAGTTTTTATATATATAACATTAAAACTAGCTGCTATTAACCTTGTATTAAATTTATTTTTAGTAAAAAATATATATAACAAAGTTATTTTACCGGAAAAATATGCATTTTTTTAAAAAACCTGGAAATAAAAACATAATTACTTTAAAAAACCGTATAATTATTATATAATAAAGTATATTTATTTATAAATGCTTGCTAAAAGCTTAAAATTTTAAAAAACTAATACTATGCTGTTTTTTTTTACAATTTTTTAAAATTGCGCAAAAAACTATTATATATACCACATTAGTTTAAATAAAATATAGTATAAAATTTATTACACGTTAAATATTTATTTTAACACTAATATTAATTATAGTTACTATTAAGCCGATTAAACTATTATTATTTTCGCACGAATAAAAAAAAAACCTTAACTTAGCACCGCATAAAATATTAAAGCTTATAATTAACAAGCTTATAAAAATTTAATATATACTAGGTGCTAGCTAGTAAAAAAATTTTAGCTTAGTATAATAATTATAAAAACATATTATAAAATTTTTAAATTTAATATAGCGTTAATTTTGCAAAAGTTTTTATATAAAAGCTTTTTTGCTAATTTAAAAGCATGCTTTAAAATTATAGCAAATATTTTAATAAAACATTATTTTTAAAATAATTACAATATTTATTTTATAAACTAAAAATATAACCAAAATAATTGTACGAAAAAATTATTTAAATTAAAACTTTTTGTATAACACCCGGGCTAACTAAATATATATTAAAGCAATTTTCAAACTTAAAAAATTGTCGAAAATAATATTCGCACAAACAAAAAATGTTTTATATGCTAAAAAAAAATATTAATTAAATAAATATATATTTTAAAAATAAACACGTATAAAAAACTAATATTTTAATTTGCATAAAATAATTTACAATATATTATTAATATTAAATAAGTTTTTAATATATTTAATAAAATATAAAAAATATTTTAAAATAAATAATAGTTAAAATAATATAAATAAAAAATTTAACGAATAATTTACCTAATTTTTTATAAATAACGCGTTTATTTACTATATAACTAAAAAAAACATTTAAAAATATAAAACAAATATTTTTTTAAACTAATTTATATTAAGCAATTAATACCGTATAAAATATTAAAAAAACCTATAAAATATTAGCGTTTTAAACTATTTAATAGTAAATAAAGCGCAATTAAAAATATATTTTAAAATATATTTTCGCACAAAAATTAACTAAAACTTTAAAATTATATATATTTATTTCGGTAGTAATAATATTATTATATTTATTAGCACTGTATAAATAAACAATTTATTAAAAACAATAATTTATTATATATTAAAAAGCTTTATACCATTTTTATTTTCGCTAAAAAAATATAAACCGAGTTTAAATATATTATAATAATATTAAAAATATTATCGTGCGTAAAAATAGCTAAACTATATTAATTATACGTAAATAAAAGCATTTATTTTTTAATATAAAACTATATAAAGCTACAATTTATTTTACTAAAATAAAATTATGCCGGCTATATTAACGGTTTAAATATTTATATATAAAAAAACTTTATATTATACTAAGTTATACAAAGTATAAAATTAATTATGCAATTTTAAATTTTTTTTTAAAAATTTTGCTATTATTGCTAAATATATAACTAAGCACTTAAAAAATTTAAATTTTTAATTAAAAATAATTATTAATATTATATAAATAAATAATAAATAAATATTATATATAATTAATATAGCTATATTTTTTAAGCAATAATATTTTTAAAATTTATAAATATATAAAATATTTAAAAAACATTATGCAAATATTAAATTAATGTTTATTAAAACTTTTTTAACTATATTATATATAACCTAGGTATAAACTTTATATTTAAAAATCTTAAAAACTAGGCTAAAATTATAAGCACTTAGTGTTATGCAATGCTAGTAAAAGCATATTAAATTATTAACAAAATAAAAAAAGCTTATAAACTGTTATACTATATATACAATATTTTAAAAGCAAAATTTAATAATTATATAAAATAAAAATTAATTTTGCAAATAGCAATAAAAGCATTAAACAATATTGCAGGCTTAAATAGCTTAGTTTTTATATTTTTTATATTTAAAGTATATTTTAAAATTAATTAAAACTTATTTTTTTTGCTAAATATCGTGCGACGGGTAAAAGCAATTAAAAATGCTATAAAAATGCTATAAAAATGCTATAAAAATGCTATAAAAAAAAAGCTAAAATTAAAATTAACCGCGCAATAAACCAGCGTAACAATTTTGTTATACATAACATTTTATTTTTACTATTTTAAAATAAAGTGTTAATATAACAAAAAAAATTATATAAAATTTAGTTTATTAAAAAATTAAATATTATTATTAATTTAATTAATAATTTTATTTAATTTAAATATATATAAATTAAGCTATATTATTACGCGCAAAAAAACATTATAAAAAAAAACATTAGTAAAACGCTAAATAATATATAACTTGCTTAACTTTTAACTATGCAAAAAAAAAAAAAAACGTTTTTGCAAAGCTATAATATTTTATAATGTTTTTATATAATATTTAAGCTATTAATTTTTAACTGTTAAAAAAAAGCAAAACTATGTTTTAACTATTAAATTATATAAAAATAATATTATTAATATATTTAAAGCATTTTTCAAAAAATTAAACGTTATTAAAATTAATAATTTTATTGTATAAAACGTATTTTAATTTATAAAATATAACCTAGCAAAGCACAATAGCATTTATATTTTTAATTTTTGTTTTATACAAAAAATTAAAAGCAAAACAATTAAATTATACAAAAAATTAAAGCTAATTATATAAAATTACAATAATACTAAAAAAAAACAGTATTTATTTAATTATTAATAATTTAATAAATAAGCCAGCAGTTTTTTTTAGCATTAAATTTTTTATTTATGCAATATTTAAAATGAAAAAAAAACTAAAAAATATAACTTAAGCATATATACAATTTAAAAATAAATTAGCTAAAAAAATTTTCGCACAATTATTTTTAAAACTAAAGTTAAAATATTTTAATAATATTATTTTATAAATTATACGGCTATTATATAGCTTAACAAAATTAAAATTTTACTAGTTTAAAATATATTATTAATATTATCGCAAAAAATTAAAAATAATTATTTTAATATATAATTTATATTTTTTTATTTTATATAGCAAACAAAAAAACTTTAGTATTATTAAGTTATAAATAAATAATATTTTTAGTTTTACTATAGTAAACTTTTTAGCAAAAAAAAAAGTAAACTTTAAAAAGCTAGCTTTTATATAAAACCAAAAAAAATTTTACAAGTTAATTATTTAATTAAATTTAACGGTAGCTAAATTATTTTGCTACTTAACAAAAATATTATTTTAACGCAAAAAAAATAAGCTAGCTAGCTAGCTAAAATTAATATATAAGTCACGCGTTGGTAGCTAGCCAAGCCCTGTTAACCTAACACTACGCTACACACACTACACCTGGCGCCACCTAGCGCACCCCCCTTACTGCACACATATATAACGCGTAATTTTCGACCACTTTTATACATAGCTTTTTTTTTTTTCTCATGCTTAGATTTCAGTATAATATACGCTGTTTTCGGAAGCCTTGCTTTTTTTGTGACGCCGAAGTATAACAATATATATAATTAACTTTGCATAACAATATATTTTTTAACGCGTATAAAAAATATATATTAATAGCATTTGCTAATTAAAAGCTACATATAATTTATTGGTAGCAATATAAATTATTAATTTTACAGCAAATAATATATAAATATTAAACCAAAAAGTTAAATAGCAAATAAATAACTTAAACAAAAGTTTAATTTTTATATTTTTAAATTTTTAACATATAAAACTATTTATTTTTACAAATAATTTATTTGTTAATAATATAAATATAAGCTTTTAGCTAAAATTTAATATTATATTAGCAATTAAGCACTATATAAAATTAAGCACAAGTTTTAAAATTAAAAGCAATATTATATATTAAAACTTTAGCAAATGCAAACAAATTATTTAAAATATATTAGCTAGCAAATTATATAGTATAATTAACGGCTTTAATAATGCGATAGCTTTTTATATAATTATTTAAAAAATGATAATTATATTAAATATATTATTTATTTTAACTATATTATATTTAAACTTAAAATTGCTGTATAATTGCTTAGTTAAATTAAATATTATTTAAAAAAAACAATTTATAATAAACATTATATTATTATAAAAATTGTATAAAATTTTTTTTTAAAATATAATAAATTAACGAAAAAAATAATCCAGCTAATATATTTATTAAATATATTTTAAATATAGTTTTAAAAACTTTAATATTAACAAATAAATTAAATATATAAATAAAAATATTTATAAATTATATTTAGCAATATTATACATAAAAAAAATAAAAAAAAGTAAAAAATATATATAAAACAACAATTATTTTTTATTGTTACAAATTATATTGCATTTATAAAATTATATATTGTATATAAAAAAAAAAAAAAAACGTAAAATATATTATAAAAAACAAAAACGAAAGTAAAATATATTAAACTTTTTTTTTTTTTTTTTTTTTAATAAACGTATAAAATTTAAGATTTTTTTTTTGCCAGCTATTTATTAACGATGCGTGCACTAACTATTATATAATGTTTATATATATAATTTGCATGCTTTTTGTTAAATATTTAAAAGCCGATAATATTGCTAAAATAGCACGCTATTTTTATGCTTAAAGCCGCATTTATTAGCGCAAAATAAACAATTTTAACTACGGCTTTAAATTAAAATAATATAAAAGTAATTTTTGAGCTAAATAATTTGCGCAATTATTTTATAAACATTGTTATCCGCATAAATGCAAATATTAATATTTATGCTTAATAGCGCAGCTATATTTATTTTTTTACGCTAAAAATAATAGTTAACACATATGCAAATAATTTTAAAAAATATGCAAATATATATTAATGCAAAACAATTATATTAACCGACGGTTATTAAATTAACCCGTCGGCAAAGTTAACTATATATAACCCGGTTTAGCAGCACAAACAATATAACTAGCAAAGCCGGCAAAAATAACAAAAATAGCTATACTATAAAACGTTAGCAAATAAACTTATATAAATTAACAAATAATTTATACGTAATAATAATAATACTATTATTATTATTATTATTACTATTACTACTGCTGCTAATATTATTATTATTGCTATTATTATTATTACTGCAGCTACAGTAATAATAATAATAGCGGCAATAATAATAACACAACAATTAAAATTAATTAATATATATCGCACAAAAAATAACCAGGCATACGCACAAAAATGTGTGTATATATATATGTGTGTATATATGTGTATATACGCTAAAAAAAAAAAAAAAAAAAAAAAAGCTTAAGGTAAAAAAAATATATATAAAAAATAAAGATTGCGCAAACGGCAATATATTTTTTTAACAAAAAATGCAATTAATTGCACACGCGCGTAATACACTTGTTTACTTATATATAATAGCAAACAAAAACAAAAAAAAAAGCAGTTATAATAGCATAAGTAATTACCCCCCCCTTTTTTTTTTATTTTACACATATATTTAAAACAACTTATTATAAAAAAACAGTATAATTTGTACGTTTTTTTATTTTTTAATTTGTTTTTTTCGCACGGATAAATTGCAGCTAAAAAAAAAAAAGCTAGTATTAAATTAACTGGTATTAGTTATATTTTTTACATATATTGCACATATTATAAGTAATATATAACAATAAAAAAAATTTGTTGTTTTTTTAAAAAAAGCGTTATATGCTAGCTAAAGTTTTTACCTAAGTAAAAACTTTGCTATATATAAAGCTTTTTTTACTTTGTAAATAAATAAATAAATAAATATAAATAAATATAAAATAGTTTATTTTATCTCACTTTATATATATAATTATACCAAGCTTATTTAATAATTATAATAATAATTTTGCTAATTTATTAGTTAATTTGTAAATATATCGCTAATAATTAAATAATTTTTTTAATTTTTTTATTTTGTTTAAATTAATATATTTTATTTAGTATTTAAAAATATTTTAACTAATAATTTTATAAGCATAAAATTTATATTAAATTTATATATTTAAATTAATTAATATATGCAGCTAAAAATTATAGTATAATTTTAAAGCATAAAATATTTAATAAATATAAATAAATTAATTTTATTGCAAATATATATGCTAAAAAAAATATTTAAAGCTTTTACGTTAAAATATATTACTGCCCGAAAAAACGCTAAGCGTTAAGCTATATATAATAAAACATTTACTATATAAAAAAAAATTTTAAATAATAAAAAAAAAAAAAACCTTAAGCTATTTTATATAGCAAATTACGCTAAAATAATAGCTTTTTTATTTTTAAGCAAAAAAGCTTTTTATTATATATTATAAAATAAACCGTTTAATTTAACCGCTATAATATTATATAAAATTAAATAGTTTTTTTTATAAATTTTATGCTTTTATTATTAATACTAGCAAAATTTTAATTTTTATATTTATTTAAAAATTTATCGATTTATATAATTGTTAAAATTTTAAAAAAGCAAATAATATTTACGTAAAAAAAATATAATTAATAAAACACGCAAAAAATATAAATTTATATTAAATATAACAAAAAATAAAAATATAAAAAATAAATTATAATATAAAAAATAAATAAATGTTTATATATAAGCGCATATAAATATATTACTAAAAATTGCAAAGCATTTTAAAATAAAAAAATTTTTATTTACAAAAGCTAAATATATTTTTAAATAATTAAAAGTTTAATTTAATAAATTAACTAAGCTTAAAATATTTAGTAAAAAACTAAAAAAAAGCTAATTAATTTTAAAAAACTATAAAAAATAATTAAATATTTATATTTAATAAAATGCTAAATATAATAAAAAAAACTTTAACTTAAAATTTTTTTTAATAATAGTTAAAAATTTATGCGATTTTAAAAATAAAAAAAAATCAATTGTTTTTATTTTGCTAATAATAAATATATTTATCGGTAAAATTTAAAATTTTATTATAAGCTATATTATATTTTATTTAGCGAAAAATTTACCGGAAAAACATTAAAAAATTTTTTTAAAAAAATATAATTTAACATAAATATTTATTAAATAAATAGCGCAATTTTTGCAAAAATATTTTTGCAAACTAAAAATTATAAAATTAAAAAAAACATTTTAATAAAAAGCTTAAAAAATAATTATTAAAGCTTATATAAATATAAAAAATTTAGTAAAATAATTATAAAAAAATTGCGGTTTAAAATTGTTTTAAAAAAACGTTTTAAAAAAATTTGCTATATTATAATAAAATAATTATATTTAATTTTAGTTTGTTAAAAAAAACATTTATAACAAATAAATAAAGCGTATAAACGTTAAAAAACGTATTTAATATATATTATAAATAATTTTTAGCTTAAATATATAGCAAAGTTATAAATAACTTTACGATTTTTTTAATTATTGCTAAAAAAAATTAAAAATATATTATATTAAAATAATTTTTTATAAAAAACTATACGATTTATAAAAAAACTATTTATTTAAGCGCACACTTATATAAAAAATCTGGTTAAAATAGCTTTAAAAAAGCTTTTTAAAATATTACCACAATATAAAGCTTTATATTTGACCTAGTGAGTGCTCACTTAAGTGTAAAATATATTACTCCATTTGATTTGCCTTTATTTTGTTAGATTTTTAGTGGTAGTGTGATTTTGTCGCTGTATTGTGTTTGGCTTTTTTTTTTTATTTTAAGGCATTTTTTCTAGTTATAGCTTTTCTAGGTGTAGGTATGTATGCTATACTGACCTAGCCACATTTTATACGCTATTTTGCTTAGGTAATGTGGTGATTTTATTACTTAAGCTTTATAAACTTTTTTTAAGTTGCTTATAAAAATTATTAAATTTAATATATTTTAAGTAAAATTATTTTAATAAGTTAATTTAAATATAGCGTAGTTATTTTTAAGGCGCTTTATATACGCATGTATAAATAACGCATAAATATTGTTATAATGCGCTAAAAATAATAGCAATTTGTATATATATATATATAAAACGTATAAGTAATATTTATAGCTTGTTGCTATGTAACTTAATAAGTGTGCTTTGCAGCAACAAATATAAATTTATATAAATATGCGTAAAAAGTTTGTTTGTTTGCTGTTTTTTAATTTTAATAATATTATTTTCGTAAATGTTTGAAATTTTGCTTAAATGTGTGCATTTTTGCAAAATGCGCAAAAAAAAATTAATGTTAATTTATTAATAATTAAAATTATATAAATAATTATTTTTGGTATAATAATTTTATAATTTAAAGTTTTTAATGCTTAGTTGCAAAAATTGCTAATTTAAAATAGCACATTTAAATTATATATATTATTGCTGCTATTATATTGCGCGCGTTTTTTTTATAAATATTGCTTATAAAAATTTATAATATAATATTAATATATTTGCTAGCTCGTTTAATTTATTTTTTAGCAACAAAAAATGCTTTGCTTACGCTGCGTATAAAATATTTTAAAACTATAAAAAATAAAAACTGCTATTAACGGTATATTTTAAAACATTTTTGTAAGCTTTTATAAATTTCTTTATTTATTATAAATGCGTTATATATTAGCTAGCTAACAAATAATAAGCTTGCTAATATTTGCTGTGCCGCTTGTATTTTGTGCGACACTTTTGTTGCTGGTGCGCTTTAAGCGCGCATTTAAGCACTGCGAACTACGGTTTGCACGTTTTTAAACTTAGCCGAAATAAAAAAAAAAAAAAAAAAATTTTTTTTAGCTATTTAAATAATAAGTTTATAATTTTTTAAAATAATTAATTTAATAGTTTTTTTTAGTTTAAATAACTTTTAAACAATTAAAAAGTTTTTTATTTTTATTTTTTATAATTTTTATATTAAATTTATAATTTATAATTTATAACTTATTTTTTAATTTTTATATTTTAAATATTTATTTAAAAAATTTTCCGCTAATTAATTTATTTTTAAGCTTATTAAAAAATAAAAATAAGCTTAAAACTAGTTTATTATTTTTTAGCAGCTTAATTAACTTAAGCTAATTAAAAAATATATTTTATTTTTGCGCTAATAAAGCTTTTATTAATTTATTAGCGATTATATTGTTAATAAATATATATTTTACTAAAATAATTTTATTTTTAATTTTTTAGTGCAGCTAATAGTTATAAATATTAATATGCCGTAATTTAATGTATAGCAAAGCTATTTTTTTAATAATTAAGCTTATAATTTGCTAATTATTGCATAATATTTAAATATGCTAATTTTTTAATATAATGTTTAGCTTGTTAATAAATCGGTTTATATATATAACTTTTTTAGCTGCTTATATTAAAGCAAAAAGTTTAGCTTTAGTAATAAAAATAATAACCGTATTTTGTTTATTTAATTGCTATTTAATAATTTTTTTAAAAAACTTTATAACGTAAGCTTAAAAGCTTTTTTTATTTAGCATATTATTTATAAAAAAAGCATCGCTAATTATTATAAAATTGTTTTTATTTTTAAATTGCAATGTATATTTTTAAATAAATAATAAATAGGTAAAAAGCCTGTTAGCCGCTTTATAATGCTTAAAAAAAATTATAGTTAAATCGGGCTAATTTTAAAATTTTAAACGCTATATTTAAGCGTATAATTATTGCAGCATATAAAATAAAGCCGGTTTTTTGCTAGTACCGGTAAATGCTTTTTAATAACGCTTTTTTTTTATATAAAAAAAACTTTTTTGCTTGTATTAACATATTTGCATAAATAATAAAAGTAATATTTGGCATTTTAGCGATTTTTTTAATATATAAAGCTTAAAAAAACTATAACAGCTATTTAGCTTAATTTTAAATTATTTTTATTTTTAAAAACTATTATAAATTATTTTTACCGGTTAAATTATATTATTATTTTAAGCTAACAATTATTTTATTGGCTATTTTTTAGTTTTTTTTATTATAAATTAATATAATATTATTAACATATATAAATAATAGCATTTTTTAACGAAAATAATAGCAAAGTTTATAAAATATCGGTAAAAAATTTATTTTTTGTAATAATTTAAAAAGCTTTTTTTGCTATAATAAAAACAATTTTTATAGCTTATATAAAGTTTGCAATAATTTAAAAATAATGTTTAGTTTTTAATAATTAAATAGCATTTGCATATAATTTTTTTTGTTTAATTTAGCGTTAACAAAAGCATTTATAGCGTTATATTGCTTTAGTTTAAAATTAAATTTAATTGCTATAACTATTAATGTTTTAAAAAATTTATTTGCTAAAGTGCTAATATAAGTATTTTTTTTGCCGTTGTTAAGCTATTAATTTTTTCGTATTATTAGCCAAGCTTTATTTTTATTATAGTATTTATATTTATTAAATTTATATATATAAACTTATATATAATTTAAAGTAAGCTTTTTTTATAACGAGTTTTTAAATAATTTTTTTAAGTTTTTATTTTTTTATAGCTTTATAAATAAATTTTAAGCTCGCGGTGTTATTTTAGCAGCAATAGTAAATTTTGTTTATATATTTTTTTTAAAAAAAATTTAAATAAATAAACTTTTAAATATTTGTTAATATATTTAAAAGCTTTTTTTTTAATATATATATTTGTTATTTTTTTAAGCTTTTAAATATTTGTTAGCTAGTTTAAAAGCTTTTTTTTTTATTAATAAAATGTTTAAAATTTAATCGCTGTGTTTTGCTATAATAATTATTTTTTCGAGCTTTTAAATGTTTATTAGCTAGCTTAAAAGTTTTTTTTTTTTATTAATAAAGTGTTTAAAATTTAATAGCTATATTTTGCTATAATAATTTGCTGTTTTATCGTTATTAAAATTTAATAATTATAATCGGTTGCAAAATATATAATAAGTTTTATTAAAAGCTTTTTTTTTTTTAGTAGTAAAGTTTTTAATAAAATTTAATAATTATAATTGGTTACTATAAAATTTTTTAAAAGCTTTTAGCAATTTATTATATTTAGCTTTTAAAATGTTTTTTTTATTAATTAGTATATTTTTATATAATTTTACTGCGTTAAAGCAAATTATTTATTTAAAAAAAAATTTATAAATATTAAATTAAAATAATTTAATGCTATAAATATAAAAAAATTGCTTTTTAAACTTAAATTTAATAATTTTAAACTAGCTATAATTAAATTTAGCAATACTGCTTTTAAAAACTTTAATAGCGTTAGCAATTATAGCTTAAACGTTAAATTTATTATTAAATAATTGCTTTTGTTAAGCTTTTTTTAATTTTAATTTATAAGTTTATTTTTGCTCGAATTTTTTTTGTTTTTAATTTTGTCGATATTTTTAGCCGCATTTTTAAACATTATATTAAAAAACTTGTTATTTTTTTGTTTTCGAGTTATTTTTTTATTTATTTTAGCGGCTGCTTAATAATTTATTTTGTTTAACAGCGCTTTATATTTTTTTCGGTTTATTTTAAAAAAATTGTTTTAAAAATTGTTTTTATTGCTATTAAAAAATTCGTTTTTGTTAAAAATAACATTTTTAATAATAATAATTCGATTTTTTTAAAATAATTAAATTTAATATATATTAATAAATTAATAGCTTATTAAATATTTTATTTAAACTTTTAAATTAAGCTTTTAACGCTTTTTTTTTTGTAATTTAGCTTTAATAATTATAGCAAACGCTATATAATTATATATTTGCAAGTGTGCTATAAAAAGCTTTTGTTTATAATTAATTATGCTTTATAAATTATTAAAATATAAATAAAATTTTTTGTAAAAAACTTGTTACCTGTTTATTTTTTTTAGCGTACGGTTATATAAATATATTACTGTTTATATTATTTTTGGCTATAAAAAAGTTAAAAGCTTACAGTTATTTTTTATTAAGCTTGCTTAATATTTAATAATAATTTTTATTTTTTTAGCGCTACTATTAAAATTTTATATATACAAAAAAAAAAATTATTTTAATGCTATAAATGCGGTAAAAATAATTAGCAAGCTTTAAAATATTTTATTTAATGTTTAATATTTTATTATTGCATTTTATTACTTTTATTTTAGTTTTAAAATAAAAATCGATATATTTAATATAATTTTTAAAAATTTTTTAAATAGTGCTAGCGTATTTATTATTAATATAATAATTTTAAATATATTTAAAATATCGATTTATAATAAACATAATTTTTTAAAGCTTTTTATTACTGTTAAAAAAATTATTAAACTTGTAAAAATTAATTATTAATTAATTTTTAGCTTTGGTAATTTTTAAGCAAATATTTTATACTATATAGCAGCAAATTTTTAATTTATTACATGTTATATATCCGGCTGTTTAAATTTTATTGTTAAAATAAAAAATAATTGTTATTTTTTTAGTATAAAAAAATAGCTGTTTAAAAACTTTTGGCTTTATATATTTAAGCTGCTAATGCTAGCAATATAAACTTGCTTTAAATTTTGATTTTTTAATATAAAAGTTTAAAAAATTTTGCTATATATAAAAAGCTCGTTTAATAATTTTTGCAAATAAATATTTTATAATATATTGCTTATATATATAAATTAATAAATATAAAAGCTTTTTTTATTAATATTTTAATTAATCGGATTTTAGCTTATTATTTTAATAAACTTTTAATTAATTTAAAATTTGCAAAAATATTAAATTTATAGCTATATTTAAATAATAAATTATATTATATAATTAATATATAATAAAACTTTTAAAATTTATTGTTTTAATATTGATTTTTTTTTAGCTTTATATAAAAAACACACTATTTTTAGCAAATATTATTTTTTTAAATTAATATTTTTTATATTTAAAAATTGTTATTTTTAATTAAATATATAAATATTTAACTTAAAATTTATTATAGCGCAATTTTTTAATATATAAAATTTAGCGATTTTTTTAAATATATAAAACAAGTTTGCTATATATGCTATAAAAAGTTTTATTAGTTAATTTTTTAATTAATATTTAGCAGAAATTTTAAATTTAATTTTTTTTTTTTTAGTTTTAATGTTACGTTTTTTTTACTGCTTGTTAAACGTTTTTTTTGCTAGCTATTTTTATTTTTGCTTTTTTTTCGACTTAAATATTTATTTGTTAAATTTTAAAGCAAAGCTTTAAAAAAATATATTAGCAAAGCATAATTAAAAAATATTTATTATATATTATATAATTAAATATATTTAAATTAATTTGTTTGGCTTTTGTTTTAATGTTTGCGCAAAAACGTTTATTAAAAATATTTTAAAAGCTTTTTTTTTGTTAACAATTTTATTAAAAAAAAATTATTTGTTTATTATAAACTTGTTTTTTTTAGCAAATTTAGTATAAATGCTTTTTATTTATATTGTTGCTAAATTTGCTTATTTTTACTTGTTTATTCGTAAATTTTGCTGTATAAAAAGCTTTTTTTTTAACAATTTTTTCGGTAAATTATAATATATTTAATATAATAAATTTTTAGCAAAATTTAGTAATAATTACATAATAATTTAATATATTATTTATAATAATTTAGCTATTAATATTTTAAAATAAAATAGTTTAAGCTAAATATATATATTAAAAAGCTTTATTTAAATTAATAACAAGCTTAAAAAAAAATTTTTTTGTTTTTAATATTTTTTAAATAAGCTTTAAAAATTTTATAAAATTATTTATTTAATTATTTAATAAAATTTTTAATAAATTTTTTAGCGATATTTATTATAAATTGTTTATATTTATATTTATATTTAAATTTAAGCATTTTTTAAGCTATAGCACTAAGTTTTTTAAAATTATTATATTATTAATTAATAGTTTAAATAACGCATATATAAATAAGCTTATAATTTAAATATATAATTTTTTACATTTATTTAAAAAGCTTAGCAGTTTTAATTTAATAAAAATTATAATGCTTTAAAAAAGTATTAAATTTTTGTTTAACGGCTTAAAAAAATGCTTAAGCTAATATAATAAAATCGGTAACTATAGCTTTGTTAAACTTAATATTTAAATTTATTAAAAAATAATTTTTAAAAATTAATATTTTTAGCTTTATAAACTATAAAGCTTAATTTTTAAAAGCAATATATTTTTATAAATTTTAGTTTTAAGCCGCAGCAGCAAAGTTTTTTTTTTACAAAAAAAATTGTTTAAAAATTTAAAAATAATAGCGGTTTAATTTAACATTATAGCGATTTTATTACTTTAGTGCTTTTAAATTGCTTTAAATAAAATATAAAAAATAATAAAACTTTTAATTGTTAAATTTTCAGTGGTAGTGTGATTTTGTCGCTATATTGTGTTTGGCTTTTTTTTTTTTTTTTTGAGGCATTTTCTCTAGTTACAGCTTTTTTAGGTGTGGGTATGTACGCCACACTGACCTAGCCACACCCTGTACGCCACTCTGCTTAGGTAATGTGGTGATCTTGTCACTTAGGCCTCACAGGCTCCTTTTAGGTCGCCCATAAAGACCACCAAATCCAACACATCCTAAGGAAATTCTCTATTAGGCTACTGCCACTACTCTAGCCGTATTGCTCTTCATAGGCAGGGACTATTCTTGCCAAGCTTGACAACTAGTGTACTCAATTCCACCCCACATGTTGGATCTGCGTCTAGATTGATCTGAGAGATTTTCGTCCTGCGTAATCTTCCACCGGCAAGATTCAGCGCCCAATTGGAAAATCTTGAAACTGAGATGCTAGCGAGGTCGAGAAGTTACTGGCATAGCCGTTGTTGGGCTAGCGGAATGTGGCGGTCTGCATATGGCGCTACAACGCGGGAGTCATGGCGGCATCTTAAACTCGGTGGGCACGGCTACTCATGCAGTGTAGTCAGTATTGAGTCTGACCAGAAAGTAACTAGGGATATCCATATACGTGATATAATCCCTCGTCCTAAGCCACTGGGATGAGAATCGTCTTCACACGTGTGTCGGACTGTATCCCGTGTTTGCTTGTCGGCCACTCACCCAATATGCCGATTTGCAATTATCATACTGGGACTCTGATATCTAGCTCCCAGTCATGAGCAGCTCCCTCCGATCTAAACTAGGTGTCTATAGCCTAGGGCAAGCATTCGATACATAATATCGCTCCTACGAGCAAAGTGAAACACAACGTCAACCAGAATTGCGCTGCTATCATATATACGGGTTACCTCAAAATCTTTAGTCCCTCACTCATGCTGCGAATTAGATCTAGTCAATGATATCTCCTCTAGCCGAACGATAATGAAAGCCTTCACCGGTTTTACACAGTATTGTTGGCACTCGTTATATGAGGTATACGAGTTCAGGTGGAGTTATAGGTGGGCAGCTCATTGAGCTATAAGACCTACTACTTTTGCAATTCTTGCTTTGGCGGACACAACGCTTGCAGACATTCAGTCTTCTTGCTTAATTTAAGTTTGGAGAAGAGGTGAGGTCGAGGAGCAGAACCTATAAGACGTGTACGATCAAGTAGTTGGAACAAGCTGATCCAAATCCTTCTACGCTTTCGGCTCTCATACAACAGCCAGTTTCGGGAGATAAGCTGTGTCAAGATATCTTTTATGTTGATCATTGTTCACTGTAATATTTAGAGGCTGGACGGCCCCATGGTGAGCTACAACTATAAAAGCAAACTTGACAGCAGGGTATTCAGTGCTGAAATAATGTATTAACGAGGGACAGAAGTGATGCATAGTTTTTGATTTTACCATTCAGCTTTTCATTAGTCTGAATCGTCATACAGGAGAGCAAAGAAAGGTGAGGGCACGGAACGATAGATGCCATATAAATGACCTCAAGTATGATATAGGCCTCCAATTTCTTTAGTGCTAAACAAGTGCTTGGAATTTGCATCAATCGAACACACTGCAAATATGTGACCCTGAATAATATGTATTGATTCTCTTTTCATATAGGGTAACTATCAGACTGCAAGAGAAAAATTTTTCGAAAGTGGTGATCAGTAGTATATTTCCGTTCTTCCATAGTAACGTAGTAATTAGGCCTCGGATGCTACCCAAGGTTAGGTAGTGGAAGGCCCATGTCACGATTACATGCTACAATAAAAACTATGATTTCAATGAGATTTGAGCTCGCGATAACTGATCTGGAATTGTTGAAATTATTATTATGTGGATACAGGATGTCTATAGGTCTCTGTTCGTCGACGGCAGGCTTTTCCTTTGTGATATCCTCGTCCTAATAGTGCCTACAAGCTGTTTCCTCCTTTGACTTTATTGTGATTGAAATATAGATACCATATCAAGCTGGGCTAAGAGCTATATATCCTTCAGTTTTTTCGAGAAGGCTGAAACGTTGATAGACATGTGAAAGGCATAAATTGCCTGTCAATCGCGGATAGTCGAGATACGCCTTTCTGTACTAATGATATCCTAGAATGTCATAAAGCACAAAACATAAAGCACGTGGAATTCCATTTAATATATAGTCAGATGTATATGCCCGCGAAGTCAAGGCCGTCCTGCAACAACAAGTGTCGTCAGCTACCCCGGAGTTTGAGATTCCTTACTTGATGTCGGGTGCAAATAAGAATGAGTTTTATGTTGACCAGAACTCGATTGCGCCTCTGTCCAGCCAGGGCTATCTTCTGGCTACATTGATGCACAAATGACTCGTATCGCCATAGTGGAGTGCTTGCGGATTGCGAAACAGAGGCTCCACGTCCGGTCGGGGTTCTTCCCACAAACCGTAAATGTGGGCATTAATCTTGAAGAGAGTATGAGTTGATAAGAAATGTGGTATACTCTACGAAAGGTACTTAGAAATATAAGGAGATAATTAACATTTACCTTTCAGCCACCGGAATGCGAGCGCCGTCCCACACCGTGTCTTATATCGTAGATATGAAAATGATACTTAGGCATTGGTTAGTCATGGTATAGGAAATTTCATTCGTCAACCAAAAAGCGAAGACATTGGTATCGTCGAAGGTTTTAGCTGCGAAGTTGAGTGGTATTTTGGAGAGACGATACTTCCGGGATGAACGTGTCGCATATCCTCACACCCGATCACAGTCTTCCCCCAGACTGATTCATAGACACTCCGAGATGAAGTCTCGCAATATAAGCATTAAGAAGTTATTAGCAGTCATTGTCTTAGACTGGATGCACAGTAAATGATGGTAATAGCTCATTGCGCCCACTTCATCAGCCTCAAGTTCGAGATCTCTTGGCAATGAAACTCAACTCGCAACCTAGGCTAGAACGAGAAAAAAAGAAAGGACAAGGCTGCTGCACGGTTCCTTGCGCATATCTAGAGTAAGAAATGGAGAGTGAACTGTTCTTCGCATGGATTTTTCAAGTCGCATTCAATTGTCTAATGTACACAACTACCTAGCACCACACGTACGGAACCCCATATAGATCTCTGCACTGCTACATGGGTTTTTATTTTCCTCTTGTCGCTCGCTTAGTATATGGGGCTGGGTTGAGGCTCAAGAGCGCCCCAGAACCTCCCCAGCTCGGCGATCTTGACCCCTTGGCGTTTCATTTGTTGAGGGCCCTATCCTACATCGGATGACCGAGGCGCCTGACTTACACCAAATGACAAGAAGGCTTAACTGGGGCAAAAAGAAATCGTGTCGCTATCAAAAGGTTCCGAGTGAGTAGTAACAGCAAATACGGCTGAATTCGTTGGATCACCTTTGCGCCCATGCTCTAATAACGGTCTGTAAGCGCTGGGGGTTGGTCACCACCACGGTATATCACTGTGGGCCCATTGCGCCAGCAGCCTGGCTCACCAATAGGATCCTTGAAATCTGACTGCGCCACGTCGTAGGTTATGCTGTTGGTTCATCTGTTACGACGGTTGCAGGCATTCAAGCCGTCAAGGGTTGTTCGTAGGGCTTTCATGGGCTACGTTCAGAATCGGAGTCTCGTTGTCTCGATAACATGGTACCTAGATGCTGTAGAGTCAGCTATGGATTTGATATGTACCCTGTTAGCACCATTGTAGGACTTCGATTCGTAACGGAGGGAGCTGAAGGATTGCGAAAGGGGATGGATACGCTGTTCTGACCTTGTAGGAGGCCGCTGAGACAATCACTGTCTGGGAATATAGTTGTCTGCGCACCAAGCGAGGCAGACTTAGGCGTTCTCAATACCTGTCGATCCGAATGTTTCGTTCATGTATTTATTTCGAACGAGACGCTGCTGTTTGCTGCTGTTTGGTTTCCATATAAGATCGATCATTATAGTAGACACATCTAAAATTTCCTTATTCGCTATCCCACCACAGAGCCCCTAATCTAGCAAGCAGCATCATTAGCTCTTCCATTACCTATCTTAACCACCTACCATCATTACCATGGTTCAAGTGAGGGTACTAATAAGTCAATCTTCTTCAAAAACTTCGCGCTGATGTGTTTAGCTTCGCACTTCGCACTCTGCTGGCAGAGCGAGTTCTGGAGCCCGGCAAAGCTCCAATGATAGCGAGGATGGTAATTTCACTCCGCTTTCCTTTGCGCCCGAATCCAGTCGTGCCGGCCAAGCAATTCCTCGTACTGAGTTCGGTTTCCGCTTCGGCCCTGATACTCCACTGCCATCCGTGGAACGTCCCTCTGTTGGCGTAGAATCCTATGGTGTATTGACGCCTTCGACCTCTGTTGCCCCAATCCCATCAGTTTCTGTCTCTCCACCTCGTTCAGCTTCTCGTCACACCCACAACCCGGTAACCACTCGCCGAGATGGTACAATCAACGATCTTGGTACCCAGTTTCAAGAGATGCGTTTCTCAGCCTCTAGTCCGGGTATAAACATGGCCGGGCTATCTTCTGCACTTAGAGATGTAGAAGCAGGACGGGATAGTCGCTCAAGCCCGCTTCTTGATCCAGAGACTCGAAGCTCAATAAGCCCATCACCAGGAAGGCAAAACGCTCACCGGAGACGCTCGAGCTCCCGGACCCCCGTTCCAAAACACGACGTTAGGGATGAAGCTCCACCTAATGATCGCTTCAACACCCCGGGTTTCCAAAAATCACTGCGCGATACGAAGCGGTCGATGACCAAGTTGGTCAATGTTCTAGGAAGCAGCGCCGTGGGCAACGAGCCAGATTCCGTAATGGAGCGTCTCCACAGCGAGGCAAAGAACCTCTCTCAATTTGAATGCCCATCAAGACGAACTGTTGGGTTCGTTGGAGACTCGGGTGCCGGTAATGATTCTTTCCGAATGACCGATTAGTGACCAGATCTGATTTTTATACAGGAAAAAGCAGTTTGCTAAATTCCCTCCTTGATTGTCGCGATTTGGCTCGATCTGTATGTTACCTCTCCGAATCAAGTGGCCTTCACAACTTACTGATATGTCTATAGAGCAACGGTGGAGGCGCTTGCACTTGCGTCGTTACGGAGTTTCACTACCATGAAGATGAAATGTTTACCATCGAAGTGGAGAGATTTTCCGACGATGAACTTATGCCTCAGTTGACAAGCCTCCTCCAAGACTATCGACATTTCCATTTGAACCGAAATTCGTTCAGTTCACAAGAAGAAGTGTTAGACCTGGAAAAGCGCGCTGGTATTGCCCGTGATACCTTCCAAGCCATGTTCCCTGGACTCTTTGTCCCAGAAATTACGTTTTTAGATCTTAACGAGTCGGAATCCCTACGGTACCTTGAGTCGTGGGCTGGGACCTTTGACCAATCCATGATCCAAGAAAGAAAGTCCGGGCTAAATCTCGATCAATGCTCCTCATTGTTGATGCAACTTTCTTCGGATATGACATCGGAAAGGCCTCTCTGGCCGTGGATCAAGAAGATCATGTGAGTAGAGAAGCTCTAGTCGTGATATAGAATGTTTCTGATAAGTGAATAGTGTCTATTCAAACGCTCATATCTTGGGCAAAGGACTCATTCTCGTGGATCTCCCAGGTGAGAGGATGACCCATCCCCCCTACACCCCCACACATGCGGAAACATATCATCATCATAGTATCAGCACCCTCTACTAACAAAATATTCAATAGGCCTTCGAGATCTAAACGCGGCACGTCGGAACATCACAGAACGATATTTGCTAAAATGCAATGAGATATTCGTTGTGGCTGCAGAGGGTCGAGCAACGACTGATGAAGGAGTCCAAAGCGTCATCGAACTCGCGAAGAATGCTAGGTTGTCCAACGTTGGGATTATTTGCACCAGATCTGATGTAAGTTGATTTGACACCATTTTACGCGCGCAGCTGAAACCGAACACTCATTCGTTCTCAGGAGATCAACCCTACAGAAGCCCTGAAGGATTGGAAGGGGAAACAGGCTGCCCGCGAGATTCAGAAAAAGCGTGATGCTATTGAGAGAGAGAAATCCGAAATTGATGTTCTGGAAGAAGAAATAAAAGATCTTGACGGAATCCCAATTCACGAGAGGGAAGACGAAGACAAGGAAGACCTCAGTCGACTCGTAAGCTCATCGCTAAGAAAAAGGTATACACATTCTCCAACGCTTCTTGAGGTATTATCCTAATCAAATGCGTGGTCTTAGGCAGAGGCTGAGTAGTTTCGAGTTTGAGTAGGTCCATTGATTCTTTCCGAGCTACCCACTTAACTGACCGCGCTTGAACAGTTTACAGGCATTTCTCATTACGACTCGGAACGCCATAGTCACGGAAAAACTTATTGAGAAATACGAAGATGACGTTCCCGGCAACTCACTCAATGTGTTTTGTGCCAGCAATAAATTATACTGGGATTGGCGCGGGAAACCTAAAGACGAAGCAATGCCCCGCCTCACACTCAGTGGCATACTGCACATCCGCCAACATTGCATGTCGATGGTGTCGGAGAGTCAGTACGTCGCGGCGAAGAAGTACATGCGGGACGACATTGGTGTGCTTCTTGGAGAATTAGATCTCTGGGTACAATCGGGGCAGGGGTCGTTGAGCGCGGAAAGGAAAGCATCCATTCGAAGAACTCTTGACACTCTAGAGAGGAAGCTGTATCTGGTTCGAAACCCTGGTCATACTTGGGATAGCAATTGAATCTAACATTCAATTAGAGTTTGTGCGGCCGTACGTCCGGGCTACATGTCGCCAATGCCTACAAGCGCGAGTTTGACACTAAGCTATATCGACCACAAGGTATGTATGTATCACAGCAGGGCCACCTGAAGCTGGTTCTAACTAGGGTTAGGGGAGCGCCTGGGTCGATGGAGTGCGGCTGCTAGGGATGCGAGCGATGATTGGTCTTGTGTAAGTAGAACCAAAGCTTAACCGCAGAAGACTTTATGAAACCTTGCTAACTATGCTCTGGTAGTGGCATCACTGTACGTCCCGCTCATATTCCCTTTGCTGTCTTATAACTACTGACGAATAAAGCATCATACGCCGCGTTCTGTCGTAACTACGGTAGCCATTGCACTGCAAAGATTGGCCTGAGGAACTGGAACCAGGAAATCATAGAGGAAATGACAGATGACCTGAACCCTCCTTGGGAACAGCTGCAGATGACGTTGGATCAAAAAGCCGAAGAAATTGAGAGTTTTATCGACCAAGTCTTCGATGAGGCAGAAGAATTCTTGGGTAAGTTGAGCAGCCTCCCGGAGATATGCACCAACTCATGAGCAAGCGACAGACAATGAATTGGATGACTTCCCTGAGACGGCTCGCCCTATTGCATCTACACTAGTATCTAAGAAGCGCGTTATCGAAGCCGATATTCAGGCTATTTTAGACAGCCTGCAAGGCGATCTACGGTAAGTATTTGTTCACATGCTTTGACTGATCCCAATAGCTCATGAAAGTTTTCCAGAACTCTGCAAGCAGATGCATTGTCCAGCATCCGTACATCCTTCATTGGAAAGGCCATGGAAAAAGCATACGAGAATGCGAGACGCGAGAGTGGTGAGTGCGACCTGCTAACTATCATCATTATATACCCGTATAATGTGTATGAGACACTAACAGTGAGCAGGTGGAGGCAGTGACGCTCGCAGAAAAGCCATCATCAACTCCGCAGTGAGACGAGCTAGCTTATTTACTGATCTATTGAAGAGCTTCAAGACTGACTTCAATGGATACGTGGAAGACACAGAGGAACGCATAGAGGAAGCTGTCAGCTCCCATGTTGAAGCTATCACAGATACCTTTGACATTATCCGAAATGATAATGCTGCCTTGGAGTGCGAGAGGGACCCAGAGTTCCGCGGACGGGTTGAGAGAAGAGTAGCGGCTACAAGAGAAGAGATGAAGGAAGTATATGATGCCATCGCATCTTGAATGGGACGATTTCTTATCTTTTGGCCATTATCTGTCAGTTTTCTTTTCAAATAGGGCTCGATTTGGGGGGATCCAATATACCAATTTCTTACTATCACAATACAATTAGTTTCTATGATGCTTCGGGATCCTCGAGGGGCCAATTAGTCCCTAGTGTGTGCGTATATACCTACGTAATTATTTATCTCTGAAGAAATAAACGAGTTGTTAATATGGCGTTATCGGCCGGATTGAGAAAAAACAGGCAACACATGCTACGTATTGAAAAGGGGTTGAAAGTCCGTGGAATGATAGCAGGTAGAGCCAGACTAAATGAATTTCTGCGCTAGCGGCTGTAAGAACGCTCATGACCCCACCCAGCAAGTTTGGTTGGCCGTTGTATTAAGCTTGTCTCGATTAAAGTTGTCGTTGGAGTCGCCTTTAGAGTTGTCTCACGTCGTGCGGCCGCCAAGGCACCCTCCATGTGGTGATGCCAACCTTATATCACACACAGACACATTGCACAACACAAAGTGACTCAAACCTAGTGCGAGTGACACGCTCATCGTAATGGTACGTGAGGAAAATGAGGTCGGTCTATCGAGCCCGCCCAAGACAGAGGCAGCTACCGCAGCACTACGCCCAATTGACCAATCAATTAACAAATTGATTCCTAGTTTCAGATCAGATATTAGAAGTTTTGTGTGAGAGCTTGAAGGGAGCAATTAACAAGACAGAACATTCACAGGGTTGTGCCGAAGTTTAGATGCGATTTGAAGGGACGGTGTTTAAAATATCGCGACTTGTAAGTTGTATGGCTCAAAACCCAATTCTCCCAGTTGAGGAAACCTACCCGGGAACCACCCCCTTTAAATGGTTTGATAGTGAGGTGCCGAGTTATAAGCTAAACCCCACCAAACCATGTCATCATCTCTCCTTTCACATTTTCCACCAAACGCGACATTGTCACCCGTCGCGCTGCCATGGCCCCCAATGGCAGCAACAGGATGCAGTCCGCCTTCGTCTACTGCGAGGGCTCTCCGTCGTGGAATCCCGACGCCTACCTCGCCGACACAGAACTGCACTCCCGCGCCGAGGCACACCTCGACAACGATGACCTGAAGTCAGCCATCACAGCGTCCTTCTCATTGCGCAGCGCCGACGTCTACGTCTACCATGCCATAGTAGCCGTCACGCTGCCGCAAGTACAGCATGTCGTGTCGCTTGGCCGCGCCCACGGCTTGCACGACTGGTACTACGGCGAGCCGTCCGCAGATCCCCCGTCTCCGCCGTCTTCTGGCACCGACAAGAACCCGCCCACGAACGAAGTCTCCGGCCCTGCCGATAGCGCGCAAGCTGTCGACACGCCCGCGCCAGCCCCAGTACATACCTCCGAATCTAAGCCATCCACATCTCCAAGCGCCGCACAAGCTCCTCCCGTCCTCCCGCCGCCGCCGCAACCCGACATAGAAGCCTACCTATCCATCTTCAACCCTACCAACGCTGCGCAAACTGCGCTCAAGAACTACACAGCAAACGCCAAGAAAGGCTCCCTGCGCCGCGAGATCGGCGCCCACCTAACATCAAAGCGGTACATCCACGCCTCGCTAAACCTCAGCATCCCACGGACGAAACCATCCAAGCCCGCCCCAGCGAACCCGTACCTGAGTTTCCTGTCCTGGGCAAGTCGTAATCTAGAGTGGGCAGGTCCAGGCCCGGCATCCGCGCGCGGCCGGCCCTCGTCGCACCACATTCTACCCATCCTCATGCACCACTTCGGCTGCGTCTGCCCATCGCACGAAGCCCTAGAGATCCTGCGCACCCTGGCGTCAGGCCGGGAAATCATCGACATGGGTTCCGGCAACGGGTACTGGACGCGAATGCTACGCGATTACCACGCCTTCCACGCCCAGTCCGTACCAAATTCAAATTCGAACTCGAATTCAAAGGCAAAAGCGAAAGCGAAAGCTCCCGCCCCGATCCCGCTCGTCACGCCCGTCGACAGCGCCCAGTCCAGCTGGCGCACCACATGGGTCCGTGACACCATCATCGCCGACGGCGCGACCTACCTCCGCGAAACACGCTCCGGCGCAAAAGACGCCGTGCTCCTCCTCGTGTATCCCATCGTCGGCGGCGGCGTGGCCGGCGGGACCGAGGGCGGGTTCACGCGCAGCATGCTCGACGCTTACGAGGGCGACACCCTCGCCGTCGTAGGCACGCAGAATCACAATGGATATACCGGGTTCCGAGACCTAACCACGGACGAATTTATGGCGCGCGAGCATGGTGATGAATGGCTCAAGGTGGTGCAGGTGCCGCTGCCGAGCTTTCCTGGAAAGGATGAGGCGCTGTATGTCTTCCAGCGCGGTTCGAGGGCCCCGTCTCGCACAGAAGAAAATGTGACGGAAACTTCAGTACCTATAGACCGAGGTGAAGGCAACAATACATGATCTGCGTCAGCACTCAGAAACTCCCAATGAATGTGCTAGTATGTATGCATCAACAATACCTGTTCCACTTGTGAGCCCTCCTGTTCCCTTATTGTGACATTGATGGTATTTTCTATCTAGGATTAAAACGAACTGTGTGTCAACGTGCACCAATCTCGGGCCTAGTAGTGAGGACCATCAAGCAAGCTTCATAAACTGCAGAAATTCCAACTGCCTGAAATTTCCTGCTTCTTTCATTTTCTTCCCTCCCATATTTAGCTTTACCGTCGGATGTCAGTTTCGCCAACACATCACGAAAGGAGACCCCTTCCATCAGATACCCCTTTTATCTCATTGCAAAATCGATACGCACCTGGTTATGATGAAGTTGCTTCAGAGCACGACTAAAATCCCAACCTTACAGGATATAACCTCAATCGAACCGATTTCTGTCACAGGATTTAGATGTTGGATATGCTAAAGCGAAGACTCTAGCTGCGTCTCCGCCCATCAATACCACGTAAATGAGGGGGTGTCTGTCGTCGAACGATGGGCTCTTTTGCCTTTCCATCGTGAACAGCAGCCTTGTTCATATCCTCTGGCCGCTTGTTTTCATGCTGTCCTTTGCTCCCGAGCATTTCTACCTTTTTCTCTTCCAGACATTTCTTTTCCGTCTCTCGCTCCACATACTCCTCAGTTCCAGCAGAGAAAACTGAAACGAGTTTGCCTTCAACTGCCTTGGAAGTACCGCCTTGGTCTACCAAAGTCGACTGGTTTGTCTTGGCACTCAGAGCCAAATTATTACTCTTCTCCAGCAGCTCCATGAGTTCCTTGGTTAACTTCTCACGGTTCGCTCTTTCATTGGCTATTTGAAGCTGCGTAAGTACCCAATGTTGCTGGGCCTCGAGCTCCATTAACTCCTGGGAAAGGTCGCCATTGTCACCTTGTCCCGTATGTGCGGCCCTTGTTTGCGTAGTTGCAAGGGTCTCGTCTTCGTCTGGCCAAGTGACGGCATTCTCGGTGGGCTCTGAAGAGAAAGCATTCTGCTGTTGAATCGGTGCGAGAGGCGGTATAAACAGAGAGGAATGCTGCTGGTCTCGGAAACTCGCGCCGCGAGGATCTGCCGTCTCTGTAGAATCTGCCGCCTCTATAGGGTCGGCCACTGAACCAGAGTTGCCGTCCTCTCCTTGATAAACATCATATTCATTATCGAAATCCAGTATGCCAGTTGCATCTTCAGAGACAGAGACCGTTTGGGACACTTTCGTTGCCTTGACTGCACTGTCTAGCTCCCGGACTGGCATTCCAATAGCGTTTAACCAGCAGCAGCACATCTGGTAAATTTCCGTATTCGCAGCTAGTAGCTCTGCCTGTTTCCTTTTGACGTCTTGGAGGACTGTACCAATTAGCTATCACATCAAGGAAATGAAAAATCCACTATGACTTACAGGCCTCTATACGGGCAGTTGCAATTGCACTGGAATCTTTGGATGTCAATAATCGAATCGTCAAAGACGCTCGGACGTAGCCCGCGGCGCTCTCCAAACGTCTCTGCACCTTGCTCAATGGGTTTGGATTGACGCCCGGTGGCACGTTCGGGCCTGGAACGCATGCTAAAACTGATCCGAAGTGCTTGATCAAGGAATGTCGATCTGTTTCTGAGAGGTTCTGCTTCCATTTAGTATTGTCCCAATCTTGGCAGCGCTCGTTATTGGGTATGGGGAGATCGAAGTACTGAACGATCGTATCGCCTAAGATAGACGTTCTAGCACGGTGCTCCAGGGCATTGAATATCTCATGGCAGTCGAGATCATCTGGATAGTCTATCGCAATGAATCGCTCAAAGTCTTTCTTGGTCTCCTGGCCAAAGTTTGAGGCCCAATGATCGGGCCAAGCCAAATACGACTCTTGAATGAGGTATCTAATATGATTAAGTTGCGATGACCTAGTGCCGCCAAAGGCATTTCCCAGAAACGGCAAGCCGACATCAGGAGATGCGGAAGTCTGGGCGAATGGAAGCTTGTTCCACTTCCGTTCATACCCGTCTAACGACTGATAATTAGGTGGCCCTTCCCGACATCCAATCAATATTTCCCATTCATTATTGATTTTGATGAATGAAAAAGAATGATCCATGTGGAGACTACTGAGCTCGCCGACGAGGCAAGAGTGGATCTTAGTCTTGAGCTGAGAAGTCAGTGCCTTCACTTCATCAGATTGCCGAACCGGTCCCGGAAATCTTTCTTTCATCTTGATTTGAGGGTCGATTTTGGTCTCGTCGAGCGCAGGGCAATTCCAACCAAGGAATTCCCTGACGAGATCTTGCCCAAACAGGCCGCCAAACTGCCGGGCCAGAAACTCAACTCGGTTGCCACACATGACTCTAGGGTTAGGGCGACCGAAAGAGGTATTCATCAACCACCCGGCAGAGAACAGGGAAGGTGTGATCACCGTAGCTTCGATATGATTGATATCGTCACCAATATCTTTGCGTAGCTCCCTCATGCTATAGCGGCGATCAGAATCCAGAGTGCCGAAATAAATATCCTGCTCTAATGTAGTGAGGCCACAGAAAATAAGCAAAAGGGGGTATCGATGTTTCTTCAACACTGCCAGCTTCTGCTTTACTGCCGCGACGAATTTCTCCTTCAAATCCTCTGCCGAAGTTTCCACCTGGATGTTATCTTCTCGTTCGACGAGTCCCCCATGTGCTTGAGGCTGATCTGGCCTAACTGCAGGGCCTACTAACCGTCTGTCTTTTCCATGGACATATGCCTCTGGATTTTGTTCTACTAGAGTAGGAATGTCACACAAAGCCAGCCAACTCTGTGCCTTTGGGTGGTTTTCCCCGCATAGAAGTGCTCGGAAGGCCAGAAAGTCGGCGATATGCCATCCGAGATCATTCATACCGGCTTTCTCTTCAGGCACAGTGCAGAGTCCGATAATGCCGGCATATTTGTGAATATCCGGGACGGTCTGCGTAACGAAGCTTGCTTGAAGAACCTCGTTCTTAGTCTCGATAGCCTTGGGGGTGAATTCGATGGCGGTGGGGGTAAAAGATGGCTGGCGGCCGCGGCCAGGAGGACTCAGAGATGGCAAGGGAACCATCTTCAAACTCATCAGCGTAGAGGCTCGTATCTAAACTCAATATATTGGGTCAGTGGTTTATTCCAGTGACGGAGCAGTGAGAAGTAGCTTGAATCAGGTAGACCAAGACGGTCAAATATTCAGCGGTGTAGACAATATCGGAGTGCCCCGATATGGTAGACTCCAAACAGCTTAATAAGTGAGAAGTCAAGGATTAGGAGACTGAGATGCAGTGCTAGCCAAAACCCACTGTTTGGTAAATAGAGGGTTTGATCCTCATTCATGCCAGGAATAGTTCTAGGAGAAGAAGTTCAGCTTGAAGAGCCAATGATCTGTGTGTGAAAGAGAGAGTACTGGTTTGTAGTACTGGATGAAGTACACATCAAAGTGAGATGAGGTCTGAACTGATCTTGGTGAATGAAATCTAGCACCCGCAAAACGGCCTGAAAGCCCGCTAGACAAGTAGATAGTGTACGAATAACTGCAGATCCGGGCGGCAATGGAGACACATGGATATTTTAGTGGCCATGCATGCTGAAAGCGAAATTCTGTGATGTGATATACCTCTGCAGAGGCTCAGGCTTTGGAAACAGACGAATATGAACAACAGCTAGGAGAGAAGATATAACTACTTACTAAGAGAAGTTGACGATTCAATGAACCAGAGAGTGTCGATATTTGAGTGCAGGGGAGAGAGCACCTGGATAGACCAAGGTGGAGAAACCGGAGGGAAAGGGAATTGAGGAAATGACGGCAGAGAATGAGGAGGCAAGATGCTCTACAACGCCAACCCTCCCAGAGGAGTTTCGACTGATGAGCCTGTGTTCTATATTGCTAAAGTCCTTTTGTTGGGACTGCCTGGGTGTCAGTTCAATGGAAGAAGGGATAAAAGCTGGAGTAGTTGATATTGAAGTGGAAAGGTCACGTCAACCCAGCCACGACGTGGACGACGATAAAAATGTCAGATGAGAAGTTGGATGGTAGATGCAAAAGGCAGGAAGTGGAAATAAGTGTATGTGGGCAGACTGTTTACCTACATGTAGCTACCTCTAAGGAGGTGCTTAGGTTAGGTACCTGTTGTTACCTGAGGCAGGTGGTCAAGCAGGCCGGGGCAGTCGAAGGAGGCGCTGATATATTGCACTTTGAGTCGGATGCTCAGGTCTTCTCTTGTGTTCTAACCTTGTAACTTTGTACCTGGGAACATGTGAGGAAAGTACGCCTGTTGGTATGTACCTGCCCAAGGCAGTGAGCCAGTACTACCAGATATCTCTGATGTATCAATCTATCCTAGTCTTGGGCACCTGCCTTAAGCATCGTCAAACCCTTTGTCTTGTATTTTTACGGCTGCAGAGGACAAGGCATAAAGCAAGTGTATGTATCATGGTACTTATGTTGACATCTCATGACAAAGTATCAATTGGGAGATTGTGTGTATTATGCCACATGCTACTGGGTATAAGGGAGGCGGGAAGTTGCCCTGCATTGCAATTAATTAGGTATGTCATTCTTGATGATACCTAAGTAATTCGATATTAAGTAATAACATTATGCTCATCACTACTACATCGTTGATATATATTACCTAGTATGCACATGACTTTTGTACAAAGCACTCTGTCCGTATCTGCATAGGTCGGATCAAGCATGCATATAGTACGTGCATCTATAACCACTTATATGTGTCTAAATACAGATACGTACTACCTAAGGTAAATGTATGCAGTTTAGTAGTATTGACCTCGGCTACGTTTTGTGATCCTCTGTAACTGCTCTCATGGTAATGTCGGCAGGCAGAGTTTTATAACAACACTACCTCACCATATGCAATAGAACTCACCACGTCCGTTTACCCTGATACACATGACAAGTTCATATAAAGATTTATATATAGTAAATAGATCCCATACCATAGCTTATACTTGTCGACAGCATTCGTGGTATTACAAGTTTATATCCAGACATACGTACTTAGACAGCTCTCGCCGCAGACTGCCTTTCTTCGCCTACATCTCCACCACCAACATTATCTATCACCAAGCACCGAGAGCCCATTCACAACGAGGATGTCTACTGAAGGGGGAAGTATGGATGGAAGTCGGCAATTGTAGGGCATGAATAACTAGATACCATGAGAGACGTGCTAGGCAGCCGCTGGGTCGGGATCATTATATCTGAATGGACCTGACATATACGCGAAGTCCACACGTCCACTTCCACATAACGTACGTAGGAGGAACTTGAATTCCCTGTGCAGAGCTGTGTGACACTCGGGCCGCTTCTTATGTCCCACTCGCGCGGAATATTTCCAATTTGGGAGCAACTAAGTGGGCTCACGTAAGGCGACGGCGTGAGATCCGGACAATAGGGAGTTGTCGACGCCACTAGATTAATATATACCGAATAAATTTCGACGTCACAAGGTAGGATATGTATATGTTGATTGTAAGCATCACTCACGGATCAACTGGGATCGAGATCCAGAGCCCACTCGTCGAGCCGGGAGAACCCGAGCAAGTAGTGACAGTCTGTACCCGGGATTTGAAGCACTCTCAGTTTGCGGTTGGTTGGGTGTGATATATTATAACTTTACCTCTTCCCCAGACATGAGGCAAGGTTAAGGCTCTATATATCACGACAGGAGTAGAGCGGAATACACTGGTAATCAACGGTATTCATCATACCAGCTTGGGAGTAAGAGCCATGGTGTGTTTCAATCTATTTTCTAATGGAAATCTATGAATAGATAGCCGGTCTTTCTCGGGCCAGCCTCAATAAGAGCAGAAGGATTGAATCTTGCTGAATTCGGATGCTCTGAAGAGTTTGGCGGGATAGTGCGCGATGCAGATGCAGCGAAGATAACTCCTCTAATTAGATTCATTTTGTTAACGGGTACCTACCTGTCTTCCGTCTGACTAAATGAACATTACATAGAGGTATGAATTGATATAAAAGAAAGTTAAGGTATTATGATTACCTATGTAGATGTAACACCTAGATGTAACCTGGAATGCTTTCTACAGTGCATCCTTCGGACTAGGCAAGGCACCAGGTTCCCCGATTTAGTTGCCTTAGCGCCTGAGATCGTACGGTTGTGACCTACTGTATGTACTAACATGTAAGCTGACATTGCTGTATTCAGTATAACTCATCTTATTCTCCTCACGGATTCATTCTTATATAGATGTCGCTTTCCTTCTCATTGATGCCCTTTTCAATATCCTCCAACCTCCCAATCTACAGTCAAAATGGCGTCGAGAGCATTCTTTGATCCGCTTGTCGTCTTGCGCATCGCGCCCGTCGTCACATCGACCATGGCCATGCGCTTCTCGCACGACCAGTACTTCTTCCTCAGCAACCTCTTGGCGCCCGAGCATCGCGACAAAGCCAACAGCATCGTGCCGTCGTACTTCACCACCTTCTTTTTGAGGGGCGTCTGGGACATCGGCATCCTCTACACCCTGACGCCTGCCCTCGGCATCACCAACTTCTACTCCCGGCCGAACGGCGCATGGAAGTGGTACGCCGCCGGCACAGCGCTTGCCTTCTTCCACATGGCCTTTGTGCCCCTCGTCAGTATGTCATTGCATCCTACTCAAGACACCGAGTCTTTGACTGACATGGCTTCTGTCCGTAGTGTACAAAGTGAAGGCTCTGTTCGACGATGAACCAAAGGGCCAAGGGAACAAGAACCTCCGCGAGTGGCTCAACGCTCATATTCTCCGGTCGTGGGTGGCCGATGTTCCGGCTTGGACCTGCTTCGTTATCGGTTGCATCAAATCTCTGCAGCCATTGTAAGGAAGTGCATTGGTGTTAAAGCACTCTCGTGGGCAGATGCATCCTATGAGACTGCATGTGGATATAAGACGGGGGAAGAAGGAAAATAATTGAAAATAGAAAAAGAAAGGGCACCCCTCAGTGAGATTGAGGTTCGTTTTTCCTGTAACAACAGCAACCCCGTGACGACATCGGGGTGTGTATACCACATTCGTGGCTACCTTCAACACCCATATCAAATGCCATACCGCAAGAACGTCAATAACGCACATCAGAAGGAGCAGTGGATGTCATCTCCAACGACCCAGTATCTCCTTTCAACAAAATGACCATTGCCAGTACACCCATCTCTTCACCGTCCACCATTCTCCACACAATCCTTTCCGTATCACGATTCTAGGCTCGTTTCTGCGAGTCATTTGGATTGGTTCTTCATCATCAACAATATATATTTCGACATGCATCCACTGTCCGTTATCGTGCCTCTGGCCATTATGGTCACCAGTGCCATCGCCCACCCTTTCTCCACTGGCCCCTCTCTCATCCGTGTCATAGGAAGAACTAATTCGTCCATCGACGGTGGCTCTCCCCGATGCACTGTCACCATCACACATTCAGAATGCTAACCCAGGCACAGGCTATGCCATACTCTGCAACGCGGGCACAGGAGGAAAGGGTCTATGCTACTATGACCACGTCCCAGTCAACTATATCGTCTCCCAATTCTACTACAACTACTCCATCGACAACTTTGGCACCAGATCGGGCATCATCACTTACAACCTGAATCTGAAGGTTCTCAATGATACACAGTTGTTGCACTTGGGTATGCAATTGCAGGGGGCTCCGGGGAGCAACATCAACCCGGCGGGCATATCGCCTGACCTCGAGGACTCCGATACCTTCTGGATTGACGACAATGACAATTTTTACATCGGGAATATTCAGGACGACACATACTGGAACGAGACGACGCCTAGTATCAGAGGGGATCGAAACCTGTCGAACTTTCATCTCTGCTGGCAATGGGTCGGCTCTTTCTGGCACTATTCGATTTCCTGGGCGACCACTCTACCGCCGCAGAACCCATCTTGTCAACCGATTGATTTGCGGCTTGTAGTTAATGAGGATAGTACTTCCGCTGGTATCCCCAAAATCGAATCAGATTAGAAGAAAGAGAACGCCTAGATGTGGTGCATGATTTTATCATTATGGTGGCGACTGGATGACACCGAACGGTGACTGTTGTGAGGGTTTACCACGGAAATGATGAAACCGAAGCCCTATGACTCGAAGCATTATTCCCAAATAATGATTAATAATTAGGTATTATCACTCAATAAACCCCTCTCAGCCTCACATTTGCATCATTGACTGTTATTGTGCAACTTCAAATTATGATCGTTCCCAACTTAAATGCAGCCGTTCACCGTGCAAATATATGTGAATTATTCGGGTTCGTCACGAAGTGAGAGGGGGATGACAATTGACTGATTATGAGCTTGGGGGCACAGAGCGCGGGAAAGACCTTATGGTTCCTCTTTCCAAGGCACCTAAAGGTTTGGCATAGTCATTCATTGAGTAAACTACTCAAGGGCGAAGAGAATACTCGATTACTAGAAGTATTGTGTTTGAGTGAAGCTCACAAGGTATGCCCCTAGCTAGCATGCCAATTCCCAGCCCAATAACCCCTATGCATACACTTTCATCGAATCAATTCCCCAAGACATCCTGCCTTCCAGGCTAGCAATGGCTCTTCATTTTTCATCCGATTTGTTAACCACCCAGAACTGCTGTCCATAAATCTTCTTTACTTCTTCTTTTAAATCAGGACTGTAAATGCCGGTTGTAATGTTGACATCATGCAAACAATCGCATTGCTGCAGGTCGCGTTGTGACCTCGTAAAGTAACGCGTCGCGCAAACACGCGTTCAACCTATTCAACTCAGCCCCAAAGTACAATGGAAGGGAGCAAGGACAGCGTGATCATACCTCGCGGTTCTCTCGGAGCCTCACGCCGACGCAAGACAGGAAATCTCTTGCCCGAGCTGCGATCAACAATAGAATTCATCCCCTTCTCCATATCGTCTGCGTTGCCCAGGTACACGATCTCTTCGTTTGAATTATCTAGCACGAATTCGGCCGGCTTGGCCAAGAGGAGACTGCCGGAATTCGAATTAGCTGGATTTGTAGACAAGAAGCATTAGTGGGCATGAATAACACTCGTGGGATTTCCGTTTGGTACAGAGGATAGTAATTATTAACAGACCTGAAATGGAATACGAAGTGAGCCTCTCCACGGACGCCCAGGCGGTCAAGAGTCTGAAGGTCGAGTTTGATGATTCTGCGGTGATTGTCGATCTGAAGCGAAGCTTCACGCCATTGCGCAGTCACCATGGCAGCGCTGCCGTCTTTTGCTTCCGTACTCATTGTGATTTAGGTAGATGGATGTTCCTTGCTAATGAATTCTGTAGGAATGTTTAAGATATATTCTCTGCGCGCAGTGGATTGGGTCAGTAAGTTGTCGAATAGCTGTTGACTTGGTAGACAGGAAAAAAATAAGAAGGGAAAAGGATGCACGGTGGTAGTAGGACGAAGGCAGATTGTTCAGAGATGAACACGCCGGATGAACCAACTTGTTGTGGGATACATGGGTATATTGTGTTTTGTACACAAGCAATAAACTCTAAGCATACTTTCTTGCGTGTTTGTGGTGGTATGTTTGTCAACATTGTAACGAAAGGCAAACGCAGTGGGTAGTTCCACAACCATGGCTGTGTTTTGCACTTCCAATAAAAGCTTCTCGATGATGGCACTTCAGGTTGCACAGATGTTATGTTTATTAAGCTATATTTTCTTATTTTTTGGTGTGATAACTATTCACAGCTTGAACAAGCTAATAGATACTAAGGCCAGTTGCATATGGAGCTGTAATACATAGGTATGTGTGAACGGCACTATATATTATTGCAGCCTAGATCACCAAAAGCTTTGGGTTTCATATAACAACAAGAATACCTGACTATCCTGTACTGTACCTTAAGACCCCGATATTCTTGACAGGAAAGA
This sequence comes from Xylaria venustula, assembly GCA_022578775.1. Taxonomy (NCBI): domain Eukaryota; kingdom Fungi; phylum Ascomycota; class Sordariomycetes; order Xylariales; family Xylariaceae; genus Xylaria; species Xylaria venustula. The sequence goes on along the minus strand of MU389349.1, from coordinate 495,690 downwards.
CTGATTTCGATATTTCAAGAAAGAATCCAAGTTGAGGTTATGTAATCCAATTGATCACATCTACTGCTGGGTAACCTGATCTTGGGAGGTTCTAGATTCCTGTTTCCCTGCGAACGGCCCTAAGAAAACTTGCAGACGCTCCCTGACTATACTCAGGAATTTGTTTGTGGCCTTGTGACCCTCGCTGTGACAAACACGAAGAGAAATTTCTTGCTATATATATATATAGTTAGATAGTTGTCCGCCACGGTTTCTGGATCTTTGTGCAACAACAAGTGTCTTGACCTATCTCAAAGTACGAGGTATCTGACCCCTGCTAACAGAAATCACTTCTGAATAGAAGCTTCTTTTCTTTACACAAGAAATATTCATTGGACCTAATCTTATATCATTATCACCAAGAAGATTATGTCCGCACTCATGAAGTGAGAGTAACTCCCAACGTCTCTTCTTACTCTACTAAGATACTTGTGTACGCGTATAGAAGAAATATTCTGTTGCTATCAAACTAATCATGTTCCTGCTAAGAAATATCTGTTCTAGATATACACATCTTCATACAAACCTCTGAGTCTTTGAATGGTATCCTTTGAAGTTCTTCAAATGCACCTCGTCTCAGAATCTCTGAGGAATAACTGCTTCGATTACCTAAATCTCCTTCTACCGGAGACACTCGTTGTTGGCCCTCCAGAAAGCCTATTTCCGACTCAAAGACTTGAATGGGACTATATACGGTGATGGATAATTAAGATTATAAATGCACTACGAAATGCACGCAGGTAGCAAGAGGGATTCGGCATCGCCCCAAACCTCGGACCATTCATTGTACTGTGACCTTTCCATTGTCCCGAGTAAATGATAGCCCCTACAGTGGTGTCAATATCAAACTGGGAGGGTGAATCCAGAACACCTTGGCATCGTAGTCTTAGTCGGCTTCCACATAACATACTCACCTCACAGGTCAACAGTGATGTAAGGCATTATAGGGTTAATTAATAGGCATGGTAGAACCTTGAAATCACCCGAGTAACGTCCGCTGTAGTTTGTAAACCTAAACCATATTTCTTGCTAACTGTAGGTATTAGTACATTGCATAACATTGACAGGTGGGTAAACTTGCGTCTTGCATCCTTCGGGTTCCGGGCTTCAGTTTCCGGATTCTCTTGTTTAAATTACCTAGTTGAAAGCATGAATCGCAACTATATGACCAGAGCAGTTTACACAGAGACACAATGCAGAGAAACGGTACAGCCTCGTTCCATACGTTATTTTGCTACATGTTTCATACTGAGCATTTCCCCCCTATCCAAGCACATGACATGAACCCTCTCGGACTACTTACAAGAAATTGACATCAACCTGTTCAATCCATAATTAGCTCGCCTGTGGAATCTACAGCAACTGCTTACATTATGCAGGAGTATGTGGTATGTGACCTTGGTTATCGGGGATGGCCACGCAAGCTCAAGCCCTTGTGCAGGATCTAGCCCTGAAGCATCAAGCTCTTCTGCAGAATTAACTGCACACTGATCGCCCCGGGAACGTCTATCGATTGCATGCAAGAGCCAAGAGACACCGAATATCAAAAGAATGCTCTGAATAACAGGATTCTTTGCAGACGCCAACCTAAAGAAACTTCATATTGAAACATCGTTTCAACCATTAATCTTCTTATGACGTGTTCTAAGTAAAGAAACAAACGAAGAGTAGTAAAACAACGACCGGACGCGAGGAGACGGTCACCGAGCTGTACAGAGCCTATATACTGCAATAAAGACCGAACGAGCCTTGATTCGCGCCATATATGTACATACCTCTCGAGCAGACTTCGCTAGCGCAGCTAAAAACCCCCCTTTTTCTTCTGGAGGTTAGTCATACTGGATTTACCAGCACTGGGTCATGTGATACTTAGCATGTTAGGTCTTCCTCTGAAACCTGAGGATCTACGAAAGTCCGTATTGCGTAGTTGTCTTGAGGCAATATCTGTGTGCACTTTTTAGTACTCCTCTGGTGATGTGAATTTTACGAGTTAGCAAGTAAGATATACTACTTGGTCTAGGGATATAAGAACAATAGTAACCCCTAGCCACCACTCCGGGAGATCGGCATCGTTAGTATGAGCTGATAGGGTGGCTGGCACCTGCAGTGCGCACACATCGTGAGGCTTGCCTGAAAAAACCATGTTAACGGGAAAGACTGCGCTAAAGAGCCAGATCCCTGTCTTGCTCCAATCATCATTTGGACGGATGGTCTAAATTTGACATCAATGGATCGGTGGGTCAGAATTGGGCTGTCACTAGTAGACGTCGAAGTTCTCATCGAGAGTAACTATGTAGTTCTGGTATCAGCAGTTCCGCTCCCTTTCCGCCGTCCTAGACTAGCGAATAGTTATTTTAGAAGTCTACAAGCAAGCTATGATTCCAATTATGGATCAATTTGTGTGTACTTCAATTTTGTAATAGCGACTCTTTCTAGCACATCTTATTTACCCATCACGACAAGAAAGTTTAGAGAAGACGGCCAGCGTAGAAGCTCTTTCTGGAAACTTTGAACGATTCTGCTTCTTTCTCTGTCTTTTCTTTTCTTTTCTTTTCGACCCCGCCTTCCTTCATATGGCTGTCCATTGACCATTCCATCCAACAAATTTCGGCTCGAGTCAGCGATTCAAATTCATCGAGTAATATCGCAGGGAGGTACTGGTATTAAAATACATATTGGGTGGAACGAGGCTGATTAGCTTCCAAGGTGGAATTTCCCCACTTTGCTGTGATAGTTCCGACTAAACTCGACTTTATTCGGTTTGTAGACATAAAAAGGTCTATACCGTAACTATTGACACACCACGGATAGAATATACCGCAACGGAGGTAGTCATCGTAAAGGCGAATGGAATGCGCCCTCGTCACAATTTGCTGGTGCCGACGCTTGGTTCAAAAGAGCCGCGCATGTCGCGACATGAACATTACCGCCAACTAGCTGCGACTGGGTCAGCTGCCAGATTAAGCTAGGTCTAGGCGTCGTCTCCAGGCTTTTCGGCGGCAGCCATGCGTTCATTCCATCTTCTTTTGCCAACTCGCGTCTCATAATGAGGTGCCGCTGTCTTGATGTCTAACATGGCATTTTCCACAGCATTTTTTGTTTTATTACGATAGCAATCGACTGTACAATATATTAGCAACACATATGCGGCATAAAGAACTGGAAATCAAGGCTTACGAGCTCGTTGCATGAAGATAGTCCGGCCAGCGAATGGGCGGCCATTGAGCCAAGCCATTCTGTAACCCAAGTCGTTCAATCGAACTTCTTTCGTACGGTTGCTGTTTCTCATTCTCGGTATGGCGACTTCCCCTTCAATACCACTAGACATAGGGACTTTGACCATGACGCGGTCTCTCGTTCTAGCCGTTCCCGAGCGCCCTGCCCGGCCGCCATCGACTTCAACATCATGGTCGCTGAGATCATCTTCAAAAAAACGACTACCAGTCGCGCTTGGTGGAGGATCCTGCATTTCACGAGGGAAGTAGCTTCGCGGAAAGACTGCTGATCGTTTACGGAAAGAATCAGGAATCTCCTTTGTGTCAACTGTCTCCAACTGTACACGGACGCGTAGGCGGCCACCCCTTCTGTTATCGTCAACAAGGATAAATTTACGCTTCTTGGAGTCGGGAAGGTCTGGAAATAGGCCCTCCGGATTGACGTCTTCTTCTTCTTCTCGATTGTGGCGCCTAGCGGCAATCGGACCATGATGAGGGCCGCCAAGACCGTCGTGCATTGGGGCCATGGAGGATCCCGAGGTTGCATGGCCGGGGTATTGCTGAGGGTACCCGGTAAAGACATGGGCTGGACGGACATCTTCTGTAGATCCCGACCCCGGTCCTCCGGGTGCCTGGTGATGGTGATGAGATTCATCCATATATTCTCCATCGCCTATAAGAGACATGGGAATCAGCATAACTTTTTCTCGTTGCCAAAGGGGTAGTGTGATGAATTCAGACACCTCAAGAATCAATGCAATTGCGATTTGGAATGAAAGGGGCCTGTAGTACAAGATTGCGATGATATGTGGATGAATGGTATGTGCGCGAAGTGTGTTTGTGCAGTGGAATGCAGAACGATGCCATGCAGCGTTTGGGCCCGAACATCGACAAACGCGCCAGCAAACCAAGGCGACTAGCTAGTGTACAGAAATAGTGCCAGATTTTCCTATGCTTCCCTATCGCGCCAGTGGCTTTCGAAGCCCAATATATAAACATGTAAAAAGCATCCATCCCGAACAAACGAAGTAAGTTATATCGTATAATAACAAGAGGTATCACAACGACAACGACAGTGACTGTAACATCAACGCATCAATCACATCTGGTACATACCGACTTCATCCCCCCCACCTGGCGCACTTCCCTCATGAGCATGATGATGATGCATCTGCGAACTCATACTACCCATTCCAGGTTTCCCCAGTGTTGTCGCAGACCCAGGTCCAATCCCTCCAGGGGTCGACAACCCTGTGGGACCGCTGGAGCCAGGTATATGTGTAGAATGAGGAGGCTGGACCGACTTTCTGGTGTTCATCTTGGCCATACGGCGCACACGGCGACTGCGTAGCCTGGGATCTTGGTTGCTATTTCGCCAGCTGTCCACGGCGCGTTGAATTAGGCCTCTCTTTCCTCTGAGACATGGGTTCAACTGAGCCAGAGCCCAACCCACTGTATTGCATTCGGTCTCATACTGGAGTCGATTCCCACGATATTGATCCTTTGTACAGCAGGCTCGAGGGTACACGCAGTTTTCCGTCCTGAAATCGGAACCGAGTTCATCTGTATTGACAGATTCCACATCGCAGCGTATCGTGTACTCCATCTTCACTCTGTCCCGCGAATACTCGAATGCGATCCATTGAACCCCATTATTATCTTGCCTCACAACTAAAGGAGTCGTGGCAGGAATAGGGCCGGGCGCAGCATTGTTATTAATCCCAGGTGTTGAGGAGCCTGTAGGCGTCGACAATTGCCCACCATTCTGGTTGGGTTGAGGGGTCCCCAGCGGCCCAGATCCAGGTCGTTGTAATTGCGGCGTCATTTGAGGTTCCAGCTTTGCGTGTCTGGGGCTGCCAGTCATCCCTGTCTGGGCATGCTGACTGGCGTGTTGAGAAATCGGGTGCTGTGGGCCAGTCTGAGACATCATCATGCTTGGTTGCGACGTCATTGACTGATGAGGCTGCTGCGCATGCTGTTGATATGGTGATGGCGCTTGCGGCGGCATCGACGAATACTGTGGTTGTTGCGCGCCATAGTACATCGATTGGTGTTGTAGTTGCGAAGGAGGTTGCCCGTAAATACTTCGATGTTCGTGAGCTGCCGGTGACGCGACCGAGGCCGGGGAATTCGATTGTGGCGTATGGTAAATGGGCGGGTATGGTCGAGGCATTTGAGCTGCAGCCATCATATCGGATGTGTCTACGTAGGCGTTAATGACAGATGTCGAAAAGCTTACTTGAAGCGACGCGGCGCGTCAAAACTTACCTGCCGACGTATATCCGCTAGTGGTACCAGGGGTGCTATACGGACTTTGGTGGGCGTAGTATGGTATATCTTGGTTGTGCTGTGTGGTGCCAGAGTGGCTCGACGCCTGATAGGGTTGTATAGAATGCGACGAGTACGCTGAAGGATGCTGCGACTGGGCCGAAGGAGTCTGGTGGTGTTGCTGATGAACAATGCTTGAAGGTCGTGTATGTTGCAGATGTTGAGGAGGTGCCGGACCCTGGGAGTGGGGATGATGCTGCTGCATAGAGGTGACAACCATTAGTTCTAAGTTCCCAACGGCTAAAATCCAACAAGCAACAATGAAAAAGTAACGATTGGATAGATCGGAAGTGTTTAGTGGTAAGCCAGTCAGGGTTTAGTTAACTTGAACCATCCCTGATAGCGGCGACGTTCTGCGGGTAAAAGCAGAGTCGACGATGGGAGCTCTGAGTTATCAAACCAGGGGTCAAAAAGCATACTGTCAGAGGAAGAGATGCAGTACCAGCAAGCGAACACCAGCTAATTGCTCCTTTGGGAGGAGTGGATAGGAAGTGGAAGGGGGACCTGGGGACTCGAGGAATACGCCGACTAGGTTCCCAGTCCAATTTTTCTCCCTTGGACGTCCTACGTGAAAATCGAGGAAGTTACCAGGTTTAAGAGTGAGGAGTGAACAAAATGTTGCCCAGGGTATCAAAATATTTGTAGCAAACCGTTCAAGGCGAGGGTCTTAGGTAGAATATTCAAGATGTAGGGGAAACAGCAGGGAAGGAAACACCAATACGCCTTGACAGCAAGCTGGGATAAAGGTGTACTTAGTATGTATGGGACAAGCCAGGCTCGATCCACTCGCATTAAGAAAAATCGGTTAGGTGCTCAGAGCATTCTCCAGCCAAGATATAGCGCGATATGAAGAAGGGGACGCAAGACATGCGAAGCTTGCGCTAGAGTTAATGTGAAGAGAAAATGAGATTTTCTTCCTTCGAGAGGGGTGTGAACAGATCAAGGTGTGGGACAATAGCATGGAAGACAAAGTGGCTGCGGGCTTTAGCACCGTAGATGAAAGGACCAATGAAGAGGGCACTGAGAGAACCAAGTAGGCACTGAATACCCAATGAGGCACTCTTCTCCGGGCAAGCCAAGACAACAGGGGACGAGAGCTCCAGGAAAGGTGCAAGGCGGTGTGTCTGGCACAAGTACCGGTACTTCGGCCGGATCCTAGACGATGTGGGACAAAGTGTGGTGCGCTCTGTACTTTGTTTGGATCCAAGTAGAAAACAGGTGTAGCCTGCAGCACAATGCTGCTGCTGTATTGCATGTACTCCGCCAGCCTGTTCTTAGTCGGTCTGGTTACCCATGAGCTCGGGGTAGCTCAGAGCATGTCTGAGTATCAAAATAGAACCAACACTGTACACTGTGGACGTCGATTGCTCGTTCCAGGTCCCGTGGTTGGCTGGTCTTGTTATTGGAGAATCGGGTTCGGTCCCGCCACCCACCTACTCAGTAGTTTGGTTTGCGGCTTGCATCATTGAGCACAAACGTCTTTCGAGTCGGGTTTCTTACTCTTTGGGTTTGGCCCACTTTTGCTGGCAGACGAGTTTGCAGAGTAACTGACTAACCAAGTGATGATGCGCCAGTGTTGTCAAGCACCGTGCCGCAATTTCCACGAGACCGAGAGAGGTGGGAGAAAGAGGCCAAAGCACCATGGCCTAGTGGAAGGCGAAAGTGGGAGGTCGCATGATTGATGAGTGTGCTGACGTTTCCCGACCGCATTTGGTATGGGCGCAAACAACAGCGCACTGGTAGCGCTGGCTAATTTCGCAGCACGCCGCGAGGATAATTATCCCGAAACGCTCGTCTGCACAGACAAAGCGAGCTTGCCAGTGGTGCTGGAGGTGAAGAACGGTATGTGGATGTGGCTAGTGCCGTCCCGAATGCACGACGGCCGGTGATCACTTCTCGATTGGCACCGCGAACCTGAGCTCGGACAAGCGTTGGGCGTTTCAACGAGCTGGCGTGTGTGGTCTGGTGGAATCTGGACGCGGTCGTAGTGTGCATGGCGTGGGAGTGGGAGTGGGAGCGGCGGACAGTGCATGTGGGAGATGCCGACTGTCGCAAAAGGACGTGGTTGACTGAGCCGGTTGTCTGCCCACCTGCAACTAGCGCGAGGTACATGTGGGTGTGCCTATGTAGGTGGCCTTGTACCGTAGTGCCGTGGAGTGTAGGCCGAGATGAGAAGACGGACTTGGTGGATAGATGGGGTGTCCGCTAGGCCTTGGCGAGATTTGGCGACGCCGCTAAAGAAGCAGCAGTCCACACTCATTACCCCCAGGAGGACCAGCAGAACCCAGGCATAACCCCCCGGCAACGACCCCCGGTGGTACCCTGGTCGCTGTGAAACACATCTCTCCCCTGCAATTCCCGTTGACGCTTCTCGAGTCTTTCCCTAGGCAAGCTTCCAACTTGGCTGGGAATTTTCTCGAAGCAGGCGTCCGACCACGATTTGAGGGTGCCTGTTCGGGCGTCTGGCGGAGCCAGGATTGTTATGGTCTGCAACCCACGGAAGCTCGCACTTGAGGCTGAAAACCCGCGCCCTTCGCCAGTTGCCCATGGCCTGGCCTTGCAGACAGGCCTCAGCTCTAAATCCGCTTGGCAGAGCCCACTCTTGAATGGACGAAGGTCGTGGGGAATCCAAAGAAAAAGATGAGTGGCAGTGTTATGCCATGACATTGTAGTAGTGCTCGCGAAAGAGAAAAAAAATGTACCACTTACAGGGTCGCCGTGCTGTTCCTCTTTCACGTACGGGCTCGGGGCCTGCCTGTGTTGAGCCATCTTCATAATCATTGCCGTTCGATATCGGCGTGTGCTCTGTAGAGTAACAGTTAGCTATCCAGCCGTACAGCCATGATCCATGATTCGTAAAGCCATTCTCCACATCGGTTCGCGTAGGGGTTGACCGTTGAATGCCACAACCACTCATCGCGAAAAGAGGTCGCGGGCGCGCACGCGCTCGCGACTCTCAACACGGACAAGGATGACCATGGCAGCGGGAGGCTTTGTTTAGTGTCGAAATCGCGTTTCCCACTGGAGATTGTTTCGGGAAGGAAAATAGGGTTTGGAGCTGGCCCAGCTACAGCGCTGACACTTACATCCAACAAGCAAACGAGAATACAATGCTCAACTGGTTGTGCGCAATGAGAGCGACACTCAGTCACTCGCTGTTTACGGTCAAGCTACAGTGAACGACGGACAGAAACCACAACAGCTATCATGAAGAAAGGATTAGATATACAGTTCATCGCCAACGAAATGCACGCGACAGTGTCAGCTAGCCGGGATATGGGTCTGGCAGAATGATTATAAATAGAAGTGGGTCTCGATAACGTGAACGAGAAATTAGACGCAAGGGGCGAGAGGGAAAAAAAAGATAATGAAGGGGAGGGAGGGAGGACGAAGGAGAGAATTCTTCGCATGAATTCACTGATGCGAGTACATTTTCAGCTGACAGGTGCCGAAATTGCATCGCGATTGGCGTGAATTTAGGGCGCCTCCAGTTACAAAATCGAATAACGATAAGCGAAGACGACCGCAATGCTGACGTCGCGAACACAGAATGAAATAATACGAGAAAACAATAAGACTCGGTACATACCTCTCGATAGCTGACTTGATAGGCACAGACAGCTGCTTCACGTCGGTACAGTCTGTATGGTCTGTATGTATAGTCTGCACTACAGTAATGTAAGTAAGTACCAGTGCCCTGGCTAAGAGCGGTCTGCGTGTTGCTTGACGGGACCTGCACAGCGGGTCGCACGTTGTGAGATGCTTGTCGCATGTGCTGGGGTGACAAATCCGAGTGGGGGGTGACAAGGCAGGGAGGAGACCGTATTTTGCGGGACCCGAGTCTTCCTCGTGGTGCGTGGCGTAGGTACCTTGGTACTGCCCAGGTGTTTATGTGTGTACTGCTACTGGGGAAGAGAGGGTGGTACCTGTTCTGTTCTGTGCTAGGACGCCTCCCGTCTCAGAGCGCCCAAGGGTTTTTAGTGTCGAATTTTATGGTTATTATTTTGGTCTCATGCACGCGATAGCTCGTGGCGTGGCCCAGGGTCTGCGATCCAACCTGCGCCTGTCAGTTCATGCAATTTGCAGGAAAAAGCCGAGTTGTCCACACGAGATAATGGGTAATGTAAAGCAGAAGCTTGTATGTATTGCGCGACAACTGGCGAGGCCACAATGGGCTGGTATGGATAGCCAGTGCAGTGCAGTGCAGTGCAGTGGCCAGGGGGTGGACCTGGACCTGGGCCCGGCTGGACCTGATGGAGACAAGAAAGATTTGTGTGACAGGTGGGTATCGTTTAGCCAGCAAAAGGGGCTAGTCCCGATTGGGGACAGTATGCACCTCCGTTGACACCACTCCCGCAGCTACATGGTAAAAAAATACAGGGTTGGACGGGACTGTAGAGTTTGGGGATACAAGGGTCGGTCGATGGAATAAGGCCAAAACCCAGCATCCGCTGCAGCGGGTATGAAGACGACATGAAAATAAATGCTGGATAGGCAACAAGGGGGCAAATCTCACTCGAGATTCTGCTCTGAGAATTTTTCTGCGGCCGTGCAGAGGCGGAACGAGAATCAAGATGGTGAAATGTCACAAACAGCGCCGTTTAAGAAGGCTATCGCAACGAAGCTTTGGGTAAACGATAGTACATAAAGGTATGGACGTAGCTCGAGATATGCCTTTGTCGACCGAGACTATTCCAGTCGCAATGAGTAAATGAGAAGATCTTACCTCGGCTTTCACGTCTCTGGCGATAACGCTTCAAACAAAAGTGTCTCTTTGTCAGACAATACTCTCGGACTATATCGCACAATCTAGACAATCGCTACACATTATTATCGGTCAGCTTTAAATACGCAACGATATACGAGCCGTTCGGATTAGAAGTCTGCAGGCGACTTACACCGGTGCCGAAGGTTTAGATATGACACTCGTCAAGATGGAGACAGCTAATTATGCGTTTGGCTTCTGTTTGGTACGACGCCAATATAAAAAGATACCTAAAGTTGAGAACGAGTGGTCGTAACGCGAAATGCCCTGCAGATCGATTAAGTGGAGATATATCTTGCAAACGCGATGTGAGAGTAACAGATATCGCGACGAGCTCCCGAATCTGCTGTCCTCGGAATTCCTGTATGTAATCTAGCTTTCCAGATATAAGAGCGTGTACCCGTCGATTGGTAGTGCGGATAGTACTAGATACGAGCTGCCACTTGTCGAGGTCTTGCTTATTGATAAAATTCAATTCACTCGGCATGAGTCGAGCTGAACCACCTTCCCACCGACAATGGGCGCTGATCCAGGTCCGGCGGGATGCGATGCAGCTGCCAAGGCTTGTGGTCTGGTAAAAGGCAGGAAATTGAATAGTCGCTGTATAGATGACTGGGTCTCAAAGACAGAAGAGCAGCATCTAGTGGAGACCATCAAATCAGTAACTGTGCTTACCAAATAGAGCTACCGCATTCAAGCAGAACCAAGCCATGCATGCATCTGAATATTACCATCTTGACATTTGCTTCTTGGAGGGTTGTCTAGTATGCGAGGGCGAGTAATATTCAGACCCTGCTCGCCTGCGCCTGTACGTAGTTCGAACTTGCCATGCAGTGGACACGCTGACGCAAGTGGTGCAGCGCTGGTCCGGATCTCATGCATGCTACCAAGGCATGGGGTAAGTGTCCAGGGCAGGTTCCCCTGTCTCGACAAGGTAGCTCCGTCTTAGAGCAGCCGTGAACATGCCAATGATAGTAGGGATTTGAGACACCCCAAGGACTATAAAAGAAAAGAAAAGAAAAAATGAGTATAATGGTTTCAGCACTTACAAATTTCTCGCAACAACAGTGCAGACAAACCGCGCAATGCAATGACAATGAACGTCGGTCGGAATTAGCAGGCTCAAGCGGATCCGGGAACTGACGAGAATGCAGACAATCGCAGTAGAGGGGTACACTCTGAAGGCTGCACGCGGAGCGGATATGGTAGAAGATGGGCGATCTGTGTCTACTTTCGATTAATTGACCGCTGCCAGAAATGAACAGTGCTCAAGCGAGGAAGTCGAACACAAAAGGGAATGCATTCATATCAATCTGAGGCGATGCGAAACAAATGGCGCCGTGTTGGTCTGCAAGGGCCTTTGGGCTCTCTGCAGGCTGATTCGAACGCGGAAGAGTCTCGGTAGGTGGTAGAAGCGATGGCGTACACACTCTCCAATGGCGAGACGAATGACAACAGTTTCCCGTCCGGCCTGGGCATGCCGTGCGCAGAAACAATAAGTCTACCAACATTGCATTTCGTACAACATCGGGAAGTAAATGAAGCTTAAACAAAAGAGAAGGGGGGCGCGAATAAGGAGAAAAAAAGAAAACAAGAAGGGGAGAAGTACCTAAGCGGCCACCGGTTAAAGGCGACGACAATCGGGCCTTTGCTTCTTGTCTTCACTTCTTTCGAGTCCGGAGGGCAATCCCCAGAGGCCAGGAAACAGTAGAAGCCTGGTTATAAACCGGATATCTTTGGCCGGCCGAAAGGCAATCTAGGCGACCGTTCTAGTTAATTGTCGGTGCAGATGGCTTTCATAGAACGGTATGAATTACTGGGTCGGTCCTCAGCGCTGAGCTTCGGGGCTGAGTTCACGTTTGGGTGCGTCGTCCAATCTATTCTAGACCGAGATAATCGCAGCACAAGACACGAAAACGATGCAAGTGCCGTAGTGAATGTTTACGATCGAGGTCGATGATGTATGTCGATGCAGGCAAAACAGGCGGCTGTAACGAGATGGTTGTGGCGGTAATGGCTCTTGAGGGCGTAGATAGTCTATTTCAGCTGACTTGCAAGACACTTGCGAGAATGTTGTGAAGATGAGTTTCGCGAGTGAAGCTGGTCTTGTCGCGAAAGCTGGAGGTTACAAATGATGTAGTGTGTATAAGTGGGAGGGGGGTGTCTGATATCAAAATACGTACCAGGTAGACGAAGCGTGCCTTTTTTCAACGGTTTTTACCAGGATGATGAGGTTGGTGACAAGGGGTTTGCAGGAACACCCAGCAAGCGAGTGGAGCGGAGCGGTTCTTGGGCAAACCACGCTACTGTATCTGGTATCTCACGGTACAGTAGCGTAGCAGAGGCAAGTACCCTTGACTACTTCTACCTACAATGTACACACTAAATAAGGTAAGAAGGTAAGTAGGTCGTCGGTTTAGTATAAATAGGGTAGGTACTACTGTAGAGAAGCAATTGGCGGATTGAAGAACGCGTGTTTGGAACAAGGACCTGGTCGTCTATCGCCCAAGATTTGGCTATTTTGAATGCCAATGAGCAGTTTTAAAATGTCTGGAATGGGCTATAGGCCCGAAGCTCGGGGAGAGCGCACCAATTGTGTCAACAATGAGGAGGACTAGCGATACATTATACTGGAGTAGATGGAGGATTAACCTGACCAGGAAGGTGGTGAATTCACTAGGTATGTGCCGGTATACCATGCCGGGCCATACTCCATCGTCCGATTGTGTCGACACCATTATACATATATCGTAGCGTAGGTATCGCCTCTCCACAGCAGCAACCAAGCTACACTGCTCAGCATGACAGTAGATATGATGTTGCGCTGGCTAAATTTAGACGAGCACACTTGGAACTTTGGGTTTCTTGTCGTAGAGCACTATTCACCCATACATAAGTATTCAGGCGCGCGGGATTGGTCGACACCGAATCTGGTGTACTCTCGAGTCTTACTGGCACGGGAAGTAAGCAATCCGAAGCCCGGAACTTACCGAGATACCTTATCTTATTCTTTCACCTACTTACACTCTCGACTCTGTTGTATCTGAAGGACTTATGCCTTCTGCATAGGTACTTAAGAGAAATACAAGAATTTATTAAGTCTGTCTCACGCTAGTTTTCTCTTCCGCGCGTCCCTCGCTTGCGGCAGGATGCATATAGTGTAGCGAAGTCTACTTAGTATACTCTCGGTATACTGTACTATAAGTATGTGCACTACACTACACGATATCGAGTCGATCGTGATTGATGTGTAATTGTGGAGTTTGTTACTAGTGTAGCGGCAGTCTGCGTCTTCCGAAAAATGAGCGTCCAAGGTGACTGACTGTAAACAGATTTTTGATCTGACGATGCCGATCTTCATTGCGCAATATCTCAAGTCAACACAACACAAACGACTACATACTAATATAGTTGTCTATATACATACACTGCCAGACGCTACACTACATTTCGCTATTGGATATTTGATCGAAATATAACGGGTTAGTCCTATGGTAATATTTGTACTGTATATTACTGTCTTGCATTATACAGCATGCTTGAGCGGATAATTTAACCTGTTTACTATGCTCAGCTGTATTTGGTAATGGATTCATTACGTACTGGGACTCGACAAAATTTGACTGTTATTACGCTTTCTGATGAGCAACTATCTTGAGCAACTATCTTAGGCAAGATAGGAAATGCTCTCATGATTCAGCAGATTCTGCGTACTGCCTTTGTATAGATGGAGATATGCAGAGTTGTCCGAGTCTGTAGGTACTCTATCGGCAGCAGCAGGGGTGAAGAAGGAGCTGACGTCCCAGCCCAAGGTGCTGGATCTCACTAGTCTAGTGTCCCTGGTTTGAATGCAGCAGAGGTGTCCCAGACATGACCCAGGCAGAGTAGTATTCTACTAACGGAGAGAACCCCCATGCTTAGCCTGGTCAGCGGCCAGGCCGTTGCTCGTGGTTTACATTCCCTGTCGGATTTTTGTTTCCTCGAGCGCCCTGGCAGCTGTATCACGACATCTTCACGTGGCTCTGATTACAACCTGGCTTTCCTGTCGAGCTAGCCGGGGACATGGCGTCGGTAATGAAGTCCTAGTCGCGGTTCTTTCCTACATACACCACATGTGAGTTTTATCTCGGGAAACACCAATCACGGCTCGGGACTATCTACTACGTATGATATAAGTACTGACCTCACACACACTACCTATTATATACACACGTCAAGTAGGTCAAAAGTACCGGTTACGATATTTTAGTACGGCCAAGATTCTGTGTTGGAAAACGTATCATAGTGTAGTAGTGATACATCTTCGTTCAACTGTATATCAAGTACCTATTCGCATACTTTGTCTCATGTCATTACAATGGAGTAATAGTTGTGGCGGGATTTAGTAGTAGATTAGTAGTGTAGCACTAGGACTATGTAGGGTAGAATGGATGTGGTTCACCACTGGTGCCCGCACGGGCTCCTTCCGCTCAAGCCGGGACGGTGATTAGGAAATATTCAAGATAAACGGATATGTCTATTATTATGTACTTCCTGGTATAGCTGTGAATACTTATTGAACGTGCCGTGTAAGTCCGATTTTATGGAAGGCACTTGATATGGTTCCGATATGCATACCATATTAGGTAGTACCGTAGGCTAGTATAATGAAATAACCTGTCTGTCTGTTATGGTATCGGCCTCGCTGCTTATACAGTATATGTCCCCAGAATACACACGATATAGTTGCTGAACTATCAGTCAGCTACTCAGTATTGTTGCTACATTAAAATATATCCAGTGCACTTCTCTTGTCCTGTGCTGATTTCCAATGTTACTCAGTAGTATCAAGCGCATTGTAAGCACGCCAATAATTTTACTAATACATGTACATAACAATATTTTATCAGTACGCAATATTTAGTCGCAGGTATACACTCCTTGGCTGCTCTTTGCCTTGTCATATCTTTCTGTATTTCTTTCACTTTCATGCCTCAATCCCCATTCTCCATCCTCCCTCTCCCCATACAGTAGGTACTGGTGCACCTTGTCAGATTTGCATCCCAGTTCATCTAGTATGCCTAGTGTGGTATCCAATGTGTGGCATGTATAGTGCGCAACATAACCAACCCGAACTAAGGCGACATTCCCCTGTATCTACCCTACTAAGTATACCTACTTGACATACCTAGTGTACTTAGTAGGTAGTGTACTTAAGGTAGGCATTCCACCATAAGGAAACAGCCGAGCGCCTGGGAGAGCTCTTTGCCCAAAACGAGACCCCCGTCCCGAGCTACTCTAGCGCTGCGTAGTGGGACGTAGTGTACTGTAGGTACAATGCACAGAACAATGCAGTACGGTACCTACAACGGGTGCTTCAACGAAGCTCCCCCTGTCTGGTGTTCCTCATAAGCCAGGCTCGCCAGGGACCTACACAAAGTAAGCAATTGAACAATAACTAGATTAGTGTGCAAGGTAGTAGCGCGAGTAGGATATCCTACTGAGTTATTGTAGCAGATTGTAGATGGAATCTGCAATATTAAGTACTGTACCTATCTCATTCTATCCGAGGGTGTACTCAGTAAGTGGACGTGAGCACTCACTCACACTACCTACCTCATACAATAAATATGTGCCCCCAGGTGGATCCCCAGCTACACATTTACATGCAAGTGTGTATTATCTTCATTTGGGATCAGGTATAGTGTGTACTTGCAGCTACATGACCACAGGTCGACCGACCAGTCTGAATCGCCGATACGGTGACAAGTGTATGCTAAGGAAGCGAATATTACATGGTAGTGTAGCCTCATCTACGCAATGTGCAGGATGCCACTTCTCCACGACCACCTACAGCCCTTTCAAGGTAGAAAAGTGTTCCCAGAGAGCAAGCACTTAGAAATTTCAACCCCCATATCTGTCGAATGGGAATGAGTCTTGAGCGTTTTCAATCGCGCCCTGGCCCTGTGCTACCGCCATATTAGACTACGGTATTTACTAAGTACTAGCGTAAGCGGCCAGGGTTATGGAAGCGACAGTTAGCCATCACCATATTGTTCGTTACTCTGGATGGTAATCCCAGACCTTCGGGACGAGCCTTCAACGGGAGTTGCATCGAAGCCTCCTCCACAACGTCACAGCTCGCCAATAGCTCAACCTTGACATCACAGGCCGGTGGGCAAACCAGACAGGGGATGCCACACTACTGTGCGCAAAGAACCTGTAGTGGAGTGGCTAATAATGGGCTGGTGAGAGGAGAGCACCTGGTGCCGACAACTCGTCTAGAGTGTAGCGTAAACAGTATTCTTGGGTTGGTAGAGCGGGTGGTGAGCTCATCAGGGATCATCTCGAACGGCCCCGGCCCACCGAATGGCGTGAACAGTACATACAGTGGTAGTGATGGCTCACGTACATAGCAAGCTTCCCAGAAATAATTCGCGTGGCAGCCACCAGGGCTCTCAAAGCTTGGCCGGCTTTCGACTTCACACCCCCGGACTGCCCATAGCGTATATCCCTCGGACAGCTCTGCGCCGGCTCTACTGTAGGCGTCGCCCATCTGCCGGAACGGTATTCCCGGCTTTGGTGATACGTTTCAAAATGTATGACTGCATCCTTCGCGTAGGGATACAAAGAATCACCCAGCCTCCCTTTCTACCAGTAGAGACACAGCAACGCCCTATATTACACAGTAAATATAGGCACGCAAGCTCTCACCTTCGTGCGCTTAGGTAGAGACGGATGTATTTGTATGTGTACATACGCGTACAGTAGATAGCATGTGAGCCAACCCTATATGTATGCTCCACACCACCCATCACACTAGTTAGCAACAAGGGGGAAGAGTTTGGAGAATCCTTGTCAGCCTGGGCAGAGATGGCAAAATGTACACCATACATAGTACCTAGTGTAGGTGTGAAAGTGCTCTACCCCTAGCTGGTACCATCGCATACTGCGGATGGTAGCTGGGCTGAAAGTAGCGGATAACAATAATTCCTATGCTACACCTGTCTTCTCGATTCGAGAAACGATGCAAGATCCTAGCATGGAATAAACAAAAAGATTCATACATATATATGTAGTACGCACTTGCATCCACCGACATTCTGACAAATCGCATGAAGAAGGTAAGATACACACTATTAGGCCACTTTGGCGCTATAAAACCACATATTAACGCTGCATACTAGCCAAGCGAAGACAAGAATGCCAGTTGGCACTTCTAACCTCTACAAGATTCATCTACTTACATGTGGTTGTGGTGGTACAGGTACATTGTTCTCAGCGCATGTCTACAAAATACTAACTACTAAAAGTATACTTTGGAGGTTTGGGTATGTCAGAGATGCCTACAGGCACAAACAACCATTTACAAGTAAGCTGCAATAATGCATTTCGCTGCACCTGATATACCCTTCTACTGAATATTTACTGCCACCAACACTGAGTACACTACGTACGGACGGCATTATGTGGCCTTAAAGAGCATAGATCTTCCCTTCCTTCCTAAGGCTTGTTTGCTGACGGCACTCGAACGATTGATTCCTCGAATGGTTTGCACCTGGCATGAGCTGACCCACTACGCCAGCATAATCATTAATTAGCATTGAAGTAAAAGAGTCCTTTACTTTCACGATTCACCTTTATCTATATCGGTGACAGAATAGTGAATATGGTGTTTTCTACTATTATACGCATGGTTTTACAGTCAGTTCACGCCACATATATCCAGGGAAGAACTATTCAAAGACGGCGGTAGTAAGATAGGTAAGTTCCCAGGACCGTTATGACAATGTTAGAATTGGGTGAATTGATCAGCCGTGAAATGAATATACAAACCTCACAACTGCAGCAAAATAGTTTATCTGAAAATCAATAGTGTCCTCCGGTCTATATTTATCAACCTCACTTCGAACAGAAATCACATTAAAGTTATTATCACATCTCGCAAGTCACCATGACCATCGATTCAACCCTGCAACTAGCTGGCAATACCCATGGACGAGACTCGAGGCTTGCTAGTGTAGATAGATCGCAGTGAACACTGTAAGCACCAGCAGGGGATCCATGGCGAGTGTCGTCAACCCCTTTCCCGTCCAGTGTCACTACAATACAACGTAAGGCTGCGTCATACATGTACCTAACGGCTGGGGCGTGGCCTGATAGTTGTTGCTGTTTCACTTTCGATTGCTTGCACTGCTAAGTAAGCCAATGTTTACATTACAACCGTATCTACGTAGTTCATATAGATTATTAAGACTCGATTCGGTCCTTAACTATACGTATGTAGATTCAAGCCGATCTCGCCACTTCGGGAGACTCGGCACAGCAGCAGAATACTCATCCGTTGCTTGATCGGACGAATACGTGCGATGCTGACAAATATACACCACTGTTGTTTTATCTCTAATTCAAACTTAGGACACAGATCAATATTGGAGACGAGATCAATGTAACGCTGAAAATGAAGCGGATGAGTTATGGTTCTGGTGGCCAAACTTGAATATAACGTCCAAACCAACATAGAAATCTGACAGTTTCAGCATATTACATGTTGATCTGACCCGTAAATACCTATAAGAAAGATCATGAAGCGCACTGGGGCTTATCAAAACCACACAATGCTAATTCGAGTATGCTCTGCTGCGGCACAGAAGAGCCTGTAATATCAGCTAACCATATTTAATACACAGAACATTTGACACTCACAAACCTCATACATTACCAAGTCGCGGCTCGAGAATTCTCAAAACAACTGATGGCTCAATAGAAGGCTTTGTTACTGTACATAAGCCAACCATGAAGAATAAGCCTATATATACGTGTATATCGTTAGTCACCATGGGGCGTCCACGGCATCATTTCATAGCTCATGAATAAATTGTCGCGTATTGGGGGGACGAACATGCAGTTTTGGGTGTGTTAAGCGATACCATGCCCTCTTTCGCTCGTCCTATGAACATGTGGAATTTACGGAACATACGTTGATGGCATATACAAACCGAGCTGGTACAGAGGGGAAAAGTAGGAAATGAAACCAACAACGCGAACGCAAATTCAAGGCCGACGTATGTTTAAGATAAGTTATTGATACTATGCTCCGGTCGAGCTTCACCGTGCTTTGCAGTCATTCCTTTCAGCAGATATCTCTGTAGGGATAGTGATACCCCTAAACAAAAGTCCTACACATATTTCCCACAGTCAGTGACATGTCAATAGTCACCCTGCATGTGAAACTCTATTCTGTTACAAAATGTCGTTAAGATGTTGGCTACCTCAAACCCAGCACATAATCACATCTCAAGCCTGGGTGAGATTCGTCATGGCATCATTTATTGACAAGACGTCCATCAAACAGTCGAGCCACGTGTGGGCATATTCCGACCTCGTTCAATGTGGCTTGCCAATATCGACTCTTGGAATATCGGTATACTGTACTTACATGGTTTCACAACTGCATTTCCACACCATAAGTTCAGTCCAACGTGCATATTTCGAGCCGATATTCTACCTAGCTGTGCTGAACACAGTCAGCTCGTAGAAGCTCTTTCAGACTACGTTGGTACCAGTTAGCAACTTCACTTATTTCCTTCCTTCACCCTACCCGCCGTAGCGGAACCTTTTCTCGGCAACCCCAGTGCTCAGGTATGGGATGAATATCCTACAAACAGTACGTAGTGCGTATACTGTGATTTACCATACTTTATATACATTACGACGGATACTGATAAGACTGTTTGGAGCATCATTGGTCACTGAGTCATATGGCCGACATTTCGCATGGTCATGTGTATACTCATTGTAGATAGTATACATGGGAAAGTCGAACCGAGCACTTATGATGTCTCTCGGGAACAAAATAGGATAAGGCACGAAGACGCGCACGGTAACCCCGTTACAAGCAGCGGTGGAGAATACTACTTACTTACAAGTACATGCTGAGTAGTACATAACACTGCTCGAATAGTCCCAAATCGGACCTCGCACTACAAAATACCTACGACAAGTCTGGACTCTCTCACCGCCCCTGAGTCTTGCAGATAATGACGGTTGGTTTCGTACGCGGAAAGAAGGGAACTTGCAGGAGGGTAAATGAGAAATGAGAGGGTGAGTAGACATACTCCCTATACGTCGTAGTATTATGTATGTAGAACAAATGCAACGGTGAGATTGTTCCGCTGCGCTGTATCTTTTTTGTCCTCCCATCTCGGCCACCCCTGTCTGATTTTCCCTCGCTTCGTGTTGCGCATTGACTACCCCTGGCCCCGCATGGTGGGATACTCGCGCGAGAGGTATATCTCAGACTACGAGGCGGTGCGGAATGGAGATCCGGCACAGGTACTGCTATTACGGCAGCAGCTGTCCCAGTCACAGTGACATCGGCTGCAGGAAAGATAGTCAGAACCCTACATCCAGCAAAGTCCCATCAGCCCATACCTACCCGAGGCGAAACATTAGGTTTTCCAGTGTACGGTACGCCCGTCCAAGATTGTGCATAGAAGGTGACATGAGCTAACTACACGAGCGTCATTATGTGTGTTCAAGATTGGTGTGTCTCGCGTGTCCTTCAAACCTGTATCATAGTTCGGTACTTCTTTAAATAA
This sequence comes from Xylaria venustula, assembly GCA_022578775.1. Lineage (NCBI taxonomy): Eukaryota > Fungi > Ascomycota > Sordariomycetes > Xylariales > Xylariaceae > Xylaria > Xylaria venustula. The sequence goes on along the minus strand of MU389349.1, from coordinate 474,763 downwards.
ACATAATCACTCAGATTGATCTCTCCATGGGACGCTTGAATCCAAGCCTTTTGGTTAACCGGTACATGTAGATGAACACCAAAAGGAAATGCACATACTTACAGTTAAAGGCTACTGGATCTTTATCCAATACATACGATACTTGCGTTACAAGACCACGCGTCCAACGGTCGCTAAACCCACCACATTAGTCGACTGTTGAAACCTACACACCCTGTATCGCTTAGGTCAAAGAGCAACGGCAATAAAGTGTGTACGATGTACACTGCTGTACACTATACTGAATATAAAAGTCAGTATGGAAAGTATGCCACACACACACTCTCTGAATGTATGTGTAAGCGTTAGCTGCAATACTCAGTATAGGATTTGCTACAGCTATTGGTAGCCGTCGCGCGCGTCTAGAACCTAGCTTGGGTTCTGGACGCGTAGCTAACGGAACACCTCCCATGCTTAGGGGGGATGCTTGCTCGAAGGGGTAGGGGTACCCGGAGGATTATGATATCTAGGTATCCTAGTGGATAATAATCATTGTATGAGCAGCATGTACACTACTATGCAGGATGGTTGCCACCCTGGCCTTGTTTTTCGTACCCACTGGACAGGGTGGCAAGGCTCGAGTAAACGAATGATGGGCTGATCAATGCTTGCTCTGTTTTAGCGCACTGTAGACTTCAAAAGACAAAGGACTATTGTACAACATCTAGCTGATGATATCAATATACTAAGTATGATTATTTTCCTGCATCTCTCAGGAGTTATCCATTAAGCCTTAATGCGGACAAGTAATACCCCAAATGAACATAGATTACTTATTACTGTATACTAGATGAACGGCATCTCCCACTTGTCTGTTATACCAGATCAGAACTGGCTAGGCCTTTGATCATCATCGCATGTGAAATCTTTAGCTCAAACATAGTGGGTTGTGCAGGCACATCTTGAAAAATGATCTGATATTCATGATCGGTGGCACTTGATTCGTGTATTTACGCAATTAAAATACTAACCAACTGCTTCTCTGTCGCGGACACGTACGAAACAGTAATTGTTTTGCTCCGAATGAGACGTCGATACGACCCTCTCTTGTTTGCTCATGCTCCTTTCATTTCCCATTTCCCACATGCCATAGCATATTGACTATCGAGCCCCTCCCGTGTTTACCGAAGTCTCTTTGGAAGGGAGATTCTAACAAGCCCACGATAACCATCAATAAGAATGATGGTGCTAGGAGTCCAGCTCTTGTGTTCTGTTCCAGAGACACAACTCGATGCGACGCTACCTGGCCACCTGTTCAATGCTAACGTAACTGCTTGGAACCTTGTGTGGTCCCGATAGCTCGGGTTCTTGGATAGATCTATGTGCGCATGAACAAGGGAAACCCGCCACATCGCGGTTTGTGTTACAGGACACCTCAGGGATCAAGTTTTGGGACCGTAGAACTGGGGACCATTCTGTTTGCTTTCTGGGGAGGGCTAATCCCTCTAGCTCCCTCCCCCTTGTCATTTGTACCCAAGTCGGGGTTTGTGCAGATTCTAGCAGAAAGGGTGAGTGAGGGGAAACGGTCAGGGGAGGGGGTCGGTGTGTTGTGCTGCAGCGCCAGGGGTACTAGCCAAGTTGATGACATGGAAGTCTCACAGTACACTATACTATTTAAGTAGCCTGCGGGGGTTACATTGGTGAGGAATTGTAACTGGTGAACTGCTAACGTGCATTGATAAGGTACACAACATAACCAAGTACGATTAAATTTTGAGTATTCAATTCAATTCATCTGGCCTTTCTAGTTCCACTCGAACGTTATAGTACGTTTTGAGTTTCACAGTGCTGTTTTGGTTTAAAATACTAGGCAGTTCACTGAGTGTATTGGCTGGTTGAGTAGTTATCGCAGAAGAGACGTCTTGTACCGAGGCGAGTTGCTTCAAAAAATATTACAACTTGAAAAGTTCATACTCTTTCAATAGTTAAGGTTTTGTAAATCTTGCAGGAATTCAATTAATCTAAGTGGCTGTATAATTTTGTTATGTGTATAAGTTGAATATAGCAAAATCATAAAGATGAACTTTATTCGTTGCGCAAATCAAGTTTTACTGCCACTTGAAAAGTTAATCGTCTCTTTTTCTTTTTTTCCCCTCACTCTTTGTTCTCTTATAATGTAAATGTTGAAAATTATCATTAACGACAGCTGAATCACAATAGCCTCAAAGTGCAATTGCTAAATACATGACATGCCATGGCTTTGGCATGTATAATCATAACCAAAAGGTCATGACTCATGAGAGAAAGGTAAGGTTCTACTAAATTGAACCGATATTCCTAAGAGACTCATATACAAGAATACCCTGATCATCAATCCACGGTTTAATTGAACAGAAGCACAGGCATCCTATTTATCTAAACGAAAAGAATTGAAACCCGTATATATCGTCGGCTTTTCGGGTAATTGCCTCTACTGAAAGCCATCCATTAACCTAAGTCCCAAGTTGCGATTGCTGGATTCATACAAAAGAGTATAAGTCCTTCGAGTGATCACTGGTCCTATATATATATATATATATATGAACTTCCCTGTCTCATGAATACATCTCTAGGAATCAGTCAATCCTGTGACCGGAATATCTGGATCATCTTCAATATTGCGGTCTTCCTGCAACGTACACCGAATGAACTGAATTCCACGCAGTCAAATGAGATTAAGCTAGCAATATTGAACATTCAAAGCTACGAAAATCGATAGCCCGTATATAATAGTGTCACAACCCTCGAAGAATATTCTTGAAGACATAGAACCTAAAATGTATATGTTGCCTAGATCATAAACAAGTTTGGTCTTCTTCGTGCAACAACTAGAATCCATGTAACCCCTATTATACTAAGACATTTGACAAACAGGAGTATCAATGAAGCAGTACCTTTGGATCTATAATCACTTTTCTAGGCTATCCATATACATTCTCATCTACCATTATCATAGAATACCAACTCTACAGGGTCCCAATGTATACGGACCTTTATGATCGCATATCCGTTGATAATGATATAGACTAGAAGGAGATCTTCCAGATCTGCTACAATGCCATAGACACTAGTCATTGTATTCGAAAAGCTTGGAGAAGATGTTTCGGGGCCTTTGCGCGACAACAAGCATCTTTTGCCTCACAAGTCACACAAGTATGGCGTCCCTGCTAGAACTGAAATATGATTTCCCCGTTCTTCTGTACTATATAGACTAAGGTACTTATCCCCATGGTGCTCACAGAAATGTCGACAATAGGTATAAGTGATAAGCGTTATTATTAAGTGAGGAATGTGAAGCCATCTGTACACTTTGTATAGGTGAAGAAATGTCACAGTCGATTTCATGTTTTTGAGGTATATATTCCATTGCCGCGAATACAAGTACAACCCTAGATATATTGTAACCATAACAACAACAAAAGTTTCGAGTCTTTCGTACAACACAAAAGATCATGAACTATATCCATACTAGCAGCCTTTTCAGTCACGTGCTAAGAGAACAGAGCGCCTTTGGTATGGTATACTGTAACATAAATCTCGCCTCCATCACTATACCTCGTCTTATAACATCTACCCTTATAATCTCCGCACAATTCACAAAGGGAAAGAGTCGACATGGCCGTCTTCAGTTCGACTATCACACTCTTATTATCCTAGTGCCGGTAGCATTACTAGCTATCCAGAAAGACATGTCCTGTACAAGGGAGACACATTCAGAAGAAGAATTCTGAGGTTACTTTCCAACGTGACCGCTGGTATTTTCTCTACATCGCCTAATGGCCCCTTTTCATAACCGTGAATAACAACCTTACGCCGATCTATAGTCTTGCGATGATGTTTCAACCTCGTCCCATGCCTAGATCACCGGTGGCCAACGCCCCAATACGCCTGTCCAGGAAAACTGACTAGAACGAGCGGTGCTGTTGCGCTATCAGACGGATCGGGCCCGCGTGCCGTTGATGCTGGGCCCAATACTATCGCGTGGTGCCACAACACCCAAGAACAAAGAACCATCTATGTATATCGCTCAAAAATAGACGATGAAGAAGATTCATATGCTTCATGTGACAGCAAGAACTCACATATACCCTGTATTAGAGACCCTGACGCCTGTAAACTCGATATTACGCATACTGCTTATTTTCAGACCGCGATAACATTTGTTTACGGCTGTGACATGAGCTTGTGTCAGTAACAGCGTACTTTATGGCAAGTAAAGACCCTTTTTGTTGGACGAAGGTCTGAAAACCTTTGTGGCAACTATTCAACTATACAAGTGTTTCTTCGTGCTTCATGTGAACTGTAATAACTTGAATGGCCATTGTCTCACCTCTCAAGCTACACTGAGATGGCTTTTCTACTGAGCTATTTCCACGGACTGCCAGACATGCTGTCAAAGGCGTGGTTTTATTCTTTGACAATACATTTCACTCTCAGGACTCAACTCAATACCTTGAGCTCATTTGCTATCTCAATACCTTAAACAAATATACACGTCTTCTTGCTATACCCAAGACCCAACACAGTGTCATGAAATATTGACAACTCGCTCTACGCTCTCATAAATATAATCCGGTGTCGGAAATTACTAGAGACCAAGATTTTTGTTTTCTTGACTACGGCAAGCTAGATCCAACGGCAGGGTGCAACTGTCACAAATATAAGGGGCCTAGAAGTATCAGTATGGAGAGGCACATGTCCCTTACAACTGCGCAGGTTATGTACATCAATGCACACAGATCACGACATCAAACTGAATACTCACCTTTGCCATGCTCTTCGGAGATGCCGCGTGAGGGTTATCTCGCTAAGAGTAGGTAATACCACGTTCGTGATATCTACAATTTCGCAAGCATTAAGAAAACGCCATCTTATTAAGTCAGCAATGTTCTCTTCATTGCCGTTTCACTTGTGCATATATATACTCACCATATTACGAAACAGACTTCGAGAGGACCAACACGATGCGCTGTAGCTCATCGCAAAGGTATGATATATGGGGTTTTGGCAAACCGGTGTTTAGTGAGAAATGACAATCGGTATAGACTTATACCCATGACGTTTGAATTATAGAGTCACGAAGACATCTATGGGTAGGCATTTAGCGAACGTTTCCAGTATTCAGTTCCCATGTTAATAGGCATCATGCTAAGCCTGCAGTGTCATTTCTCCGTCCAGCAGGTAATTACTAGATCTAATTATGCAGGCTTGTTATTTCCCCGCCTTCACCTTAGTAAACATTCATGCTTAATATTACCGACAATACTGATGACGTTCCTTTTGTCTTGATCCTTTTCCTCGGAACCATGCTATTAGTTTCTAGGAATGACACTACCGATTTGATCTTATCTGGCTAGAGATCCCCTCCCCTAGAGAGTCGGCGGTTTACACCCAGGCTCATTGCCGTTAGGGGAAAGGTTGAAGGGATTGTGACGTCTTGGCTTGGCCCTGTCTAGCTTACTTAACTTATAGGTAGTGTACACTATTGTTCCTAGTCTAGGACCCGCCCGTAAACAGGCATCAGGGGTATTTGTTCATAGTGTAGTGTAGTATACGGCGGCACCCGGTAAAAAAACCCTTGCTTTGAATCCGAACAAGTTGAGAGGGGCGCTTTCATCGGTATCTGCCCTGGAACAGTTCTTCACCGGGCCAGGTAGTGCATTCCTGCCCGTCGGTGGCTTTTTCTGAAAATGTAAGTACGGGCCCTTTTCGGATTTACTGTATCCTACTGATGCACGTTCACCCCTGCTCCTATTTATCGACTATACTTATGTAAGGATTTCAAATGTAGTCGACCTGTTTCGGGGTGAGAGCTGAATTCGCCCTGTCCCAGTTGGTGAGTGGGTGGTGAGCTGACGAGTTTTTGTTCCTTGGCATCCATTGTTTTGTCGCTGTGAGACTCAGGAGTAAGCGGGCAGGGGGGCGTTCGCAGCGGAGAAGACCGCACTGGTGGTACTGTAGATTGGGCTTCCTTTCCTGGACTCTCTCTCTCGTGACTAATAATGATCGACTACCTACTGTGTACCTTGGGCAATTAATTGCACGAGCAAAAAAACACCGGCTGGCTGGCTCGTCGGCTCGACGCGAGCACTTCGTGATGTGACATACAGAAGCGCGCTACAGCTTGGATGACCCTATAACTCTCATTCGCTCACACTCTCCGTGTCTGGCGCCGCCTCGTAGCCCTCACGAGACCCCGCTGATCTGCCGAGGGTCCAACCCATCCAAATCGAGACTACTCTCTTTCTTACTTTACATCCATCTCACCACAGCCGTCGCGGCATTGCTCCTCTCACTCTCATTGAGGGGCTGTTCGCCCCGAAGGAAGGCGATGAAAATGCAGTCTTCCGTCGCTCCTCTGGAGTCCGATGGGACGACCGAGCACGGCCAGGTCCGGTATGCGAAGCCGTCGGAATGGGCTGCCCAAAAGGACATCATTAAGAGGCTGTATTTGGACGACAACAAGACCCTTGATGAGGTGAGGCGCATCATGGCGGATGAACACCAATTCCATGCTACGTAAGCTCCATCCTAGTGAAACCCTGGTATTAGTGGTCGTCTGGCTGACCGAGCATAGGCCCAGTATGGTGAGTTCACGCATTGAGACGAGTCCCTCGACTGCATTGTAGTGTCCGCCCCCTTTTCCAACATTAGTACCCATCACATCGCTCATAGTCCAAATCATGAAAAACCTGTGCATTGACGTAAAGAGGACAAACAGTATAAGAAGCGCATTAGAGCCTGGCACTTCTCCAAGAAGCTAGAAGAGGACGACGTGTTGGAGGTGCTCCAACAGAAATTAGAGAGGAAAGCTGCGGGGGAATCTTCGCACAACCTTGTGATTCGGGGGCGGGTGGTGCGAAATCAGCGCCTTAGACGCTTCCTGGAGAGGCGGCCGGATGTTCTTGCACGGCTTCAGGCCCATCCAGGCTCGGCTGCACCTATAGGGTCTCCTTCATCTTACAACGTACCCACCGATATTCCCAGAGTACGCTCTTTATCGCCCGAGTCTCGAAATATGGAACGGACCCTATCGGCCGGTAAGCAGAGGATCGCCGCCGCATCATGATCCCCACCCATTTCCAAGCCCCCTTCCCACCTCCTTTGCCAGAATTTTACAGGTTCCTAGTTCCGAGCGACCTGAGTACAGTTTGACTGGGAGGACATCGGCTGACCGTGGATTTTGCTTGTAGTGCGTGATTACGTCCGGAGTCCGTTGTGGATGGTCGCTGACAGGCGCGATGCTTATCGAAATGTGGAAATCATAGACCCGAGAGCTTCAAGAGCGGATATGCTCCAAGCGGTTGACGAGTTCTACTGGTTGCAGACCTCCATCGACAGTAATAAGCAGCCGAAAGTGATTTTCCAGCTTGTGAACTCCACGTTGAACCGTCTCAGCGGTGCCATGAGAGCAGAGCTACCGGACTTCTTCTTCCAGATGCTCGAAATACTTCAGCATCCGTGGTCGAACCACACTGAACTCTCGCAGATATTCCGGCGCCACGTGGCGGAGCTTGCTGTTGTCCATCTGGGTAGGAATCACCCTATGAGTATTCTATGGATACATCTGTTGAGGGAGGACAACGATGAAAATTCCAACAGGATATTCCAGGATGTCATGGAGCTGTTGCTTCAAGAGCTGCTCATGTCCAAGGGCCCACAGAACCATATGACATGCGTAGCGCTGGACTATTTACTACGATTTTTAATACATACGCAAGGTGCGTACCCTTCGTGGAAACGATTCAAACGCTGGCTGGACGCGTATCCTGGATGGGACGACGCAGTGAAGTGGTCGAGCTATGTACAGGCTACGTTGGAGGATACCAAACGCAACAGCATCATTTCCACGGGTCTATCCAACATATCAAACCATCTCCATCATAACCACCACCACCACCACCATCACCATAACACAACCAGCACCCGCCGTTTGACGCCAGCCTCCATAGAATACCAAAGACCCGGTGGTCCCTCCTTTGGGGACATCCATTCCGCATATCTCTTGCCTTACTTGTCAGGAAGGATTTCCATCAGAAACGGTGATGCCGAGCGAGCCGAGGGCTTCCTCTTGAAAGCCAAGACAGTCGCAAGGCAAGCTCGCCAGCCTCATCAAACCGACTACTACTGCAAGGTCTACACAAATCTCCATGTTCTCTATGTCGCCATGAACCAGGAGGAGAAGTTGGCGGCGTTACACGAGGAATTGGCTGCTTTCAAAGCCGACCACTCGCCTGAAGTAAGATGGCCAACCGAGAACCTACCTCATGATTGTCCCGACTGCGTTTAGCTCCATGCGTGTGTATGTTGGTCTTCTGGGTCTATCTCGAGCCGGCTTGACCGAATTATCCGGCTGTCTTGCGTCTGGCCAACGTCCATGGGTAGCTTTTTCGCCACATATACAAAAATGGTGGGCGCTACCACCGCTTCATGTTGAATGGGGTTATACTCATTCATGACTGGCGGGCTTTGCCCGGAAACCTTCGAGCTTATCATGGAGATAGATTGGATAATATTGCCTTACCTTGCGAGGTGGCGATACAGGATCGAGGAAAGAAGAAGTATGATGCAGAACACATATTTCTTACGCGGAACGCATGAGAGGGAATATGTGTAAGTACGTCCTATTCGACAGATACCTCGCCTAAGTGTTATCGCCGCTGACAAGTCCTAGCTGAATGTATTGTACATAAAGTATATTGAGCTGCTAATACCCTAATCAAGATTCGAAATTCAAGAAACCATGTCAGAAGTACAGCTCGTTGCCGCTTAAAATGAAGGTCTTTCCAAGCTGTGCTAACTATCCTTGATGTGTTCTCTATTTACAACAAGTTGGTCTGAGTAAGAGGTAAGACAAGGCGCCGAGAAACTATTTGGTGCGAGCAAGAATAGGCAGAAGTAGGTATACGACTACCCCAGCATCGCCCTACTATATCCTATCCCATAGACCGAACTAACTGCCAACACACGTCTGTCCGTCTCTTGCATGTCGGGTGACATCTGTCCACCTTGGTCATTCATTGACACCCCACATCCAACATCCCACGCACACCCCTTTCCGGAACCGAAGACGCGACATCAGCTCGCGAAATCTACAGTGCAGCACACTACTTAAGTAACTACCTAGGTAGATAGATAGATAAGTCACACCCAGGTCTGTGCGTGCGTAACCGAGCGAGACGGCTGCCCATTTACACATGCCACGCACCCGGTTATGTGTACCCAGACCGACCAGCGAAGAGTTTCAAATCAAAACATCAGCGAAGGGGAGGCGGAAACAAGACCGGGCAAGATACCGAACAGGCTGATCGAATAGATGCAGATGAAATGAACCAACGGACTGTGCCGATATCCCGATATCGATCTACTGTGTAGACCCGAGCTGCTGCATGTGAAGAAAACAGACCGAGAATAAGGCTACGAAAACACGTCATCTTTACGAGGAATAGCATGCATAGTATACACAACAACCAGCACAATGACACTAATTTTCTTAAAACAAACCTCGGACAATCAATCAATCAATCAATCAGCCCATCCTCTGCCAACACCCTGCTCTATCGGCAACGGCTCTCTGCATCTTACAACCCGTAGACGTAGACAATCCAATCTTCGGAAGCAACCTCCCATTCTGCGTAACAATGATCATCTAGGTATCTCCCTCGCCTCCTCCCTCCCCACATGGATGTAGGTACATACATACCATCTACAACTCTCTCAAGAAAAAACAAACCAATTTGAAACGCAGCAAACAAACCAAGCAACTCCGTAACACACATTTTACTCTATTCTTCATTCCCTTCACACACACACACACACACACACACACTACAGTGCAGAAACACACCTGAGAACCCTATACAAAACAGTAGTTATAACGTAAGACAAGCAAAAAAAAAAACAATAATCAAAACAACAACTAAAAGTAAACCGACACTAAACCAAAACACACGCACAGCATACGAGCACAGCATATACGCACAGTAGTACACGATACGTATGTCTCCATCAAACCTATAAAGTTGAACAAGGTAGGTAGGTATGCCACACACCAAATGCGGCTGCGGGTGCGGCTGCGCAACACTGGCACTCACTGCACCATGTAATACACGGTACAGTAGGTACACACACAAATAGGTAATAAGCTTATATCTCGACACCCCGCTAGACGGGCAGACACCCACGTGGCATCCAGGCAACAACCCGTGCATGCTTTGAGTTACTACTGGCATTACTTTAAACCTGGTCCCGTAGATACCCAGGCCAAAGGAAAAACGAAACCAGATAGCGCTTGTGGGAATCGTAACTCCGTATTGCAATATACTAATCTGACATCGCTGTGACTCCCGTATTAAATTAACATAAGCAACCACAAATCTGAATTTTGACTCATCACAGTAAAGTCTAGACATCTAAGCTCGTCGGCATGGGTACGGGACTCGACGAAAAGGAAAAGCACGATGGTACGATGGTAGACTGTACTCTTAAATACTCCTCTTGTTATTTCCTACATACACTTCAACCAAAGTCTTTTCGCCGCTCGTACATAGATCGTGCGTATACATGATAAAAAAGCTTTTGTCATACATGCAATGGTATCTCTCTATATAGGCGTTGTCCCGTAACCTCGAATCAAAATGAAACTGCGCCAGAAACAAAGGAGAAAAATGCCGCGCATTGAGCGCATGTCATGGCCCGGCTCTCACCGGCGGTCCTCCGCGTTGGAATCGTAGTGACGGTGGTGATGCTGGCCCGAATGATACTCAATCGTCTTCGGCCGGCCCTCGCCATCGTCTTCGTATTTGCTTCGCCTGTGCCTGTCATCTACTGCTCGTCCTCGTCGATATTCATCGTCTTCCTTCTCTTGGCGATGGCGGTGTCGTCTCTGCCGCTCCTCGTCGGAGCGGGTCTGCTCTTCATCCGAATGGCGCTCATGTTTAGATTCCTTCTCAAATTCCTTTCTTCGCATTTCTAATCATACGTTAGTATTACAAGGACCCCTTGAGTGATCTGTGTCTTATAACTTGCCTCTTATTTGTGCCGTAGCGGTGGCGTAAGCCTGAATCTCCTCTTTGTTGAGGACTCGTAACACGATGACAAAGTCATCACGAACTTCAAACCGCTCCTTTCCGATGGTGAGGGCTTCGGGGTTCACCTTCTTCCTGCTAATTTTGGTCCATCGCGCTCCGGACGGGACGTCCTTCTTGGTCTTGTCGTCCTTGTGTGGCGCCACTCCCTCGCGAATAGGATTCGACTCTTCGGGGAATTTGGCGCTAGGTGCCTTAAGGATACCCTTAATTGGCTTACTTTCAGTCTTGTCTCGTGGGGGTGAAACAACCCGAACTTGCTTCTCCTCGCGCGAAACTATCTCACGACCACGAGAATCAGACTCATCTCCTTTGTCGGAGCCGTTAGGCCTTGATGAATCCTTAGCCGACGCTGTCTCCTTGGTAGACGGCTTGTCATGTTCATCGGCTTTTTCGGCTCCATTTTTCTTATCATCAATCGCGGCCAATTCAGCCTTGAGGTCCATCAATCCCTTGGTGTCTGTGGGATCAAAAGTTGAGGTCGGTCGTTGGCGTCTTCGTCCATTGTTTGAAGCATCGTCCGGTGAAGGTGCCCTTTTGTCGGCAGTGGAGCCATTGGGCTTGACTTCACCATCCTGCCATTGGCGGCCGCGCTGGTCTCTCGCATCATCGCGGTCGCGCTCTCTCTCACGGTCCTGTACATAGCCACGATCGTCGCGGCTACGCTGAGGTTCACGTTCACGTTCACGTTCTCGTTCCCTGCTGATGTGGTTATCGTAATCTCGCTCTTTAGAGCCCTGCGCCGACTCCGTGCGTTCTCCCCGTGGTTCTCGACGTTGTTCAGATGCGACCAGATCCTCTCTGGGTGAAGGCTTCCGTTCAGTGAATTCCATGTCTCTAGATTTACTTGTCTCATGCACACGAGAACCGTAATCTTTCTCTTCGTCTGGGGTTCGTCGTCTTGGCGAAACGTTCCCATCGTCTCGACCAAGGACGGGCACAAGTCCTACGGCAACAGCAGCTCCCTTGAGACCAGCGGCGATTTTATCTCTTGTGCGACTGACGCTCTCCCGCCGACCAATGCCATCCTTTCGATCTCGGCTCTCTTCAGTGCGAGATCGATAATCGTCAGTAGTATCGCGGTCGTGGGAACGAAGTGGACCAGATGGCTCATCTGACACACGTTTCGAATCACGATCAGCCGTCTCGTGGCGTGGACGGCGCTCGTCGTAGGTCTGCACAGGGAGTGTGGTTGTTGAGCGGATTGGGTACTGATCGAGGGCATCTGTGCGTATCCCAAACCCACGGGTTGCTACATTGTCATCGCGATAGGCCTCATCCCGCTCACGGCGATCTTTTCCGACTCGCTCATCATCACGAGAACGATACAGGTCGTCTGCGTGGGAAGGGCGAGCAGGGCCATCCTGGTAAAGCGATACAGGACGAGGTCGCGCACTTCTAGTCTCGGTTGAGGGGCTTCTCGGCGCCTCAAGCAGAGCAGGCCGGCGTGCGGTGTCTATTGGTGGCGGCGGTGGGACAGCGGGCGGAGCTGGCATAGTGACCGATGGGCGATCATAGACGCCCGCCGCTGCGGCACGATTATACCTATCAAGACCACCCGACGCTGGCGGCTTCGCACGAATGCGGGGTTCATAGCGGTTGGTGTCATGGCTTACCACGTTGACGGTGGGACGATAGTAGGGGCGTTCAATACTGTCGCGTCGCCCTCTCCGGTCTCGATCGTGATCCAAATCATACCTGACTAGTTCGCTCGGTTTTGTGTACTCGTAGTAATCATCGTCGTAATCCGCCATGGCTGAGCCATTGCTGTAGGCCGGAGTTGCGTGATGGGCGGGATGAGCCGGGGTTGCGTAGAGCACATGAGGTCGAGGGTTACGGAAGTTGTCGGTGCTTGTCCTGCTCGGACCCCAGAACCTGTCGTCAATAGCGGCGCCACCAGTACCAGCAACACGTTCTCGCAGACGATAGAACTCGTCGCCCAAAGGCGCACCCTGGTGGTAGCTATGGCGGTTGGTGCTGCGCGAGCGGATCGAAGAGGCGGGTTGAACGGCGTAGTAACTATCTTCGGAGCGATACGGCTCGCGGGAAGGGCTGGCGGCCCTCACACTGCCTGAGGCATGGCTCGTTGACGTCACATGGGGCCGGGGGTGGTTGGTGGTTACGATGATGGGCTTACCGCCGCCGGCGGAGTGAGAGTCGACGGTGGAAGATCGGTGTCGGTTCGATCGGCTCAGGCTCCTCGACACGGTCTCTTTGGGGATAGTGTATGTGGTGACGGTGGCTGTGGGCGGAGCCGGGCCGGGCGCAACCTTGGGCTCATGGCGGCGAGGGGCCGAGGGATCGTAGCGGGCGGTCGGAGCGCCATGGAGCTCGCCGGTATAGGGGGTGTTGTAGCCGATGTTAACTGGCATCGAGGCCCTCGCAGGGTTGAAGGTAGGGGACCTTCGACCCGAGTGACGGGATCGAGGATCGGCCATGGCCGCTACGTCGTCTTGACAAGCGGTGATCTCGGCCGGACTGAGCTTCGTGGGCAAGTCAGTTCTTTCCTTTCCCCTTCTCTTTCTTTTTACAAAGAGAGAATAAAACAAGAGGACAGGCCGGCTATGAAGATGTAGGTGGGATGTTAGCCTGCTGGTTCAGTTTGCTGGTTGAGTAGTCTGATACGAGAGTAGAGGCAGAGACAGAGACAGAGCAGATACATAAGCTAGAGAGAGAGGAAAGAGGAAGAAGAAGATGTGGATCTAGGTAGACTGGCGGAATTTGGATTTGAGATTGGCTTTTGGGAATTTGGGAATTGTAGGATTTAGCAACTTGTTGGCAGCTTGGGAGGTGGGACAAAGAACGTACCGGTGCCGTAGGTGGTGTACCGAGTATATAGGCAGGTGGAAGGCGGGAAGGGTAGGTAGGTAGGACGAGAGGGGGACGAGGGGACGTGGGACGGACGGATGAAGTAGGTGGGGTGTCCGCTTTGACTTGGGATAATGCAACCTGCTCCTGCTGCTTGCTGCTGCTACTGCTGCCGCTGCTTGCTTGCCTGCTTGCTTGCTTCCAGGATGGGGTGGGTTGGTTCTCCTGGCTTCTTCCCTTAAGTACAGCACAGCACAGCACAGCACAGTAGTACCCTGCTTCCTTCTTAAGGTAATCCCTGTAAGCGGGTTGGGGGCAGAAGGAGGAAAAGAAAAAGAAAGAATAAAGAAGGGCAGATAGAGATACGGTAGAGAATATGTGTAGTGTGTAATGTGTAATGTATGTAATTATGTGTTGGAGGCCGAAACTACTACTTAGTAAAGGCTAATACATACTTACTTAGACAGTCAGGTCTAGCAGGGGATAGTCGGTGATTAGGCCAGACTTCTTCACTCACCACACTACACTACGCCATAGTCTAGTGATAGTGAGGTCAGATGCCCACGGTCTCGCATGCTGATGTTTTGTGGTGGGTGTTGTGAGTGAATTGGGTTTTGGGTTGATGATGATGTTGATGTTGTTGTGTGTTGCTCGACAAATGAAAATGCATGCCTAGCTGATATGGGTAGGCATATCAAATACATACCTGTGCTTTTGGGAACGACAAAAATGATTTATTTTTTTTTCGCTCTTTTTTTTTATTTTTATTTTTTTTGTCTGTCGCTGAAGAATGCGCGAGGCCAATCAGGTGACACTGGCAGGGTCCTGACAGCGCGGGGTAGGTGTCTACAGCCTGTGCAGCAATGGAATGGCCTGTGGGAACAGTGCAACACTGTAACACTGTCGAAATGCGGTGGATGAGGCCGCTGGGTTCCAAGGATTGCTGACGACGGTTGGGCTGCAGGCGGGCCTCTGGAAAGCTGCCCAGGTGCCCAGCCAAGAGCCACGAGGGGAGTCTCCTTATTGGGAATAGCCAGCCGGACAGTCGTTTCTCTCCCTATCTCTCTGCTTTTTGCGTGCTGCAGTCAGAATAGAAAAAGACCACGGCACACAGCACACAGCACACAGCACACAGCACACAGCACGAGTTCAACCGGTCCGCGATCGACAATGCGGGTTAGCTGATCGTCAGCTTCTTTCTCACCAAACAACCTCGCCACAAATGCCTTTTTCCTATTTATTTTGCGGTGGGAACAGGACAGGTAGCGAGAGGGAAGCAGTGCCCAACGGCAATCAATGGTTCGCTGACGTCCCGGACTTCTTCAAATCAGTCAATCAATACTCGCGCATAAATTGTACCAAGCGACAGTTCAACCAGATGCGGACAAATGGCCGCCAGGGGTGCTATGGCGAAACAAACCACCACACTAAGCCGTGGTTCCGGACCCAGGTGGTGAGGTGGTGAGGTGGTGAGGTGGGAATGCGACAATGTGTCGACGCCGTCGGTGTCCGGACACTCCGCACGGCTTGCTGCCGCAGACCTCCTGGGGAACGGCGAGAAGCAGGTAAGCGATGCGAAATGCCAATGTCGAAGCCGGTATCGACGTGAAATGCCAATGTCAGTGTCAGTGTCAGTGTCAGTGTCAATTCCGTGTAGGGCCTGGCTGGTGAAATGATCGGCTGATGTATGTAGCTGTAGTCCGACTCGAGCGGCTCGAATGCACCTCAGGAGAGAAGAGCTCTGCTTAGAATGCTAGGTAAAAAAAAGCCACGAGGACGGACTAGCACCACATCCGTCGACCTGTCCAGGTGCTCCGGGTAAATTTAAAAATTTAACCTGTCTCTCTTTCTCTACCTATTCTATCACCAGAGGATCCATCCAGCAGCAGCAGGTGGACTCGGTCATGCAGATTCTCTACTGGGCTAGTATAAGTCGAGCATGTAGCGTCGTCGATGCAGCAAGGAACCTTGGTCATGCATGCATTGCAGGACGGACAAATGGTGGGTGGGTGGGGGGTCCAAAAAAAGACTGAAAAAGACCGTCAGACACGAGGAATCAGAGACCGAATAACTGGATAATGGGCCGAGTTGGGCAGACTGTAACACTGGGACCTGAAATGATGATGATGCTGATGACGGGATCAGTCAGGGTCAGGAAATAAACAAAATTGAGAAAAAGACAGACGAAGAGAAGGGAGGGCAGGAGAGGCAAATAGAGGCGACTGATGGTGATACTATATATAATCTAGAGTTATGAAGATTGTCATGAGCTTGATACAGTTGTGGGTTGAGAGAGATGCAAACTAATCAAATCTAATGTTGGCATTATTGGTTCTGGTGTTGGTAGTTGGGCAATATTTCGTAGGGACAGGCAGGCATCTATGCTGGACTCAGTATGCGACGTTGGAGAGTACCCTAGACTTTGGTTGTTGGCTCTACATGTAGGTATGTATCGAGTATTCATTCCATTCATCTGCGTCCTTACTTGGATACATGCTGCTACTACTACCAGTCTAACATTGTGCATCGTAATGTGCTGCATGGTGGGACGGTGCGATGGAAGGAGATGGGCGAATCTAAACCACCACGAGTGCCAAGCGGACAGAATGGGCTTGCTGCCATGTGTGTACGTCGCCTGTCACTCGTGAAGACGTAAGTGGAGAGACAAAGCAGCGATGACGTCCTCGTGGCCGGGTCTACAACACGGTACGTACCTACCGAACGAACGATATTGAAATGAGAAAGAAGCAAGAATAGAAACAAGAGGCGTTGCGTCAGTGGCCACTTGTGTGTGGCCGGTGCCCGCACCGTTTTCCAGCTGCTGACCTAACCCAGTAGATACATGTAGATAGAATGGAGTATGTACCGGGTACAAATAATCAATAGGGAATTAGTGCTAGGGAGAAGGTTGTGGAGACGTCAACCCGGGCCAGACTAAGGGTCTTAGTCGTATAAGTAGGTACATAAGGTAGGTATCGTCACGATTGGCTATTATCACAGGTACAGCCTCTACAGTTTGCTTGTGTAAGTTGTGTTGTTATTGTTGTTCAAGTTACTAGTTTCAAGGGACGGTACTGCCTAGAAGTTTCAGAGTCAGCAAAGCATCCATTTAGTACATCCACTCGTAGAATAACAACAGATCATCCTTTTCGGATAGCCACTCTTTATTGATCTCTAGTCCAGTCGGGCAAATCGGTAAGCAACCGAGACGAATCAAACCCGCCAACCAACCATGACACGGCACAACCTTCGACAACATGGACGGTTTGTGCCTGACGGGCGAGCAGTGGTTACGGGTCAGGGGAAAAAAAAAAAAAAAAAAAAAAAAAAAAAAAAAAAACAAGTAAACCACATCAGACGAGGAGATCACGTCCGTCCTCTCTGTCTCTCGGCCGACAACAGTCAGGCCAGTGAGATCTTGTCCCCCCCCGTATCCGAGTGTCCACCTCGCCGTCACCTCGCCGTCACCTCTCCTACGCCAACCACCGCACAAGAAGACAGTGAACCGTGGTGTGTGTGCCTTGACCTCGTCGCTCTTGTGGCACACGAACCCAGCGCACCAATGCCACTGGAGCCCGTCCAACCGCGACGTGTACTTCCCTATTACGCCTAGGTATCAGGTATCTCGAGAAATGACTAAGTCGTACCTGTCTCGTGACTATTCCCGGTGCCAGGTGGGCTCATCTCGGCGCTATCTCAGCTTTGACCGCATAGCTTTCTCTGCCAGAACCCTTAAGGATAGCTTGGCGCTGACTTTGTTGTTGTTGTTGTTGTTGGTGTCATCGGCATATATATGCGCCGGGCGGAGAGGATTCGTTGGTCCCCTAGTCTTTTGATAGATGAGATGAGTGGAGGTTCGCGGCTCAAGTAGAGCTCTCTCTACCAACACTAGTCTCGGCCGTTTCCAATAGCGGCGTCTGCCGTTTCTATTCCATCGTGTGGGTACAGTACATATATGGTCGGCAGCCAAGCCAGCCTTGCGGATAGGTACATAGAATGGGAAGCAGACGCCTTCGACCATGTAAGATGGCTGCAGCCCCTACCAACAACTGCCGCCGTGCCTCTGCACCGGGCTCTAGGGTAGGGGGCGTCTAGTCTGATGCGAGTGAACATAACAGCGAAGACCCAGTGCAGTGTTCCCGGCGCTAAAGCGACTTGGAACTCGGTAATCCTTCCTTCGGGCTGCAATGCTCGCCATCCATCGCAACCCAATCTTCGCCTCCCTGCAACCGTTGGCGTGGGTCCCTCTGTTTCCGGACCTCGTCTCCTCTCCTCTCGTGCTGCTATTGGGAAACCAAGAAGCTTGGCTTACTTTCCAGCGCACGCGTAATCTAACTTCTCTGCCTAGATGATGAGCTTATCCAAGCTACCTGCTCCAGTACGGTACGTTGCTGCTGTCGACTCCCCTTGTGCCTGAAGCTAGCGCATCGCAGCTGCATTGGCTCAAGACCCGTATGATCGGATTTGCGCCCTGTTTGTGACTTTCCCATACCTAGTTGCGAGCGTTAAACCCTTGGGACAGCCCGCATTAACTTTCAACGCCTCTCCATAACTGACCAACAAACGTGGATATTCTATCATCCTGTTGGAAGCGATGAAACGAAGGATCTTACTCATACAGCCAGCCTAACCGCCGACTTTTCGGAAACGCCACAAGACTGCTGCTAGGCGAATCAGGATCGGAAATATGATTGGGCTGGCTTTACTAAGTTAGCAAATATGCTTTGGCGATAGGAGAATGTGTCCTTCTTGTTTGCGACAGACACTATTGCCTAAAAGCTCTTATGGCGGTTTGCCTCTTCCACGACTTCCAGTTGACAGTTTAACTGTAGAGTAATTTGATATACATGGTACAATGGACAGAGTCGCCGATATAGGGGGAGCCCGTGAGGCTATGAATAGGCATCTTCTCATACCGGTATTTAGAGACTAACCTATACCCAAGGCACTACCAAATCACAGTCCATTGTGTCGCTTAAGGTGAATTCCACGGCTTCTTGAACAGTTATTTGCAAAGACTTGTGATGAAAGAAAAACCCCTAGATAGTTTATGAATATGTGTATGGTAGTTCTCATAATCCATAAGGCCGAGGAGCAGGTATCAGGCTCTCATGATTGCATCCTACACTCTCTTGTTTCGAATCAATCCCTTAGTTCATCCGCAGTTGGGAATAGTCTCCCTTTTCACCGGCGTACGGACGTCGGTTATTCACTGGTCCATGTAATTCTATTGCCCATGTTTGTTGAAAACGCCACTTTCAACTCTCGTGATACTTTTCACGGATAGAACACAAGAGAGAGCCGTCTCTCTTCTCTTCTCGGGTAGCTGCTTACTACCTCCTTTACGATAGGTGTTTGTCTAGTGATAGGCTGAACACTAGCTCTGCCGGTCAATGAGTAGATCTCTAGGCGTGAGAAAGCAACGGAGTCCGCAATATGGGGGCATGCTGTACCCGTATCCAGAGAAACGGCCGAGAGACGCTCTCAAGATACAGGAAGATATTACTGCCCAATCCATCAGTGCGATAACTCGGGCAAGTTTGGCTGGGATGAGGAACCCTGATCTATCCTCAGATACTGAAATAATTGGTCAACGAGATCATTTTGCCCTCTGCTGGTTAGACTTCGCCTCGTCACCCCTTTTTTCATTATGTCTCCAGAACAAACCCTGACGAGGATATTAACAATACGATAGAGCCGATCCAAGCGCCATTAAAATCGTAAAAGCACGTTTTCCACGTATTTGGAATGGTTATTTATCCCTAGGTCAGTAATTCACCATTTCGAACATGTAACTAAGGCCATGCCAACGTGTATTCATGATATCTGTCAGTGAACTGGGGTTAGAACCTTGTCAGTATTCAACAAGAGAAGACGCTTGTCAGGTCGGTCCGATACTCAGAATAATCAAACTATTTCGCCGATGGCGAAGCTCACTAGGAGACAGCACGCCAAAATACTCCGCCTCTTCGACAAACACGCTCAAGCCCGAGGGCAAGCCGATGTCGGGAAACAGAAGAGTATACCACTAGGGCAAAATGTCAGGCACACCTGATACCTGCTGACTAGTGTATTGGCGTATGAGTAAGGTTTGTCAGTTCCATCTGAAAGATGGGTATTTGGCCTCAATGTTGCCCAAGTCTCAAACGCCATTGATGCCTAAAGCTGACCACAGTGACATGTATTGATGGAGAGAAGTGGAAATTTCTGTACCAATTATGGACTATCTCTCGAGTAATTTTCAATACTTTGGTCTCTCGATGGGATACCTATTTGGTTTTTTGATAATTGCTCTACGCAAACCAGCATAGTTCTTGATAGGGGGTGGGATTTCGTGGAAGTCGAATTTCATTGTAAATCTGGGATGATGCCTGAGTAAAGAGGGAAGCAGTCAAATGGTATGAGTTTCTATCACGTAATCCAAGAACGTCGGTTGGGAATAACCGATACGTTAAATTTATGGAAATATGTAGGTCTTACGAAAAGCAGGATTACTTCTAGCCTCGCACATTGGCAGGCGCAAACAAAAGAGCCGCAGTGTGTCTATAGTAAAAGGAGAGACCGCATACAGCTTGTTCACTCTCGACTCCAGTCTAGGTACCTAGTCTTTCGAAGAAACTAATCGTTTCCTAGCTGTCCAGTACATGGAACAAAACAGACAACTTCAAGTATAAATCGTGCCCGTGGGCTTGACAGTCATGAACCAGGTAAAATGTAAACTAATCAATATCATACGCATAAATTCGTGAATCATACAGACCATATACCTACTATCTTGGCATCACCCCCCGTTCCATAAAAAGCCATCCTTCATCTGTATCCTGGGCTATACCCAGCGACCCAACATAGGAGAAGCTCCATACATCTCTATATCGCAATCACAGTTCTACATATCTCGCTCCATCTAAGCCAGCGAACCCATGGGATCCCAAAGCGGGAGAACGAGAGGCTCCTTCTTGAGGACATCTGTGACCTCCTTGCTCAAGACACGCGGATCAACAACAGCCTGGTACACGAACTGGTCCATCCACTCATCAGTCATGACGAACCACCCCTTATCACCCACATCGGTGCCCCAGGAGTTCTGCACGCGCCAGCGCACAGGGGCCCCCGTCTTCTCGTCGATATGAACCGCCGTCAGGACCATAGCATGCGTCATAGCTGACTCGCCCACTCTGAGTCTGCCGGCCTTGTCCATGGCGTTGGCAGCGTACATGTCGACGTTGAAGCCAAGGTTGTAGTCGACGAGATCAAGATCCATGATGCCCGCAAGGCGATCGCTGAATTTGCCGACATCGGACCCAAAGAACACGGGGACGCCGGCCTTGAGAGTGCGGACGCAGGCTTCCTTGAGAACCCTCATGTTGACGTTAATATACGTGATACCGCGTCCTCCGACGATATTGCCAAGTCTATCCACCGTCATCAGCGACAGGGGTTCGTGCCGTGGATCGTGCACCAGCGACACCATGGCTTTGATGGCATCATTGGAAATACGGAAGCCACTCCCCGGCACCGAGACGGTGATATCCCGCGCAAAATCGAGCGGCGTCTTGCGCACAGTGCACGCCTTACCATATTTGTCGACGAAGTTCCATTCGAAGGCCTGGTCGTTCCTCGGAGGCGGGCCGAGCGTCAACGTGAGGATGGCGTGGATCTCACGCATCATCCTCTCTTTCGTGGCTCGCAGGAGTTCAACTCTCCTGGCGGACGTGGACTTCTTCAGTATGTTGCGCAGCACGAGCGCGTACTCTCGCAGCTTGCCCACGACGACGTAGTTGACAGTGCTGCTCGACATGGCGTTCCAGCTGTCGGGGTACAGCGCTTGTGGCACGAGGCCGTACTTGTCGACAAGGTTGTACACCATGTCCCATTGGCCTCCGTCGCTGACGGGATCGGCGAGGAGACGCTGCACGAGACGGCCATCGAGATCCTCATCGACTGTGTCGATGATGTTCTCGAGGAAGTAGTTGGCTTTCTCCAGCTTGTCCCAGAAGAACAGGTATGCTTGCGAGATCTCAAAGGAGTCGAGGTTGTACTTTTGCATGAGGGCGACGCGGAAGACATTGGTGCTCGCGAAGAGCCAGCAGCGCCCGGAAGACCTCTGGTTGGTGATGGGCGCGCCTTCGAAGGGGATGCAGATGTTGAAGACTTGCTGATCTAGGATCTTGGCGGAGCGGGACGTGAGCACTTCCTTGGGATTGGCCGTGCTCAGAGCCGCGAGCGCCAGTCTGTGTGTAGATAATATCATGAGTCACGAAAGCTAGCACGAGAAAGCGTTATGGATAGATACTCCTACTCACCTGTTCTTGGGGTCTTCGAGCAGCTTGGCTTGCCAGTCGTGCGTCAACGGTAAAGCCAGCCCCTCCGGGCTTCGGTCCAGCCTGCCATCAAAGGCAGCTTTCTCGTCGTCGACATGAACAAAGTCGTCCCCAGCCTCAGTCGTCTCAAGCTGAAGCGAGCGAAGGCGGTCGAGGAGGGCCTTTTCATTTTCTGACGATGGCTTCGACTGCTGTGCACCCATGATGAACGAAAGAAGTTGCTTAACTCGTCAGTCGGTCGATCAATCAATCAATCAATCACCTATAATAAAGTCTGGAAACCTTGAAAAACGAGAATGATATAATTGCTATAATGGTAGCTATAATGGAGCTTGAAGAGGGAATATAAAATCTACAAGTATTCCTCTTTCCTGGGAGCCGGAGTAGGAGGGAAATTCGCCGACAAGCTACAGAGACAGAGAAGAAGAAGAAGAAGAAGAATGCAAAACGAGGACATAAAGGTGAAGAGGGCCGAGGCGTGACGAATGTCCCGGTTAAGAAGGTGTCTGTGTCCCATGACCTCAAACCTTCACGCAGGGACTGTGTGGTACCGATAACAGCCAACAGAACGAGGGGCTGCAGGAGGTGATTGGCGCACGCTAAAAGGAGCTACCCCCCATTTCAAGAGAGCACGCCATGTTGTGAGAAAGGACCTTGAGGGCCAAAAGGATGAGAGCAGCAGCAGAGGGTGTGAGTGGCCAACTTATTTATTAAAATCTCAGTCAAGTAAGTACCTTAGTGTCTATCAACACGAACAGCCAGGCTAGTATTATAACAATGCTCGGTCGCAAAGTGTAGACAAATTAGGTATCCTGCAGTCGGAATAAGCTTTCGGTTTACAGACGCCGAGGAGTTGGCATAGCAGGTGAGACGCAGCAAAATCAAGGCAGCAAGTGACATTATAGAATCAAGACAAACGAAGATCCATGACACCAACATTGTATTACCGACGATATACAGAGCTATCTACCTGATATGCTACCATGAGATCAACCCTTTTACAAATCTTCCCCTTTTTAAAATGACAGTCGCGCTATGTCTTGCAACCATACCGGTGAAGACGAGCCACGATACACCCTCAATATGTCCAAGTTAGGATAAGATTTAAGAGCCCGTACATCATTAAAGGCGACAAAAGAGAATGAGTACATTTACAGACGAGAGCCATGAACGACCTTGACGTCAACAACGAGCTCGTTTCCGTGGTCGTTGAGGACGAGGACGCGGACACTGCCAGAGCCCTGGTTGAAGGCAGAAGTCAGACGAGAGTAAAGACCCGACTGGTCAATGACAGGCAGGCCGGTCTTGACATCACCAGACTCAGTCATGGCAGTGACGGAACCGTTCTGGATGTCAAGCACACGGTATTGCTTGAAGACGGGACCGAGCATGGTCTGGACGACAACACTGGGGGCAGGGTTGGAAACGAAGGAAGACTCTTCGTGAAGCTGCTTGCTGAACAGGTCAACACCAAGGTAGCGGTGCTGGCCAGTGGCAGAGGAGGTGGAGATGCGGATGACTTGGCAGGGGCGACCCTGGAGCATCAAGATGTCACCCATGCGGATGTGGTGGCAAGGGATAGTGACGGTGTTGGGGATGGCATTGCTTCCGCTGGAGCGAGCGGGAACAGCGGTCTCACGGATCACCTCCACGCGATCACCACCATCAGGGTGGAAAACACGGTCCGCCGCCTTGTGCAGGCTGTGGCGGAAGGAGTGGTAGTGTCCTGAAGAGATCACGTTAGCATTGTTGCCTTGCAAGGAGCATAAGATGATATACTAACCGTCCTCGTCGTAGTAACCCATTCTGGATTTTTGGTAAGCGGAGCTGCGGCGGGGGTACTCAACAACGGTTTCCTCGGTGACTTTCACGTCCTTGTGGTACGTGGGAGTGGCCTTGGGAGCGGCGTCGACGGTTTCCTCTGTAAAAGAGACCTTGTCGGCGTAGTGAGGGATGTGAGAGGGGGTGTCAACGGTAGCACCGGTTACGGCAACGTGGTCGCCGAATTGGGGTCGTTGAGTGGGAGTGTCAACGGTGGCGCCGGTGACTTGGATCTCGTCTCTGTAGACTGAAGGCTGGACACGAGAACGGTACTCGTGTTCAATGCGATCAATGGCAGAGTAATGGGGCTTGTGCTGACGATCAACCTGAATGGAAGACTCAGAGAAGGTGGAAGCTGCGTATTGGGGCTGAGATGGTTGAGGGCGAGGTGCCTGAGTGTAAGTGTTTTGAGTCTCGTGAAAGACGTTTACGTTGGCAGGTCTGTGGCTGAAGCAGAAAGGTTAGACAAGATGCTTTGAAATAGATAGGTTTGTTTACATGGCAGGGTTTGCTCCGGGGTCCAGCTCGACCAAGCTAAGGTGCTAGTAGTATGAAAGGAAATTTGCTTGCAAGGGTATGGAGCGGGTCGAGCCATTGGATGGGTTATCCCTCAGGTTAACAGTGCGAAGAGAGATAGCTTGACCACGTCATTCCATCTTGGCGGACTATCCCGCCCTTCTTGAGCCCCTGAAACCCCCCTTCTGTTCTGGTTTTCACACGGCCTTCTGGGAGGGCTCATAATACAAGCTTTGGGACAATTGTTCGTGTCTAACGCGCCAGAGCCATTTCGTTGCTCAAGCGGACACAAAAAAGAAGATTGAAAAACTGAGATTGAGAAAATGACTGCGCTTACATGTGTTCCTCGTAGTACTCGCGATGGACACCGGGACGGCGGTAACGTTCTTCTTCACGTGTGATACGGACCTCTTCTTCGCTGTAGCGCTCCTGTCGTCGCGGGGGCAGCTGGGCAGAGGCGGAAGTAGAAGAGTATTGACCTTCCCGTCCGGCTTTCTCGGGTTTGGCGGGAAGTTTGATCTCAAGCTCTTCGTGGACCTCGGTGGTCTTGGTCTCAGCAGAAGCCTCGGCGGCTTCCTTGTAGGTACGGGGGAAGATGCTGAAGGGCACGGGAACGCGGGCTTCAAAGTCCAGGTTGGCGACCTTATCGGCGCAAGGATCCTCTTCCCGACAACCTTTCGAACGCAACGCACGAAAGGAAGATCAAGAAGATTCCTCTTGCTCTTCTTTCTGAATTATCTGAAAGAAAAGAAGGGAGGGGAAGAAGCAGCGGTATTGTCGCTCACTTCTCGACTCGATTCTTTCTGGCAGATGCGACTGAAATAAGAGCGGATACGGGTTGGGTTGAGAGGATGGTTGGTTGGGCTGGTGGAAAAGATCGAATGGGAGAAAGGAGGTGAAGGGGTCGGGGCGGTTATTGGCGAGCAAGAAATAGGAACGGCTGCGGTCTTGCAGGGCGTGCTGGGGCCGGCCTGGGTTGGCTGGGCAGTGCTGCGCAAGCTGGGGGTTGCAGGGGAGCTTGTTATGAGTGAGCTCGAATTGCAGGGGCTGTGTGGTACCGTCGTGTTTACACGGGTGGAGCCGGCGCTGGCGGTCTGTTTATTTCACCTCCAAAGCGGCTAGGGCGCCCCATAGCGCCGACTCCTGGGCGGGTCTTCTGCTAACAGCGACTATCAGTATACGTCCAGGTAGCACGGAGAGGCAGGTATTGCCAATCAGAGCGAGCCCCTGAAAGCCCAGCTTCCTGTGAGTAGCGTATCTAGCTTAGTGTAGGGACTAGCGTGATGATTCGAAGATGAGTTTTCTCCACTCAAAGCACCATCCACTCGCCAGCCACCTCGAAACGACGCTTTCCCAGCTTGCCCTCAAGTAACGCGATAGATGTTCCGATATCTTCTCTGTATGGATGTGTACATCATCCAGCGCTAATCGAACATTGAATTATGTTCAGGTTTTCTAGGCAAACACTGCACATGATGTCGATCAAATTGTTCTCTTATTCCCCCAATTGAGCGAGAAAACACGAGCCTCAAGCATTATACTAAGTTTACTAGTCGTGTCGTGTAGTGAGGGTAATAGTATCTGCCATCTTTGCCTGGTCGGAAAGTCTCCCCGGCTTAGAACAAAACTACCATGCATCCGTCAAACCAATACTGTACACAGTGCCGATGGCGTGCCAGCCGAGCCAGCCATGTCGCCCAATTCCGATTCTTGGTCTACCATTGGTCCAACCACCCATATCCCGCACCAGTGCAGACCAGCGCAGTACCAGCGTTCGCGTCGTCGATCAATACTGTACCTATCCCTGACGCCCGGGCAGTACTGTACTGCCCAGATTTTATTCGCAAACAAGGCGTATCTGGGGCCAACGAAACGTCTCTAACCCGGCCTGTCACTTGAGACGGTTGCAGTCGTTTACCTTGCCGTTACAGAGTCCTGTAATACATCCATTTCTGATGGCCAATGGCGATCAAGTAACGGTTGATCCTGCGAACGTGAGAAAGTCGAGCGGCTGGTTCGTACAAACATGGTACACCTTTGTATGGAGAATATGCGTGGCTGGAAGCCCTTGCACGATCCAGCCCCTCTTGCTTCGAGATGGCTGGGCAGATATCCCCAGAATTGACGTAAAGCATGAAAGCATTGCTGACGTGCTACAGACCACCATAAAGCCCTTTCCTACCAGTAGGATGGATGTGCAATATCGTGGTTCACTGCCATTGGGTTGTGTACCACAACTCATGCAAGCCCATAAACTGAACCATGCCGCTTCGTCGACACTGTGCATGAGTGAGATTCTAGTGTAGTTTTACGGACGTACTACGCGTAACGCTACGGCACCGGTATATAACTAAGGTAGCTAACTATCTACCTATTCCCGTAATCTGGCTTTTTTTTAGTTGGAAATGACCTCGGATGTTTGTCAATCTTCTTCAACTGCTTGACCAGCTTCAATCGCCTCGGCCTACCTATCCTACCTGCGCTAGGTAGCTCCGTCCAAAAACACGCCAACCAAAATAGCCCCTTGCAGCTGGAGCTTTCGGGCTCCGCTGAGCGCTAGTCCCGCGCGTTACCATGACAACCTCGGCCCAAACCTGCACGCGCGGAAGCACGCGCTACCCATCGTTAATCCACAACGGAGAAATCACATCTCGTTTTCCACACGATAGATCGTCAGCGTCACATGTCGAACACCTACTCAGTGCCTAATGTAGCTGGTTGGGCAAGCATCGTATAAATTTGTAGATCTAGGGTCGCTAACTACCTCCCCCGCTAATAATTGGCCACATGAATCAGCGCATTTGGCTGATTTCTACAGAATATAGGGTAGCAATAAGTCAGGATGTAAAACATACCGATATCAAAACAGCAGAAGTTAAAGGTGCATGTAACGTCAATTGTTTATCCGATTTAAAGTTCATCGAACAACCCTTTCGGAAAGCTCTGCAGACTCCAGAGAAGCCGCGCCACATGCAGAGCCACATATTTTCATGCCCTGATTCATACTTGCGGCTCCAAGTTTCAATTTTCTTCATTTTACTTTTTCGCCCTGCACCCTATCTCAATTGAATAATCGTCAAAACGACATGTGCAGGCGTGAGTATATACATGTATATGAATCTGTTAGAAAATACATGTTTAGAGGAACCGGTTGGCAAGAAAATCAAGGTATTGATATTCTCTTGAGATTTCTTAGTCAAAGTGCAGCCTAGGTCATTCTCGTTCTTATCGTGAGTTTTGGAACCTAAACTTTGAGACAGGGTAGGTGTGTCTGAGTCTGGCTATACCAATCAAAGTTATCCGAAACAAAGAAAGCAGTAACAAATACCAATGAATATAATACCGAATCATCATCTATAGCCAGTTACGAACAAGCCCCCAGTACTCTACGTCGCAGTTCGTAAGATATAATATATAACTGTAAAACCAGCCACTAATAAATTGGGTTGCAGGTAAAACTAAAGATTGAAGCACACAAACTCTTACCATGATATTTCAAAAAAATAAAATAAAATAAAATAAAATAAAACTTCTGGTTTTAATGTTCATATGCTCGATAGGCTTCAGAGACTCTATTTCTACGTTTTCTAATTCTTCGCAGATATGTTCTTGGTTGGTCTCTACAAAATCTCATCGTATAAAATGATCACAAAGAACATGAGAGAATATCGAGTATCAATTAGTGTTCTACAAAGCCTTGTAAATTATTTGCAGTTGTAAATATGCTGATTCCTTTGTATTTACTAGTTGATTGGCATATAAAGACAATGAATGATTTTTCCGTATATATATATATTCTTGCAGTACTTTCACTTACGCACGCTCGGAGAGTCATGGATGTCGTCTAGCAGCTAGCTCCTGATGTCCTAATATTCCTATTATAAGGTGCGGTTCCCTTCTCTGCAATGATAAAAACTACGATCATATTGCTACGTACTGACACGACGAGGGCTTCACTTGCGTTATTTTCCCGAGCATTTGATGAACAATATCAATATTTAGGACTAGAACGAATATCAGGCTTTAGCCAGTAACTTACACCTAATCTCGTGCCGTGTAGTTTATACTAGCATTCATTATTTTTTAAGCCAAAGATGGATGATTAATCATTT
This sequence comes from Xylaria venustula, assembly GCA_022578775.1. Lineage (NCBI taxonomy): Eukaryota > Fungi > Ascomycota > Sordariomycetes > Xylariales > Xylariaceae > Xylaria > Xylaria venustula. Next base: position 446,080 of record MU389349.1, on the reverse strand, counting down.
CGCACGTTTTCTAAGCTTGATGCCTTTGTGACTGTACTACAAAGATGCTCCAAGGGTACCTTGTAAACCTTCGTACGGCATACGGATTTGGCAACAGACACATCGCTATTACTATTCGTGCTACAAGCGTATAAAGCCTTTGATATTAGGAATATAGTGCCTTTCATAAGTATGACCTGCATTTAGATATTAGCTCATTAATGATAGGAGATGTCTTTAACAACGATTATAGGCTTCCTTTGCCTCAAGCAACAGGATAGATGTGATATGGAACAAGAGTTGTTAAAAGAGATCCTCTTGATTTGCTCAACCCAGTTTATTTTCATGATCTTCCGATCCTCATACACGTATTTTCACCAACTCGTATAATGCAGTATTTTTCAATACGAATAATATGGCTTGAATGGGGATGACATATAATTTATTCTTACTATTTTCGAACCCCGTATATTTTCAGCGCTGTAAATACGTTATTATGGTGTCAATAAGCGTGAATCACTCGGCGAATGATGAGTACTAGCGTGGATGACGTCAGCCCATCTGCTTCGAATACACCCAATCACAAGCTTTCGAGAGGTCTGCCCCACCTATCCGACATCCCACCGTTGCCGAGTCTTGGCATTCTTGAACCCCACGTCCGATCTTCGTCACTGACCCAAAGATGCCGCCGGCCTTCGACTGCATATTTCGTTGGAATCGTGGTGGCATCATACCAGACGGAGGAACCAGCCGGGCAAAAGAGTCGCCAAAATGAAGCAGAGATTCTCTTCCCTCGACGTCAAGGTACGAAAGTTGTCAACTTACCTTGATCCTACTTCCCACTATTCCTACTATTACTACGAAAGAACCACCGGCGCTGCACCGCACCTTAGGCGCATAGACAGCTGATGCACGGTTTCTTCTGCAGGTCATCGCTCACGAGCTTTCCGCGACTCTCGTCTCTTTGCGCCTGTCCAACATATACGACCTGTCGTCCAAGATCCTCCTGTTCAAGTTCGCCAAGCCCGACAACAAGAAGCAGCTCCTCGTCGACTCGGGCTTCCGCTGTCATCTGACCGAGTTCACGCGCACCACCGCCGCCTCCCCCTCCGTCTTCGTGCAGAAGCTGCGCAAGGCCCTGAAGACCAGGCGTCTAACCGCCGTCTCACAGATAGGCACCGATCGAATCATAGAGTTCCAGTTCAGTGACGGGCTCTACCGCATATATCTCGAGTTCTTTGCTGGCGGCAACGTCATCCTGACCGACAACGAGCTGAAGATCTTGACTCTGCTGCGCCATGTACCGGAAGGTGAAGGCCAAGAACCACAGCGCCCGGGGTTGACATATTCGCTAGAGAATAGGCAGAACTATGGGGGTGTTCCGCCACTTACCCAGGATCGCCTGCAGCAGGCTCTACAGACCATCATCGACCGGAATACCGCCTCAGCTACAGCTTCCAAAAAGATCAAGAAGAAAGCAGGAGATGAGCTGAGAAAAGGACTGGCCGTGACGATAAACGAGCTGCCTCCCGTACTGTTGGACCACGCCATGAAGGTCGCCGGCTTTGACTCCACTGCACAGCCAGCAGCTGTCCGGGACGACAAAACGCTGTCGGACCATCTCCTTCGGTCGCTCCAGAGTGGCCGGGATCTAGTAGAGGAGATAACCAGCTCGGACACGTGCAAGGGTTACATCTTTGCGAAAAGGCGACCAGGAGCCGAAGAACCGTCCGATCAGTCAACTCAAGCCGAGCAACCACCGAGGCAGTCCTTATTATATGAGGACTTTCACCCCTTTTTGCCCCGCCAGTTTGAACAGGACCCAGCATACACCGTTCTAGAGTTTGATAGCTTCGACAAAACGGTAGATGAGTTCTTTTCGTCCATCGAAGGACAAAAGCTCGAGTCGCGCTTGACTGAACGCGAGGCTGCTGCCAGACGAAAATTAGAAGCTGCCAAGGCTGACCAGGCAAAACGCATCGAGGGCTTGCAAGCAGTTCAGTCTCTAAACGTCCGCAAGGCAAGCGCCATAGAAGCCAACATCGAAAGAGTCCAGGAGGCTATGGATGCCGTGAACGGCCTAATATTCCAGGGTATGGACTGGGAGGATATCGGAAAATTGATTGACAGGGAGAGACGGTTGAACAACCCGGTGGCGGCCATCATTGCGCTTCCCCTCAAGCTCCACGAGAACACTATCACTGTTCTGCTCGGCGAAGCTGACGAATACGAAGACGAGGACGAGGACGAAGCATACGAGACGGACTCATCTGATTCCGATAGTGGATTTGGTGGAAGCGCACAGTCGAATCCGAAGGAGAAGAATAGGCGGCTGGCAGTGGATATAAACCTGGGCATAAGTCCTTATGGTAATGCCCGAGAGTATTATGGCGAGAGGAAGGTAGCAGCGGTCAAAGAAGAGAAAACCAAACAGCAGTCTGAAATTGCTCTCAAAAGTGCGGGCCAGAAAATCGAAGCCGAGCTGAGGAAAGGACTCAAGCAAGAAAAGCCCGTTCTCCAGCCCATCCGCCGGCAACTGTGGTTTGAGAAGTTCGTTTGGTTCTTGTCCACCGACGGCTACCTAGTGCTCGGCGGCAAGGACGCTCAGCAAAACGAATTGCTTTACAGACGATACCTGAAGAAGGGCGATGTATACGTTCATGCCGATCTTCATGGTGCAGCGAGCGTGATAATCAAGAATAATCCCACTACCCCTGACGCTCCAATACCCCCTTCAACCCTATCACAAGCTGGCTCTCTTTCAGTCTGTTCCTCTTCTGCCTGGGATTCGAAAGCCTCCATGTCCGCTTGGTGGGTCACAACTGATCAAGTGTCGAAATCTGCGCCGACAGGAGAGTTTCTGCCTGCGGGGTCCTTTATGATACGCGGGAAGAAGAACTTTCTACCTGCTTCCCAACTCATTATGGGCTTTGCTTTGATGTTCAAAGTTAGCGAGGAGAGTAAGGCGAAACATGTCAAGCATCGCCTCTATGATACGCCTATACGGTCTGAAGCTTCATCGGAGACCCCGGCTGCACCTACTGACACTAAGCCATCTGATAATACTGCTTCTAATGAAGATGGGCTACACGCGGAAAGCGACTCCGAAGAAAGCGTTGCCGAGGAGGATTTCAAACCGAGAGCAAACCCTCTTCAGTCTTTCGAAGGCGACGGAGAGGACGTCGAACGCCTGGGGACAATAGATGAGGCGGAACCATCGGAGCAGCTGGATCACTTGGCTATCAGCGAGGAATCCCCAGCCACCCGGTCTCCCGGGTCGAATCAAGATTCAGAAAATAATGAGCAGGTTATGGAAACTGAGGATACCGCAACAAAAGCAGATGATGATGTTGCGACAGAAACAGATACAGTACCAACAAGCGACGCTCCCCAAAGCTCTATTGGCGGCTCATCTAGTCAGCCTCAAAAGAAGGAGCGACAAGCAAAACGAGGGCAGCGCGCCAAGGCAAAGAAAATCGCCACCAAGTATAAATATCAAGACGAGGAAGATCGCGCCGCTATAGAGGCACTCATAGGGGCGTCGGCTGGTAAACAACGAGCGGAAGCCGAGGCAAAAGCTAAAGCGGAGCGAGAAGCTGCTTTGGAGGCGACAAGAGCACGCCGTCGCGCCCAGCATCAAAGGCAGCAACGCGAGACGGCCGAGCACGAGGAAGTGCGTAAAGTTATGCTCGACGAAGGCATTGAAATGCTCGACCCGGACGAGGTTGCGAATCTTTCGCCGCTCGACGCCCTTGTCGGCACCCCCCTACCGGGCGACGAGATCCTCGAGGTCGTGGCACTGTGTGCGCCGTATAGCGCGCTCGGCCGCTGTAAATACAAGGTTAAACTGCAACCTGGGACACAGAAGAAGGGAAAGGCCGTCAAGGAAATTCTCGAGGGATGGAAAGCCGCGTCGAATAAGAAGGGTGTCGTGGACGAGACGGGCAAGGATAAAGAGCGCATGTGGCCGCGGGAGGTCGAGCTCATCAAGGCTATCAAGCCTGAGGATGTCATCAATACTGTGCCCCTTAAGAGCTTGAAAGTCATGTCAAGCGGAGGTGCTAGTGGAAGCGGTGGTGGTGGTGGTAACCAAGGAAAAGGAAAAGGGGGTGGTAGGGGAGGGAAGAAGAAATAATGAATCTTTTCAAATATTCCAATAGAAGAAACTGTAAAGCATGCAAAAATCTTGCATTGGCCGTCTAATTTAAGGTTCATCAACATATACACCTTAGATCAAGGGTTTCTGTTTCCGAAGGAAAACGGCTGTAATAGCTGATAATTGCGGGACTAAAAATAGATGAGATTTTGACTTTTATTGTATTCAATCTAGGTTAGGTGATAGTATGGAGCGCCAGAGAAATCACGGGGGAAGAATAAGGAGATATTATATCGCTATGGGTACCGTACGATCATGTATAAACACGTCCAGCGAACTTACGGAAAAAAAACAAAACTTTTAAACAAACTCAACTTAACTTTTTTTCAACCTATGTTACGTTTCTTTTTCTTTTCGTCTTTTCCATTCATTCATCTTACGAGTGAAACTCAACTTCAGATCCAAGTAGTATGAAGCTCGCGACTAATAGCCTCGCGCTCAAGACAAGAAGGGCACTTACCGTCCTCACCATCACCCCTGCAGTAGCAGCTAGCTTGCACCGCACAACTATAACTGCGCTCGGGTACATGCACGGAGACGAGCAGAGTCTTCTCAGACTTGGCTCTTCCATACATAGGAGTATTAACTCCGGATCTATCCTTAACGGGAAGTGTGGCGGATCGACACTCTCGCTGGAGATATGATTTAGAAGGTAGCCCGCGCTCCTTGAAGAAAGTGCTGCGGCATGTCGGGCAATCGTCATCGGTGGTACTGCTTCCTTTGCCCTTGTTGGCGTGGTGCGGACATGTGGCTGCGGAGGGAACTAAGACGCCGTCGAGACGTTGTGGAGGGGGCATGACTACGCTTTGGTGGGAGGGGGAGTGTCGCACATGGGCTGAGGCGCCGGTGGGCGAGTGGGCGTCGGGTTGTGCTATGATGAAATATGTGGATGTCGACCTTGTCAGACGGCCGTTTTGTCCGTCGACGATTTCGGCCGCACCTCTGCCTGGGATCAGAAACTCGGGAACCTCGCTAGCCGCGATGGCAATATCGATGGAGCCTGTATCGTCGTCGCTTTCCGGCTCGGGACTGGCAGCCCGAGATGAATCAGACGTAATAGGGGTGCGCGTTCTGGGACTTCCCTTGGGCGGAGTCATTATCCGCGGCACGAGCAAGCCTTCGAATTCGATATAATCAATATTCGGGATCTCTATACGCCTTGCTGCTTTGGTGAGCTTCTTCACGAGGCTGCAATCAGAATCGCGCCGAAGCGCTTTCCGAAGCTTATGTGTCTTAGGGGTCGGGTGCTCTAGTACCGGAAAGCTACGACCATGACGACGGCGACTTCGTCTGCCCTTGGTGAGGTGAGCTAGCTCTGGGATGATTCCGATTGCCGATGGGAGATTGGTGCTGTTATACTTGGGCACTGGCGAGGGGGTGAATACGCGGTCTTTGGCTGCGTCGTCGCTATCACCATCATAATCTTCTTCGGCATCTCCGACTGCGAACAGATTTGGATCTGTGGGTAATAGAATGCGATCACCACTTACCTGTGGGACGCGCACGTCCGAACCATTGGGACTTGGAGTTTGCTTATGCGGAAACGGGGTGCCGCTACGCTTGGTACGGGCTGGATTTGGACTCATGTTTAAAAACCGCTGGTCTCGCCGTTGACCTGCTACTCCGGCGGCCGGTCCTGGATGTCTGTTGTCGTGGTTAGCTACTGGCGTCCTCGGACGGCGCTGATTGCGGATGGCGGGGACGGTACTTGGAAGTGTCATGTTCTCATGAACCGGATACGGTTGCCCTGTCGCCCGCAGCTGTTTTCCCATCTGAGCCCCCAGTCCCGCGGGTGCAGACTGGCGCTGGAGAAGGACTTCACGCGGCACCGTACGAGGGTCAATTGCGGTCTTGCTCCAGCCCTTTTTCTCCTTGTACTCGAGGAATGCCTCGACAAATCTCTCGTGATGTTCCTCGCCATACTTTTCACGGAAATATTCCTCGCACTTCAGACAGACGCGCTGTAGTCTGTGTTTTCGCACTTTGGTGCGGCAACGGGGGAAACACCACGCGAAGCAGGACCCATCTTGTCGAAGCTGGTAGATATGGCAGCGCTCTATTATCCGTTCTTTATGCCGACAGCTGCAGAGGTATGTGGTTCTCTGACACCCACACATTTTGTTCGAGTTATTCTGAGGCCAGAGAAGGTAGTGATATGCTATCTCAGTTTTTAGTAAAATAGGTAGGATAAAAACGAGAAAGGTACGAGAGACGAGTGATGCGCGATCTTCTCTCACACTTTCCTAGCAAGCTGATCCAGTCAACTTACGATATCGTCTTGAGCATTTCTCTTCGAAATGAGAGAGAAGAGTGAGGAGGAGGAGAATAGGGCGAAGATTAAAGAGGTTATGTATGTGGCAGATCTGAACTATGGCATTGTCCATGGCGAACAAGAAGATATCCACGGCACATCTCCATTCACTTGTGAGATCAGCTTCTTTGCTCTTGTGTAATCTTGGTACGAACACGTTTCTTTGACCTTCCTCTTAAGAAATCTCTGTTAGTAGGCCTTGTAAACACATACAGATTCTTTCATGGGGTTCCTTTGTCATGGGACCAAAATGCTATTGTGCTCGACACTACAGATTCCTATACGAGTGTCCTTGGGTGTCTTAGGAGTGATGATGTAATAAGCAGGCGGTGCCTGGATAATGATTCAACCTAAATAATTGCAGTTCACCATGTGGGTGAAAATGTAATTCTGTATATTCGGGGTGGCGGTGCACTTCAAGGTTTGCATGCTAACTTTAAAAGAATGCAGCCGGTTGAGTCACCTGGCGTTATCTACTGTTACTTACCTAAGTAGGTAAATACCTAGTAGGCGTTTGATGCTGTATAAAATGGTCAAGTTTACCCCACTACAGTTATTATAGTACCTGTATTCGTCATAAGAATCACAATAACAGTACCCTGCAAAGCTGCCGAATTCACCACAGCAACTTCCACCAACACTACTAATTATTTATTTACTTCTTGAATTCTGCCCATACGTACCCTTCAATTCTAGGGCAACCCGCCCACGACTGAGAATGGCGCCAGTCACAGATAAAAAGATAGAAGACCTGTTAAAGCGACCCCTCTACGGTACTTGATCCTCTATTATACATGCCTCTTAGCTTGCTCGCCATCGCTGACGTCGCACCTCCGCCATCGCAGTCTACGATTTACCCCACGAAGTTCTGTCGACACTTGCCCTCAGAGCAGATGCTGAGTCGCTCGAACTCGACACGAACACACAAACGCCCTCGGGCCCCTCGTCGCAAGACTCTGCGGAGAATGCGCCCACCGAGACCCCTGTCGTCGGGTCCCAGGCATGCTCGCTCTGCGGCCTGTCGTTCGCGACTGTTGACGACCAGCGCAGCCACCAGAAGTCCGACTGGCACCACTACAACCTCAAGCTGAAGCTACGCGGTAGCAAGCCCGTGTCCGAAATAGAATTCGAGAAGCTGGTCGGCGACCTGGACGAGAGCTTGTCAGGCTCTGAGTCCTCAGAATCTGACGATGACGACGATGACCGGAGCGCAAAGGACAGCACCCTGACGGCCCTGCTCAAGAAGCAGGCTACACTAGCAGACCGAATTGCGCAGACCAACAGCGCAAATACTGGCGCAGACGAAGAAGACGAAGACTACGCGAAGAGGAGACAAAGAGGCAGCGGGAAACCCCCTCTCCTATGGTTCGCCTCGCCCCTATTGCCGACCAACAACTACTTCGGCATATATCACACCATATTCTCACCCGAAGACCTCAAGGACGAATCCCGGATCGTCGACGTTATCAAGAAAAAGCAGCTGGAGCCGATATCAATACCTAAGCCCAAGGCAGATGGCAGCATCGTGCCGGAAGCGTACAAAGGACCGCACATCTTTCTGTGCATGATTGGTGGTGGCCACTTCGCCGCCATGGTGGTGTCGCTCGCGCCCCGGCAGACAAAACATGGCTCGGTCGGGCCCATGAACAGGGAGGCGACCGTCCTCGCACACAAGACCTTCCACCGGTATACCACGAGAAGGAAACAGGGTGGTTCTCAATCCGCAAACGACAATGCCAAGGGCAATGCACATTCCGCCGGTTCCAGTATTCGCCGCTATAACGAGCAGGCTCTCACAGACGAGGTCCGTCTCTTACTACAAGACTGGAAAGGCCTTCTCGACACCGCCGAACTGCTGTTCATTCGCGCGACTGGCTCAACAAACCGAAGGACGCTCTTTGGTCCCTACGAAAATCAGGTCTTACGGGCGAATGACCCACGAATACGAGGGTTTCCTTTCAACACACGGCGAGCTACGCAAAACGAGCTGATGCGGTCGTTCATCGAGCTGACTCGGCTCAAGGTTAGAGAGATCGACCCTTCACAGACAGCAAAGCCTGCGCAGGAATCCCCGGCCAAGGCAGCCCCAGCAAAACCCAGCAAGCCCGCAGCCCCAAAGCTGTCCGAGGAAGAGGAGACAGCTCAGCTACACACGTCACAGCTCCAAGCCTTCATTCGACGATCCAAGTTACCAGCGCTCCTCTCTTACCTCAGAAGCAATGAACTACCACCGGACTTTCACTTTCAACCCGCCAACTCACAACAAAATCACCATGCGCCGACACCACTGCACCTAGCAGCAAGCCAGAACTCGGCGGCACTCGTCTCAGGGTTACTCCTCAAAGCAGGCGCAAACCCAACATTGCAAAGTCACGAGGGCAAGACCCCCTTCGACCTCGCCGGTGATCGCGCAACACGCGATGCGTTCCGCGTGGCGCGCGACGAGCTAGGGGAGGCGGCGTGGGACTGGGAGGCGGCACACGTACCCGCGGCCCTGAAGCGCGCCGACGCCGACCGGCGCGAGGAACGTGAGCGCATCGAGGCCGAGCGCAAAGAAGCTGAGCGACGTACGGCAGAAGAAATACGGCTGCGCCGTGAGGGTCCCAAGGTGGGAGACGCGAAGACGGGGAAGGGCCGTAGCGTGCTCGATGCAGGCGTGCCTCGCTCTGCGCAGGAGCGCCGCGAGGAAGAGGCTCGTGGGCTCACGCCTGAACAGCGGACGAAATTGGATCGCGAGCGCAGGGCGCGTGCGGCTGAAGAGCGGTTCAGGAGGATGCAGCAGGGCGCTGGCGGCTAGGAGTTGGGGTTTGGACGGTGGATGAGAGATGGAGGGAGATGTGATGATGGAGGTTTATTATTAGCATTTCGGTGTATCTACCGCGGCTGTCATTTACTGGCATGATGTCGATTTGTTACATATCCAGGCATTCACTTTGGATAGCCGCTTTGCATTGCGAGCCTGAGAAAACCACATCAGCTGAGATGGGAAAAGGTGTCTAAACCAGAAACAGAAAATGGATATGCACTTCTGCACGGTATTAAACCTGAATAAGCGCGCGATGAGATGCATCGGGTACTTGATCGCGGAATAACAGTGCGATTGTAGTGATGATCTTTCGTCTTTTTTAGCCGCCGAACGCACGTAAACTTGTAGAGCTGACGATGATCTCTTCTATATCTAGGTGAACTCTTTAGCGCCTGGTTTCCCCGCGGACAGATCGTAGGCCTACATGTTACCTAAACTAGTAGGTATGGCTCGGCGCTTAAGTCGTTGTAGTAGTGTACATTACCTGAGGCGTATATGTAAGTACTTACTTAGTAGGTGAAGCAGTAAAGTAGGTAGGTAGTCTTTATTTGTGAAAAGGGAATTCGGCGGCGCTTAGGAAGGGAACCAACCGGTGAGCGTCTGCGTCTGCGTTTAGCATGGATTAGCTGAGTGGTTCTGAGCGGATTTACTCTGTATCAACTGGAGCAGCTGAAGGGGCTGCTGATGTGATGAAAGTAGCATAACCCGTGTGCAACTTCGTTTAGCAGAGGTGCCTATCAGAGACCGGAGTTGAATTGTAGGTAGCCGGTGGAATCGAGACAGCAATTGTAATGCGGACGGTGTTACTCATGCAAAGAAGTCTCTCTCTATTTGGCTGATTTACATGACGAGCTGAAACGCATGATATGTCTACTTCGCTATATCCTTCATCGCAGGTCGATGAATTTCTTTTACTTGACCAGGTGGTAGTTTTTCGATATTCAACACGGGATCCCTGTTTAGACTTTTTCCTTATGTTCGTATTCTCGACCCCTACCCCGCCAGTATAGCCCGTTCTCTGTACAGGACGGTAGTAAGGGAGATCTGCTAGAAGGGAGGTTGATTTATGCCGAGAGGCTGAGGCTGTCGCAGATCCAGAGAGCGATTGATGCTTAATTGATGAATCGACTTGTCTCACTACACTAGAACAGCCGATCACTTCTGTATTGGTAAGCTCGCAAACACTACCTATATACACTAAAATGCCCTTCGTCCAATGTATCCCGGCATCGCACGTGTTCTCTTGTCTTTCCTCTATCCAGGATTTGGCAAGGTGGATTCGATCCCGGTCGCAAACCCGGTGTTCCTCCCGCCGCGGCCGAGTTGTTTGGCGGCTTAGAAGGGTAATTGATCTGAAGAATTTGACTACCTAGTACAGGTAACGGACGATTTGGGTATCGGAAGTTTTTGTTACCCTTTCCACGTTGATTTTCTGGTGATCCTCAGTCAAAGACAGTCCCTACCTCCCGACATCTAAATGCTACTAATCTAGACGAGAGGAGTTGTTGAGTAGTGTATCTCATCACTTTCCATCTTTGTTATAAACCGGGAGCTCAGGAGGTTTCAGGCACAGTAGCCCGATACGGGCAGTCGGCAAATAAATATGGTATGATAGAGCATTCGATCTGTATCTAGTGCATCGCCGGCCGGTCTGGGGTCTCGAAATACTTCCTTGCCAGAAATACCTCCGCACTGATGTGTAGTCTCCTTTTTCTCTGGGGGAATACGAACGTATTTGATTAAACAGTCTTGGTAGCTCATTCTCGCTTCCGCATCTATTTCCTAAGGAGAAGAGAATCCCGGGGGTCGGCAGAAACCCACATCATTCGACGAGGCCGCTGCTTCTTGGCAACGTAGTATCGCCAAGAGAGGTATACGTGGTCGCTGAGTGTGTGCGTGCATGCTAGAGCGAGAGGCTCCGTTCTCTGGATATGCCGTCCCTCGGTATTTGTGCCGGTCGTTCATAAGTCCAGTCGAGAAAAAAGACCCGGAGTTTATGATATATAGTAGGGGTGTGCTTTATAGATCACTGGCGAGGCAGCCATACTAAATACTATGCACTATCGATTGTAATTCACTAACCGAAATTGTAATGCTCAAGGGTAACTCGGATGCTATGGAACTAAAGTCAGTGCTTTTATTCTGGATGAAGGGACTCGTCCCTCGTGGAACAGTCTTCAACAGTCCGCTCTGTCGTTGAGTCTGGCTGTGGTGACGGTAGGAAGGGAGGCCAAGAGTTATAGTGTACTCTCAAGAAAGGCTCCCAAGTTTTCCCTGACTGATGAGATAGCTGTCCTAAACCGTTGTTGTCCACAAAGCTGGTAAACCTACATTACTGGTATAGGTACTCCATAACACGATACCCTGGCAGCGGCAAGTTCAGCCGAATCTTGGCTATTGGGCTTACTGTCTATCTAGACCGTTATGGAGAATTATGCTACGATAGTTATAAGTACGGCGATCTAAACTCAGGGGCTTGCCGGGGGCGGAATGGTCGTCTTGCTTATTCGTGTGAAATAAGACGCCTCCTGGATACGATATGGACATAAAGTCTAACATTATCATGTAGAAGTAATGGATTGACTCGGTGGCACTAGAATCTGTGATTCTGAATCTTCCTCTGATGACTGACATAAGGGGTCTACTGAAGCTGGTAATGCGGGACAGTGGCGGAGGGTTTCACGTCGGTTGTGACATACATAATGGTAGGTAATATAGAGGTGACACTACACTGGCGAGACTGGTGAACATACTTATACACTACCTACACTAAAGATCCTGTTACGGGCTACGAGGTTGCATTTTTACAAGGGTAGGTCTCAGGTAATGCGTGGATTTCTCCTAAAAGGAAGGAGTGTATACTAGTATACAGGCTGCTTAGATAATACCAACCTTGCACATCTTCGACTTTCGTCGGGAATTACCCGTGAGCAACAGGGACTTTACTATACACTACCGGTACTCCCTAGGCTCCCTCTAATCCGTAGAGAACGGTTCGGGTACCCCACGTAGGGTTCAAATCATTTCTACACTAAGTACCTATACCACTTGCCGACCGAGTCTGAAGAGTGTTGGATTTAGAAAGGCCTGAATATCCAGTGAAACCACGGCGTGATGTTCGTGCTACTCTATGTTACGGCCTCCCAGTGGCTAAGAGATGAAACGAAGCCAGTCGAGTGCTACTGTAAGTTATAGTGACGACCGAGACGACCTTGGCCTGATTTAGTTTAGCTACACTGAGCCTGGACGATTCGGCGTAAAAGATGCCCGAAAGAGCGCCAAGTCGCCAAAACTGGTAAGGGAGAAAGGCACACCAGTTTTGCATCCCTGCATCAGATCTCCAGATGTGGAAGTACACTAGGTATGGTTCTGTGAATTAGTGCACGGCTTGTTCGTCGCTTAAACAGCAGGCAGCCAGAAGGAGGACTTGAATCAGATAGGATCATATGATGATAGATCTTATGATGATTTACACTAGATTGATTGGGATACTATTCAGTAGAATTCGGACGTTGATCTGAAAGTACGAACCACTTAGCTCCATAGGTATGGTGATAATTGAAACCGATGTAGCTGCTACTCTCGGGGCCAAGTGAGCTGAAGTCATTGGTAACGATGATTGCAACATGCGCTTACCTACATTGTTCCGCGGGGTCTGTTTCGAGCTAGATATGGCGTCCGAACTGCTGGAACAAGAATGGAACACGCCGTTAGTCTTGTAGTAAATTACGGATGAATGGTTTGCTAACTAAAAGACAAGTTTAGAATAGCGACGTTGAAAACCTCAACATCGATCGCTGGATTGTTCTAATGTTGGGTTCCTCTAGGATTGTTGCTGCAGCTGTGTACTGCCGCCCGATCCTCACCGGAGCATTTCATCGAGACGGAACAGCTACACTGCAACCTACAGAAAAAAAAAAAAAAAGATTCGGCACCGCGGGATGTTACCAGGCTTGTCTCTTGGCGAGTCAATGCAGGGTGGTGGTCAATAACTATGACATACTAAGTACACCACAGACCCCACCATGTTGGGGTCAATTGTACCTGCATTAGGGGAATTGCGGTGGCTGTGTTCGTTTCGGGTTGAATGGCTCGCCAGTGAAATGAAACAGCGAAAACCTCGTGTTGCTCTTTGAGGTGAGAGCAGGAAGGGCGAGTTGGCTGATGTCCCGATCTGGATCAAGGCTTGTTGCTTCTTTGGTCTAATACGGCGTCCTATCATCTTCCTGTCGTCTTCCTACCATGGCCTACAGGATTTCTGGGCGTTTTCCAACTTGAAGCGAAGCACATGTTTACACGTACTACCGTGCAGTTAGTTACTACCTATTTGCCTACCTAATTAAAGGTTTGCTAAGCGATAGGGATTGGTCCTCATTACACAGCATTATTAGCGGTATGTATGGCTGAGCGGCAAATGTGCATCATAGTGCAGAGTCTGGGCATCTGGCGCTGTACAACTAGAGCCAATGCACCTGCGTCCACTGTCAGTCGGCCCAAGCGCGTGTTGTACACTAGTCTGTGAAGGCATTGCCATTCACGGCGAAATCAGCTAGCAGCAGGGTCTCCTATTGGTGGAAGGCCAGAGACAGCGGTCGTTGTAAGTGGTCAAATTGACAAGAGACCCGCAGTACCGCCCGCTGCATACTAAAAGCGGAAAGGCTGCATTGGGGGGCTACCATCTCTGGAGAAGTACGCTGTCTAAAGGGACCTCCCTGGCCCAATCAGTTCCCATCGCATCCCATCACATCCTCCCGGGAGCTAAGCTGGTCTGACCGCCACCATCTGAACCCCCTGAAAATACAACATCATCACAACCAGACAGCCAAGACACCCACACCCGAGCCGCGCGCTCTGCCTGACTCCGCTAAGCCGTCTGCTGTCGACCCATCCCAACCAGTCGCAACCTCTCCCTAGACAGAACCTAGACAACTGCTCCCTCTCCCTCGCCCGCTCCCAGGATCCACTGGCTGATCCACTCCCAGCGCGGTACCACGTAGTATACCGTGAAGAGGCCTGGCTACCTATTGTAATGTAATAGGTAGACAGATGCACTGTACTGTACCCATGATGCCGTTGAGGATCGCAGAGTGTCTACGACCCAGCCCGCCATGGAACAAGGGACAGAGCCCAAGGGGCCGACATGGGTAGCCTCTGCAAGAAACAACGGTTCTCAACCCTGGTCTGTAAGCCCTCGGTCTCTGTCGTGGTCCCATCTGCAGCCCGGTGCTGGCCACACGAGAGGCTCCCGTTCGTCCATCATGAGATGCTATATATGTCTCTGTTCCCCTTCGTCGCTTTGATGTTGTATCCTCATCTTCTCAAGGCACTTCTTCCTGTCGAGGCCCTCTTTCGTTGAGGATATAATCAACTGTTTTTATTTCCTTTATTTCCTTCTGTATAAGTTAACATTCGCTTAGTTGACTCTCACTCAATTTCTTATTCACACAGTCGCTTTCGCCTGATATAAGACACACACACACACACTCTCGCTCATACGGAATATCCAAAAGATACCATCTATTTTAGGACTGAATAGTTCAAGTTTTTTTTTTTCATACAACATGAAGAGCTCTTTGGCCCTCGTTGCCCTGGCTGCTGGCATCAGCCATGTCACCGCTACTGTAAGACTCCTAGGTTTCCATCTCGTTGACCTCATGAGCTAATGATACCAGGGCTTTCACGATGCCCCTTCATATAGCTGCCCGGATAACCAGGACAACCAATGTACTTCAGACATGACAAAGGGTTTTGACTGGAGCGACCTGAATATCGGTAGCTTCGACACTTACAAAGGCTTCCAGTACTCTGGCTACACCTGCTCTCAGAAATTTGGCAAGCGGGACTCACTCACGGGACGAAGCTTTCAGTCAAAGTGCATCACTGGCAAAGCGACCCAAGACAAGGACAGCAGTCCCAAGATCAGCTGTGACAAGAGCCAGGGTGTTGACAAGACCTCGATCAGTGAGTTCCAGGTAACTCCGGAATTCGACTGTGATCTCGAGTTCCACTACACCATGCCTGATGGATCGACTTGCAAGCAACGCTCTTCCTGCCAGGCCTCCGGTACCACCGTCAAGAACACACAGTGCGGTGGTGCTACCGATGTCACGGTTGTCTACCCTTCCCAGCCTGATAAGGGCAAGGACTCTTGCGACTATGGCATCCACTCCATCGGCTTTGATTGCGAGGGAGCCCAACCCACAACCACCAAGACGCACACTTATGCTGTCAGCACGCCTACGTATCCTGTGAACACATACCCGGTTGGCTCTTCAACGGCTCCTGCCAGCTCTCCCTCGTCGTATCCTGTTGGCTCTGCTTCCTACCCAGTTGGCTCACCTTCCAGCACGCCCTCATACCCAGTTGGATCCCCTTCATACTCAGTTGGCACACCCTCTAGCTCACCTACGTATCCCGTTAGCACAGCTTCCATTCCCGTTGAGTCCACTCCCGCTGAGTCGACACCCGCTCAATCTACCCCTGCTGAGTCTACTCCTGCTGAGTCTACTCCTGCTCAGTCAACCCCGGCTGAGAGCAGCACGATTGGAAGCTCCAGTACCGCTGCCGTGTCCAGCCCTTCGGTGACTCCTAGCTCCGCCTCAGTTCCGGGTTCATACCCGGTCTATACTCCCAGCTCGACCAGTGTACCTGTCGAGTCTACTCCTGAATCCACTCCTGCTCAGAGCACCCCCGCCGAGTCTACCCCCGCTGAATCAACTCCCGCCGAGTCTACTCCGGCTCAGTCCACACCTGCCGAATCCACACCTGCCGAATCTACGCCTGCTGAGTCTACGCCTGCTGAATCGACCCCTGCCGAGTCTACTCCTGCCCAGTCCACTCCTGCTGAGAGCACTCCCGCTGAATCTACCCCGGCTGAATCTACACCTGCGCAGTCTACCCCTGCTCAGTCTACTCCTGTCGGTAGCAGCTCGACGGCTGCTGTGTCCACTCCTGCTCAGAGCACGGCTTACTCAGTCACGAGCTACATTACCACCTCTACCGTTTTCAGCACTTCTGTCCAGACCATCACCAGCTGTGCCCCTGAGATCACCAACTGCCCTGCTGGTTCTGCCACGGTCACCACAGTCATCATTCCTGTCTCCACCACTGTTTGCCCTGTCACTGAGACTCTGAGCCAGTCGGTCGGTACTGCTACCTCCACCCCCAGCGAGACCGGCTCGTCTCCCGGCTCATACCCGGTTTCATCGCAAATCCAGTCTACCCCAGTTGGCTCATCTTCCACGTCCCCAGCCTCTCAGACCTCGACTACTCCTGCCGGCTCCGTTGAGACTCTGCCTTGCCCTAGCGTCGTCCCATCGTGTCTGAATACTTGGATGTTTGCTGTTGGTTGCAAGGACAACACTGACTCTTCCTGCTACTGCCCTGACAGCACCTTTGTCAACAACGTCTTCGCTTGTCTGTACGCTCATGGAGAATCTGACGAGGTCATTTCCGAGGCCGTCAGCTACTTCCAGGGTATCTGCGCCTCATTCGTGCCCTCGAACCCCGGTATCGTCACTGGTGCTCAAACCATCACTACCGCGCTGACTGTGACTCCCACTTCCATCGCTTCTTACACCACAATCACGGTTGTTGCCACCGCCACTGTCCCCATCACCGACTCTGTTGGCGCGACCATTCCAAGCTCCAGCAGCACTGTCGTGATTAGCACTGCCATGACCGTGCCCCAAGTCGTCTTCACAACCTACCCAGCAAGCGGCGCTGGCTCTAGCTCTGTCGCTATCATCCCAGGCACTTACCCTGTTGCTACTCCCACTGCCACCTCTGGTGCCTTCACGGTACCTTACCCAACGGGTTCTGCTGTTACCACGTTCACCACCTCACCTTCAGCCGGTGGCTACCCAGTCAGCACACCCGCCGCCAGCACTTC
Organism: Xylaria venustula; assembly: GCA_022578775.1. Lineage (NCBI taxonomy): Eukaryota > Fungi > Ascomycota > Sordariomycetes > Xylariales > Xylariaceae > Xylaria > Xylaria venustula. Next base: position 428,937 of record MU389349.1, on the reverse strand, counting down.
TCCCATCGCGACGGCCGGTGCCTCGCGCATGGGTGCCGGTTTGGGATTCATCGGCATGGTAGCCGTAGCCGTTGCCGCCTTATAGGTGTAGTGTAGGTCCTGCCAATTTCACGGCGAGATCTCATCATCTCTTTCCCTTAAAGCATTCTTGTACAAGATACAACGTGACCGAAGTTTCAGGTTCAACATCGGCACAAGCAAAAAGAGCACACAACGTCTAATTCTTACGATCCTTACGAAATGATTATTTTACACTCTTGCATATTTTTTTTTCTTGGCGGCGTATACCCGGGAAAATCAGAGATGAAGGGGGATGGACGGTTATGTATGAGGAAATTAAAAATGCCTCTACGGATTGGATATATGCAAGATGAGAGGAATCGAAGACCTGTAGTAATAGTTAATACCCCCCTTCGAGAGAATTAGAAGACGAGGCAAAAAAAATAAATTCCAGAGCTTGATGTTCATTAGAACCTGTTCTTTTATCGTATGTGCCGTGCTCTACTTGTGACCTGTCTGGATTGTCTTTATATGCTCTCATTACTTACCTAGAATCCGTCTCCTCATTTTCTGAAGGGCACCTTTGTCAAGACGTAGATGAAAAACAGGCTTTCTACACTGTGGTCTCTACCGACTTATTCACAGACATTAGAAGAGGAAAGACTGACATTATATAAAATGTTCCTCAATGCAATGCTTCAACGGAATCCAGTATCACAATGCTTATTACACGCAGTAGCACCAGACCGCTCTACCCCTCGAAATCATAAAATATACAGTACAGTGCGCCGGCTCCGCCATGAATAAACCAATTATAATGCTAATTCCTCCTCCCCCCTTTTCCCAGCAATGTGCATCACCGTTACCATTACCAGCCCTTACAAGAAACCTTTTGTTAGACTCGGCGTGCGCCCAATGCTGCTTTTCCGCTGAGGCACTTCAATACCCGCGCCGCTGAGACTGGCATTGTCATCTGCCTCGAACCCGTTCCTTATCGAGCTCACCCTTCGCCCGCCGTTCTCCAGTGCGGGAGTGCCAAATCGCACGCTGCCGTTGTTTACACTGCCCTTCTCCATCCGTAAGTGCTTCCAGCCTTCCAGCTCGCGCTCTAGGCGCAGAGCTTTCTCTTTCTCCTGTCTCAATTCACGTTCTGCGCGCCGAGCAGCTAGTTGGTTTGTACTCTCGCTAGCCTGGAGCTCGTCGATTGTCTTGAGAAGCTTCTCAACTCTGTCTCGCAACCTAGAAACGTCATCATTCAATTGCGTGGCTTGCTTATCCTTGCGTTCGATCTGTGATTGCAGGTCTTTCACAGTCCGATCGACATTGCGCACTGACCGCTGGGATTTGGACCGCTCGTCCTCCTGGGTTTCAAGTTGGGTCTCGAGCTATTGTTGAGAATGATTAGCGTCGCGTCTTGTGAGCTTCCGAAATAAAGAAGAAAATGGTCTTGTTGAAGGTTGTGGTGATGCGTTTTTGTTGGGTTGCTGGAGTCTGGGGGTTGGAGCTGTACTAACCTCCTGGATGCGCTTGTGGAGGAATTTGATGTCCTGGCTACCACTTGAGTAACCCTTTGTCTCTAGGTCGACGAGTCGGACCTGTACCTCACTGAGGCTCTTCTCCAATGCTGCTTTTTGCTTAGAGAGATCAGTGTTGACCTCGCGCTCTACGGTGATCTCCTTTTGCATCTCGGTTGTGAGGGACTCGGCTCGCCGCATCTTCTCGATAGCCGCGGCCGCAATGTCTTCCTGCTGAGCGAGGCTGGATTTCAGATCTAGTATTTCCTTGTCGGTGTTGGCAGCGTTTCGCAAAGCCGGGCTTTCGCTCTTTGAAAGATCGTCTAGGCCGGCTTTAGCTTCCTCTAGTCTAGTCTCAATGTTGCGTTTCTCCCGAACAAGCGCGTCGCGTTCCGCCGTCACGTCATCTACTGATGTTCGGAGGCTTCTCACTTGTGACAGAAGCGATACTACCTTGCCTTGCGCTTCATTATGGGCGCTAACCGCTTCGTCCCGAGAGGCCATGACATCAGCGAGCGTGGTCTCAAGGCGAGACTTCTCCTTCGACCAAGTGCTGCTATTGAGGACTTCATCATCCCATTTGGATCGCAGATCCTCAAGTTCTTCTCGTAGTCGGGCTATCTCGGCCTGCTTGTAGAGTTTCTCTTCGCGTGCTAGGTCCAGTTCTTTAGTCAAGCCGGCAAACTCAGCCTGGTACTTCTTGCGCGTCTGCTCCATGCTCAACTCCTTGTCTTCCAGGTCAATAGCCCTTTGACTCCTGTAGTCTTCGAGCTCGTGCTGCAGACGCTTCTTAGCTTGGGTCGCGGCCTCCAGATCCGTCGAGATGTCCTCGAGTTTCTCTTCGAGTCGCTGGTTTTGTCGCTGCAGGTCCTCCATGCTGCCATCAGACTTGTTTCTTTGAGACATGATCTCAGCATAAGCCTCTTCAGCCTCCTTGGCTTGAGCCTTGGCAAATTGCTCGGCTCGGTTTGCCTTCAAGACGGCGATCTCGGCTTGTTCCAGTTTACTAAAGTACTCATCGGCGCGACTCTTGTACATTTCGAGGCCGGCGGTCACATCCCCTAGCTTGGATGTTTCCGCGTCTAATCGTATTCGTAGGTCAGCGTACTCTTGTAAGAGTTGACTTCGGCTGGAGGCTTCTTGCTCTCTAGCAGCCGTCATTTCTTGTAAATCTGACCTTACGTCTCGAAGCTCAACCTCGACACTGGCACGATCATGTCGCATCTTCTCAAAATGTTCTTTTACATCCGTAAGCTCGGCGATAGCATCGTTATGGCTATGCAACAAAGATCTTCGAGAGTCTTCTTGGCTGTTGAGTAGCTCCAAAATCTCCTCGTGTGATCTAGTTTGGATATCACGCAAGGACAACTCGCCACTTTGCATCGATTTCTCCAGGTAGGACACTTTCTTCGCCGAATCATCGAGCATCTCATGTAGTCGACTGTTCACTTTCTCCAGCTTCTGCATGCGACGAACGGAAGGACTATCATCCACGTTCAACTCTCGTGGGGTACTAGAGCGATCAAGCTGGCTCTGGAGATGCCGGTTTTGCATCTGAGTGAGCTGGAGTTGGTTTTGCAGCTCCTCGACCTCCGTCTTCAGGTCCTGACGGTTGTTAAAGCTGAGAATGTCAGCTGTTCGGTCAGATCTACCAGAGTCCGGAACTACATCATTCTCATTTGCAAAACGACGTGTTGGCGTGGAGGTATTCGAGTAGTGTCTGGCGTGAAGCTTGACACGCCTTTGTGTCGGCGAACCGTTGAAAGGAGCCTCGTTAGGGTGCATTTCCTCCAACTTTGGCCGGACCGGGGACTCCCCTCGGCTGTTGCGTGCTTCGGCCAGCTGTGCCTCCGCGTTGGCGCGAGCAGTGGTTTGGATTCGCAAGTTCTGCTGCAACTCCTCAATCTTCCTAATCATGTCGAAATTTTTGCTCATGATCTTATCATGAGAATCTTCATTTGGAGTTGGAACATTTATCTCTGGATCTACGGCCTTCAAGACTCTGAGCATTTGTGCGCGAAGCTCATCGGTCTCTTTGCTACGGGAGTCGAGTGTTGCCTGCATGGTACGAGCCGTTGTTTGAGCTTGTGTCCTTAGCTGGCGTTCGGATTCAATGGTTCTGTTGGCTTCAGCTAATTGGGCGGTAAAGGTTGAGGACGCCTTCTCTGCATTGCGATTGGACTGGACTTCACGAGCCATTTCATGATTTAGGTCTTCTAGATTTAGCTGTAGTTTCTCGACCTTCTTTTCCAGGCCAGCGACGGTCAGTGAAGCATCACCGAGTTGCTTGTTAAGTTTGGCGTTTAGCTCCTCGATTCTAGTTTTCTCGCGCTGGAGGGTAATGATCTGTCCCCTAGAAGCCTCGGTTGCTCTTGAAGTGGAGCGAGCAATCTCGAGTCCCTTTTGTTGCAGCTTGTTGAGCAGAGCACGGTTGTCGTTCTCAGAAGCGTTCAGGCGACCCTTCACGGTCACGAGCTCTCGCTCTAGTCGTTCTTTAGCTTGGTCATTCTTCAACCCGAACTCGCCCGATTCGATCATAAACTTGTTCATATCCTCTACTTGGCGGTTGAGCTTCTCGCATTCTTCTTCGTACCACTTGAGTCGCTCTTCGGTGGCGTCTAGATCTTTCTGTAACCCAGCCTCTCGCTCACGAGCCGCCCGTGTTGCTTGACGATCGGCCGCTTCCTCTGCGTTCAAGCGCGCCTCTTCAGCCTGAGACTTTGCCACACGGAGTCGTCGAATCTCATCACGAGCTTCGTCACGTTCTTTTTCGGCTGTAGCACGAGCCTCCATTGTTCGCCGCATCGCATCCTGCTGGAGATAAAGCTCCTTTTCTATAGTAATCTTTGCCTCCTTCAGCTGCTCATGCTCCTGTTGTAATTCTTCATACTTGTGCTCGGCCAGGAGTACGACATCGTCCCTCGATTGTCGCTCCCTGCTCAAATCAGTTTGTATGGTAAAGAGTTGGTTCTTCAAGTCCTCGATCTGCGACTCGAGCAACTCGCGATTTTGATTTGCTTGCGCATCCTCCGAAAGCCGGGCTTGAAGAATCTGCTTGGCATCATCAGCCTCACGGCGAAGTTGAGACTGTTGAGAGCGCATGGCCTCCATCTCAGCTTGAACCTCTCGCAGACGCCCTGCGGTTTTCTCTTTCTCGGATAGTAGAGCCTTCTTTTGATCCTCCAGATTCCGCTGGTCTATTTCGTATTTCTTGTTGTCCACCCGGAGGAGGGCTAGTTCGCTCTCCTTCTTTCTGACTAGATCCTCGTATTCCGTGGAGGTTTTCGATAATTGTGATAATTGCTGCTGAATCTCACGGTTGTCACGAGAAAGAGTTTGCTCCCGCATCTTCAGCGATTGCAGTTCTTTCTGAGTAGCCGCAAGTTTGATGTCCGCATCCTGCTCATTCTTCAGAAGTCTTCCTTCTAGGTCTCGTACCTTTCGATCCTTTAGAGAAAGCTGACTCTGAAGCATCCTGACTTCATCCTCCAAAGCTGACTCTTGCGCACTCCGATCAGCTTGTTTTCTCGAAATCTCGTCTATCTCAGCTTCAAGACTTGTAGATCGGGTGTTTAGCTCCGACTTCTCTTCCTCGAGCCGTGCAATGAGCCCGGCGGCTTGTTCAAGCTGGGATCTGAATTGTTCGACATCTTGCTCGGCTTTCTTTTTTGCTTCAAGGAGGGCATCAAGCTGGTCTTCTAGCTTCTCCTGATCGTCCATAGCGCCTTTCAATTCTTCCTCGAGCTCCACTTCTCGGAATTGGAGACGTTTGAAGATTTCTTCCTTGTCAAGTGCTAGAGCTCGTTCACTTTCGAGGATCTGCTGCGTCCGTACCAACTCCGTGTGACAATTTCGGCGCTCTTCTTCAAGCCGCATCCTATTCTCGGCATCTTGTCGCATCTTCTCGCTGAGTTCCCGAATCTTCTCGTCGCGTCTCTTTACCTCCACGGCTGTACGAGTAGCGCCCAGTAATGGCTTCATTTTCATAAGAAGCTGCCACCATGGGTTCTCACAGAGGTCAAGGTATACGTTGAAATTGCGTTGAATAACCTGAGTGGCTTCGGTACGATAGAGCCGCTTGTAGGCAATTCGACGCTGGATATAACCGCGAGCAACGGATTGAAACTTAGACATTATCTCAGTAATCAATGCGTCGCGTTGCTCTTCTAATTCGGCGAGAACGCCAGCTCGGAAAAAGACTTTGGTAAGGCCCACACGGAAGAGCGACTTGTCAATTCCGAGCTTGTCAAGCATTAACGATGCCGCTGCCTGCCCTTCGAGATAGCCTTTGGGTATGTTTCTGCAAAGCACCTCGTATCGTTGTCGGAATTCGTTGAATGAGAGTCGATTTGGAAACCCGGTTCGAGCGATTCTTATTCCCTCGAGTACACCGTTACATCTCAACTGATCCAAAACGAGGGGTGCATGGAATTGCTTTGGACGCTTCTTATGATTTGGAAGAATGCACCGGACGAAATGCGGGTGGGTAGAATGAAGCTGGCCCATGAGACTAGACAGCTGCTCCTTGTGCCTCTGGGCGACGGTGCGGAAGAGCCCTTTCTTTACCCTGCTTCGAGGGTTTCCATTACTTTCGTCGGTCTCAGCACAATCAGCGAACAGATTGGCAATGTGCTTATCTGTAGAGGCGGCAAGCAGACGCGTGATATTGTCATTCAAAGGGTCTTTATTCTTCTCCAACCAGTCTTCAGTGGAATATTCGACTTCGGCAGCGTAGTGTGTGAGGATGAAACCACGGCGGGGGCCAGGTCGCGACGGCCGATACTTGCTGGATTTCTTGTCCCATAGCGAGTTCAGTTTCTCTGTAAAAGACCTGTCTGTAGCTTTTGGCATAACGCAGTCTTCATCTAAACATGAAAATATGCCGATAGGGTTAGACAGCTCGATCAAATCAATTGTCGGCTGAAGATCTCGACCGAAGTCGATGAACTTCCATTCGATCTGTTCTCGTGCGTATTCTTCTTGTTCCAAAACAAACATGTGATGGTTGAAGAACTGCTGTAGCTTCTCATTGGTATAATTGATGCATAGTTGTTCAAAGCTGTTCTCCTCAAAGATTTCAAACCCAGCGATATCGAGGACGCCGATGAAGCGGGATTCCTCGAGACTCAGTCCATTTCGATCAAACTGATGGTTGATCCGGGTGACGAGATCCCCGAAGCCACGCTCATAGATGCCTTTCGCGAGCGCATCGATTCCCAGACGCACTTGCTCTGGAGTCTGGACTTTCTCAACCCATTCCCGGCCAGCTTTAACTTTTGGGTGTAGAAGACCTTGAAGGAACGGTTCCAGAGGTATACCTAGCAAGGCACAAACGCGAGCTGCGACTTCTTTGGCATCCGGAGCCAGACGAGCCTGATCAGCCATCCGACTCTCCTTGACGACCGAGACATTTCCGAGGTGGAGGACCGCGGCCACGGTGCGCAGTATGGAGTCTTGATCCTTGTCCGAAAATCCCATAACATGGAAAGCCTCTAGTAAAGAATTCCATTCCTCGGTATCCGAGACGCCGACGATGGTATCATGGCCGTCGCGGGTGTACACAAAGTCGCCAATGTCGAATTTGTTAAGCTTAAATTCCCGTCGCATTCGGTCGTCCGCGCCGGCTAGTAGCTGGTAGAAAATGTGGTAATTGCGCTCCTGAGAATTGATCCGCACGACCCTGGATTTTTCCAGTAGATACCAGTCTATGAAGGCACCTGCTATAGACCCATTCGGTGTAAATTCAATGCGAATGAACTTGCCGAATCGCGAAGAGTTATTATTTCGAACAGTCTGAGCATTACCAAATGCTTCTAGGATGGGGTTGGCACGCAAGATTTGCTGCGAAAGATTCGAGTGCTGTCCTCTACTCTTGACTGGGGATTCAGAGTGAGCAACGGCAGCGAGATACTGTATGACTTTCTTGGTGTTCTCCGTCTTGCCGGCGCCGGATTCTCCAGTGACCAGTATGCTCTGGTTCTCGCCCTCGTTGACGAGATTCCGGAATGCTTCGTCGGCCATGGCGAAGATGTGTGGTTTTGTGTCTTCTCTGCTTCGGCCCTTGTACATGTTGACATATTCGTTGGTGTAGATGGGTAAGGGGCAGTACGGATTGACGGTGACCAGAAAGAGGCCGGAGTAGGTATAGATGAGGTCTGCCTGGTAGCGCATATGCAGATTGTGGACGACGGAGGCCTCGTTGAGATGGGTCAACTCGGCCATGTCGTTTGCCTTGTCGAACTTGGCAGGGTTGACTTTATCTACGCTTTCGCCGTCGACCTCACGTTGCTGGCCAGCAAGGTTAGCACAGAGCGGGGATTCTCGGTCTCCGTCAGACAGCATCTACTCACACTGCCATCGTCACATTGAACGAGAAGCCTGCCACCTGCCAGCTCCTCGACGACCCAGCCCTTGACGAACGCGGCTTGGGGATCTCTCAGCCAGACATAGCGCTTTCCCGAAAAGTCATTCTCGCCCTCGATGCCCCTGACGACATCTATGCTCCGACGCAGGTCTTCGGTCTTGATGAAGGAGGGCGCAAAAGTGGTTGAGCCGGGAAGATTGGACCGCGAGTCGGCGCGTTGCTGCCGCGGCGCATGGCCGTTCACAGGCGGCGCTATGACGCCAGCTAGTGCCGTGTGCGAATGCGTGCGGTTGTGGAGAGATGAGGAGGACGGCGTGGGCGCGGTCGTGGGCGAGGCAGTGCTCGAGAAGGGCGACTGGGAGGAAAATAGAGCCGACTTGGGCCGACTCGAGACGTTGTTGGAGGGGGCGGCGTTGGGGCCAGGCGAGGGTGATGCCGAGCCCATGCGGGCGAATGGATTGTTGCGTACTGACATGACGGCGACTTGACAGATAGATGCTACATTCGCGCACTACTCATGGACGATAGGAAGTGGAGCTCATCAATGGATGCCGGCTGTAGTCAGGTTGGCGTTGACGATGTCTCGTGCTGATGGTGCGGCTGCGTGGACGGGCGTATCGATGAATCGACGGGATGCAATGCCATTACGAAACGCGCCGCGCGCGTCGAGCAACAACGTATAAAGTGACAGTAAAAGAGAGATAACGAAACAGAGAGGTCATTAATCGTTCCGCTGTTGTAGTAGCCGTGAGCCTTTGAGCAATTGCGAGGTGAGACAAGATGTTGATAGTGGGTTGTGGTGTGCTCTAGTGTACCACCTCAGCCGAACAATGGTTGTTGATATTCGCCTGGTACCAGGGCTTCGGCAACATAGCAACGGGCGCAAAAGTAAACATTCAAATTCTTGGCATACCTCACTAGTCAGCGGGCCAGCCCCATCCCCATTGGTCACATGGATAGTTTAATGGGCTCTCCTACAAATGGGGTATAGCTTCCCTCTTATTCCGGGCATTGACAATCCATGTTCCCGGCAACCTTTCTCCAGCTTGTATGTCTTACTTTAGTGCGCAATAGGTACCTAGTTCGGGCTTACATTCAAAGCCCTTACTTAATATGCGCTGTGAAGGGGTCACTGTTGAACTGTATCTGGTCACGCTGGCCAAGCATGAAGCAGGCCTTTTCCCCGGCTGGTATACCTATCTTACTCTGCCTTCGAGACCAGATTTCACCAACCGAAAATGTCTTATAAACACGAGGGTTCTGAACAGCCTCAAGCGAAACATTGTCAATATCACCGACATTAATAACACGCGGGGAAGCGTGTGTTATATTGCAACACACTCGAAGCCAAGAGTTCTACTGTTCTCTCCAGACATCCCGCCGTATAAGTGACATTGACGCACATGATCTTAGAAAAGCAGCCAAGTCAGTTTTCACATGAGATGGATATAGTTCTACCTACTGGGGTACCATTAGTATTGTATACTGTATGCAACAGACTCACCCCAAAAAAATGACCAGTGTAGACATCCGTATGATCTTCTCCCTCTTACGCCGGTTTCAAGTGAGAAATTAGCTAAACTTCAAATTCATAGGCATCCTAAACTATAGCCGCACGAATCAGCTCTCCGGATAAACTAATATGTAGCCGCACCAACCAACTCCCATCACTCTTAACTCAGGAGGTCTAGACCTGTTGTCTGTCATTCAAACAACACGCTGAAGAATCCTATCTTCTATCTCGTGAGAAGTTAGCGCCCTTGCACTCGAGCTTATCACATTCCACAAGATGCCCACGGTTAGAGAGCTGTGACTATACTCTGGCTACTATTCTTCGATGTCCTACTTATTAGAAATGGTCTAGCAATTTCTGAGTTCACTACCTTTACTTTAGCTGTCTTTTCAGGACTGTGGCTCGAAATGAAGTTGAATTCCTAACTACACGGGCGGTTTTCGGGATGGTAGTTAGCGACCGGGAACGGCTCCATCGGCATAATACTACTACGGCCGGAATGGTTGTGAAGCTTCTGGTGTAGGTACTTCGTGTTAGTTGAGCGGAAGCTAGCCTCCGACAGACGAATGTAAAAGGAAGTTGCCGTAGTTATGGTGTATAAGAACTCAGTAGGTTCCGCTTCGACTTATTCTTTATGAGTATTTGATCCTCAACCTTATATTCTTTCGTAAGAAAAGACAGGCATAGACACAATGCTGTTTGACATAGTGCTTCTCGCATTCGCGGTCTGTGCCGCAGCCCAGACTTGTTCTCTCCCATCGACGTATAAATGGACGTCGACAAGCGCTCTGGCTAATCCAAAGTCGGGCTGGGTGGCACTCAAAGACTTCACCCACGTCCCTTACAACGGCCAGCATCTAGTGTATGGAACAACCCATGACTCTGGGTCAACGTGGGGTTCCATGAACTTCGGTGCATTCTCAAATTGGTCCAGCATGGGCTCAGCAAGTCAGAATGCCATGAGCGGAGCTACTGTTGCGCCCACACTATTATACTTCTCTCCCAAAAGCATCTGGGTGCTCGCCTATCAATGGGGGGCCACTGCCTTCTCATACAAAACATCCAGTGATCCTACCAATGCGAATGGGTGGTCTGCTGCTCAGCCCCTTTTCTCCGGCACCATTTCCGGCTCGAGCACAGGTGCGATTGACCAGACGCTCATCGGCGACAGCTCGAACATGTACCTATTTTTTGCCGGGGATAATGGCAAGATTTATAGGGCTAGTATGCCCATTGGGAATTTCCCAGGCAACTTCGGAACTACCTCGACAGTTGTTCTCAGCGATTCGACTAACAACCTATTCGAAGCGGTTCAGGTCTACACCGTTTCGGGCCAGAACAAGTACTTGATGATCGTGGAAGCAATCGGGGCGAACGGACGGTATTTCCGGTCCTTCACAGCGACGAGTCTGGGCGGCTCATGGTCTCCACAAGCGACATCTGAGAGCGCCCCCTTTGCCGGCAAGGCGAATAGCGGCGCCTCCTGGACCAACGATATCAGCCATGGTGATATAATCCGCAGCAATCCTGATCAGACAATGACCATCGATCCATGTAACCTGCAGCTTCTCTACCAAGGGAGAGCCACGAGCTCTAGTGGCACCTACGATCAACTGCCATATCGACCAGGACTGTTGACATTAGCAGTCTAGATGGTTTGTTGCGCAGACTTCGATTGAAGGAGTTCTTGCTGCTATAAATGTAAATAGTGAAAGGTGTGCAATATTGTGGAACGCAGATTGGGAGTCACTAAGTACATATATAGTAGACTCGGAGCACCTGTCGTAGGCTTTACTACATGACACTTAAAAGTATCCGTACGATGAAAAGCACTCTGTATATAGCCCGAGTTAGCCCATGAGACAGCAACTTTCACACAACGCTAAGTTCTCCAGTGCATATCAAAAAGAATAGGTATAGAAGAGTATTTTTGACTGTCATTATCCTGAGTAGTTGTTCGAGGTCAGAAAGGCAGCAACAGAAGCCCCTGGCAGATTGTAATCACTAATTCCTAGGTATTGGGACTTTTCAGTGTTTAAGGTTAACTGATTGTAACATTCATAGACTATTGCAGCGTGAATTGCGGCTTGGGAGAGAGTAGGTACCTACCTACTAATGTCTTTTAGGGTAAAGGAGAAAGACTGCTTGCCTTGCTGTTCTTGTTGCAGTGATTTGTGGCTGGTACACTAGCTCTAGATAGGTTAAAGCACCATGCATGATGCGCCTAACTTGGTTAGGTATCAAGCATACCTCTGTAGGAGCTACTATCCTTATGTAGGCTGAATGCTAACTTAATATGTATGTAGGTAGGAATGTACTGTAGTGCAGGTAGTTGATCGACATGCACACGACTGATCTCAAAGTTGAATTTCCACTCCATCACCATGATCCGTAGCTGCCTCGACCTACAAACCAGTTCCCCGTAGGTGGCAACTTAGAGACACAACGCGATAAAATACTTATACTCAACCCGTCTCTCATTCCCACTCCTTCACTGACTTGACTTACCAGCATATGTTGCCTCGCGCCATCATAAGACAACCTCTCTTCGATCACTAGCCACCGCATTTCTTTTGCATATGTTTTGCTTTACCCTCGTGCGACACTTGTTGGGCTCGTTTAGTATATCCCACATATATCGCACTCGTTTAACCTGCACATAGCGTAGCAGAGCATCATCCTTGCTACAGCCATATGCTCATTCATCTGCAATGAGCCTTTGCACCGGCGGTAGACGCGAAAGATTTTCTGGGCTGACACAAAGACAATCGGATCGGTTTTATTGCTAGTGGCGACACTTTTTGTTAAGACTTGTGCATACCCACCGCGTGTCGCTTTTGTGTACACTCTCACTCTCCTTGGCCTGACCTGCTTGGCTTAGCGACGTAACACGGCGACAGCGACAGCAATAACCCTAGCGACGACGCGACAACGACAATCACCCCTATTATCACCATCGTTTCCATTTTCCACCTCCTCGCATCTTAATTCATCGACCATCGCTCCCAATGGCCGACAATCCTCAAGGGTATGGCCATTATATCGGCCACTACCCTCCGCAACCCCCCTTGTTTCCTCTCATACCAGGCTCGTCGAGCGCACAGCCGCCACACTCCTATGCTGTCCCCCCAGCGGGAGTCATGCCACCGGCAAACTACTCGGCATCCCAGAGCGCATACGACCACAACTCCAGCAGGATACCTGGGCTGGGTCTTGGTGGCACGCAGCTGCCCCCGTCCACGTCTTTCTCTTCTGGTGTTCCCCTATCATGGCCGGCGCAAGGACACAACCCACAGAACAGCAGTCTTTTCCAGAGTCAGCAACCGTCTCCCGCTTCTCTCCCCCAGCAGTCGCGTCCTGCCTTCCAACAATCATACAATGCACCCGAGGAGGGCGAGCTGAGCGAAGGCGAATTCGAGGATCTTTATGAGCCCAAGGGTGTACCCGTGGCTCAAAATGCCCCGCCTGCACCCCTGAATCAACCTACCCGAGCCCTCAACTTGGATAGTCGTAACGGTAGTGTTGGAGATACTGATGGATCTTCCATTTATGACCCGCACGACCCTCATGTTGTTCACCGAGACAGTGCTGTTCAAGCCACGCCAAAAGAAAAAGACTTTCCGGGTGTGGAGAAAGACTATCCCGCTGATGATGATTGGGAGCCATCCTATCTAGACCGAGAACGATCTGGGTCATACTCGCCATATTTGTCCCCTAGAGAGGTTCATCGCAAGTATTCTATCGCGAAGGCCACGGCCCGTGACACGCAAGGTATGTAAATTCAACAACCTCTATAAGATGATATCCTATCTAAAAATTTCTAGCTATTGAGCAAGTTGCATCCACCCAGTCCATCCACCAGACGAGTGTACCTTCGCTTACAAACCCCCGTGTCGCCCTACCCAATGGCATAGGGCTTGCCTCCCCGGGAATAAACCACAACTCTGTTCCAAACGCCCAAGAGCACGGATCTCGTTCTACTGCCTCATTGCGACCACGATCTCCTCTAGAAGCAAAGAAGAAAGCACAAGAAGCGATTTTGGGCCTGTGGCCACTGAAGGTTCGATATCAGGATTATATTGACGAAGGGGTTGATGCAGATGTGGTGAAGGCTCTTTTCAAGGATATAGGCTTGGATGTGCCAGTCTCCAAGACTGATACAGCCCCATCCCAAGACACGAGTGCCATACCATCAACATCGGCAAAAGCGACTCCCACGATCAACGCATCACACAAAATGCAGAGCCCATCAGTGCCCAAGGCGCAGGCACCACCTTCCGGTACCCAGCGACCTAACAATACACCTGACAATAAAGACAATAAAGATAAGGTTAACGAGATTAAAACAACAGTGAAATCTGCTGCTGAGGAGCGGAAGGATAAAATTGCGCGAAAGCTGGCTGCAATGGCCCAGAAGACGACATCTGCACCACCTTCAGGACAAAGTGCTCCAGTCACTACGCCTGCATCTGTGCCTGCTCCGGCTCCAGGGTCTATTCCCATTTCCGCCCCGGCAGTCGCAACGACAGTTGCTCCGACAGTTGCTCCGACAGTTGCTCCGACAGTTGCTCCGACAGTTGCTCCAACAGTTGCCCCGGCTCCGACTCTAACACCGGCGTCGATTCCAGTTTCGGCTCCTACCTCCATTGGTATTGCTGCCTCAGCGGGGACGAAATCGGATGCTACAAATACGCCGTTGACTATCCCCAAAACAAGAGCCCAAAATAATGCAATACTGCAGCAAAAGCTCGCAGCGCTAAAAAGACAACAGGCTCAGCTAGCAGCCGACAAAGCACTAGCAGCTTCCAATGAGAGCACTGCTGCATCATCTCCAGCGCCGGCGGATACCAACCCACCCGATACAAACCGTAACGGTGATTCCACTCCTAAGACGAGGCCTACTGTTTCGTCTCAACAACAAAGTGTAGTTCAACCGAGTTCGTCTAGCGAGGTTCAAAACAATCCCATTAATGAGAACATACCTGGTCTGTCTCTATCATCAGCAGCCTCACAAGGGTCTAGTCGAAGTTTGAAGCGGCCGGTCGCGTCTGATTTTGATAATTACACACCACGCTTCGAATCACTCAAACGATCTAGAACCGAAGAGCGCTTGATTATTGACGTTAGCGACGACGAGGATGTAGAGATGGAACTGGGCTCTCCTACCGATGAGCTCCCACCCTCAGTGGACTCTAACACGGCTCTAGCTCGCCAGGCACTGGGGTCATTTCCACCGCTTTCTGATGGACCGAATCGACGACAACATGAAAGCCCAGCTTCAAGTTCAGCACCTACACCCCCTGTGCGTGGAGATAGGATCGATCTACTGCATAGGCGGATTGAGGAAACGAAACGACTAATAGCCGAAGCTGAGGCCAAGAAGGCTGCAAAGAAGGCAACAACGGAATTATCACCTAGGCCTTCAAGTCCTGCTGTACAGCCACTTGTCAATTCGCCGAAAATCGACCAGAGCACTGCAAGGGACCACAAAGCTATTTTCAGCAGACGTGATAGAATTGCGAGCTACGAATTGCCTCGTGTCACCGCCACCCTTAAGGAAAAGCAGGATAAGCTGAAACTAATTGTTGCTGAAGCAGCGCGGCTCGAACTCGAAGTCCAGGCTGGTTTAGAAGAGGAACAGAAACTCAAAGCGGAGATGGAATGCTTGATTGATCCCGTCGCGGTACCGGATGAACAACGGCCACGGCCTAGAGACGGTGAGTATCCTGAGACGGAGCTGCAACTACCACTGCGGGCCGCTCACCTGCACGCAGTTTCGCCCCATTCAGCGTCAGTTCTAGCTCCCGATGGTCAACGAGACAACGAAGGGGACTCCTTAGTCAAACCACAGATATCGCACAATCAGCAACTGCCTTCATCGGGTGCCAATGGCGTCATGGACAATGAAAAAAACAAGGGCGAAGCTCTTGAGGCTGCCGTTCTTTCTGAAAGCACTCCTAATGTAGACCTCCATATGGCTGACGGGGACTTACCGGTTCCTGAAGCTGCCGATGGTACTCCCGTTCTCAAGAAGACACCACCTACTGATGCCTCGCCGAAGTCTCTGGCTCCTAGTGGCCTGGCCCAGCCGCGTAGAACTGAAGCGGAAGGTGAGAGGGGACTGACTAACGTGGAAGTTACTACAGATGCGGATGTTGAGGCTGAATCCATAGCCGAGTCAGCGCTTCCCGCCGAGAGTACTACAAACGAGCTAGATGATGGACCTAGTGATTCAGATGTCTCGATGCAGCAATCCGCACCAGACTTAACGCAAAGCGATGATGAATCGTATGAACCCACGCCGGTCGAAATGCTCGTTTCTCACAGTGCTCAGCAGGACGAGCAAAATAATGCAGAAGTAATGAAGTTCTCCCTGTATTGGGAATTATTTACTTACTATATGGCAGGCTGTCGATGACATTTTGGACGAGCCGAACCCGAATCATACGTCGATAGATGGGAATCGTCGGGAATCCGAAAATACGAACAATGAAGTAAAAAACCGCTCCTGTGAGGAGCCCCTCCTACTGACTAGCTCGCAGGATATTCAGAACAACCCGCCGCCTCTGGAGGATCTGCTCTCTTACAAGAGCCCACTTTCGTATTTTCGTGCCTACAGGTTTCATCCGAGATATTTCGAGGAAGTCTCAGGTGGCCTCAAGTCCATGACCTTTAGCGCTAAGATTGACCCAATGCGCGAAGTGTGCCCTCA
The DNA here is from genome assembly GCA_022578775.1 of Xylaria venustula. Taxonomy (NCBI): domain Eukaryota; kingdom Fungi; phylum Ascomycota; class Sordariomycetes; order Xylariales; family Xylariaceae; genus Xylaria; species Xylaria venustula. The sequence goes on along the minus strand of MU389349.1, from coordinate 412,834 downwards.
AGTACTGAATGGAGAGTCCTGCCCCAAAGGTTCTAGCTGCGAGTATCAGCATTTTGATTCCATGGTCATTCCTGGTGAGTCTGCGAAAGCCGTCTTTTCCCATCTCTTAAGCCTACCTTCCTCCCCGGAACCAACCCCTCGTTGGATTACTGACTTGACGGCCTTCTGCTCTAGATGCCGAGATCATAACGCAGCTCGGCTCGGCCGACATGTTTGTCGGAGAGACAAGGACCAAGTTCATCGAAGGGTTGAAAAAAGTACTCAATGGGCTTAAAGCCAACCGGGTCAAAGACTTTGATCGCATCACCAAGGCCATTGTCAAGCACAGACAAGAATTTCTCGGCGACAGAACCAAAGTGCTGGCTTTGGATTCTACCGCCACATAGGTAACCTCGTAGTATGCTCACGAACAGCTTTGTCAGTCGCGCGCGCTCGCCGACTTTTCTCCTTGTAGTAACATCTCCCTTTCCGCATATTATCCTACTCCAAGCAGTAGCTCTATAGCTCCGGTCGCTTCTCCCACCCCTACCCCCCCAGATAACAGCATGATTGCTTTGCGGCGTTGCAGAAAGGCCTTTTGGCAAGGGCTCACGGAGTCGGCGCCTTGGTTACTGGAACGTACGATACCCCGCTGTTCGCATTCAATGGCAGACGTGGACCCGGCCACCTGTCACATCAGTGCAGTAAGACCGGTGTACTCTAATGGTGATCGAAGAGGTTGCATATTTACAGAAAAGAGGAGGCCATAATTTTAGTAGTGTGTACGTTGGAAAACAACAGGAGGCATAACTGCCTGAGCCTTAATATCGTACATCGACAGGAACCTGCTCAAGAAGATGGGCAGTTCTCACACGCTTCGTATGGTTCTAGGAAAAAACTTGGTGCCTCCAAGTGAAGTAGACGATAGTGAGCTGGTCGTAGCCAAATGAATATCTTTTGGTCTAACTGAAATCCAAAGTCAATTCCTATCATCTGGTAGATATGTGACCACTAAGTCAAGTAGCGAGGTCTCTAGATCATTACTTAGGTAGGTATACCAATCCACACCCAAAACAGGGAACTGTTCTAGCTAATTCACTATAAAAGCTTGAAGGCAAAGTATACCTAGGTGAAATAGTTTTAAGAAAAGTAGGATTATCTTATATTGAAACAGTTTATCGTAGTTTATAATAGACGACCGACTCACATTGATCGCAAAACTTAAGCAACCCGAGACCATGGGCGGCAAAGCTTCGAACTGAACCGGACAAACATTTTATAGATACTGTTACTACTGCTATTGCCTAATTGATCAACACAGAAACCTACCATGAGAGGATTGCAGGCGCCACCAGGTCATATGTACAAGGAAGCGATCCCGCTGACATTGGGACGATCGCCCGGATTATCGAATACTAAACGCTTGAAGCGCAAATGTCGAAAACGATGTACCATCACCTTCAGCACCGCATCCAAGGCTACTTCGTCTACCGCTATTTGACGTAGTCTGCCAGCAGTGATATGCTGGTGAAGCTTGCTGGCGGGAGCTCCGAAGTGCTTGCAGAACGTGCTAGTGCAGTTGAATAGATTCTGGCTTGCTACCTATATGTTTATGTTACCGGCGCAGCTCTTGGCCTTTAATCGTATGGTATCAAGATACAAAAGCCGGGCGGCTACTTCCTTTACTATCAAACTGGTGGCGTATGCCTACATTCATACCTTTCATCCATTTCGTTGTTGGTATGTCTGCCAACTTTAACACATCTCACTTGTCATCCATCGGTGGCGCAAACGTGTGCATGGACATCGCCCACCAGACATCGCCTAGAATTCCCTGCTGTCTTCATTCTTTCAGCGATAAGGCGTTCCAGAATTGTCATTCAATCAACAATGTTAATATATCAGCACTGTCAATTCATTTCAAGTCAATTCGTCAAATCTTGTGAGAGCGCGCATCCTTCGAAAGCAACCCTGCAACGATATTCTCCCACTGCGGCCTAATTGAAACACGGTCCTACTACATTCTCTTCCTCATTAGAAGAGGTTTGTTCATTTGAAAACGAAGCCGAGTCTCGAAGTGTTGTGATACACTGTTGATGGACGTAGGCATTAAGCATTGAAGTTCTACTACCAGCTGAGTAAAGGTGTAACCCCCCTTTGAATCGGAAATTGGGCTTTGAAACAGAGAAATTTCGTATTTTGGGTTTATTTTGGGTTTATTCAGCATTTCGAAGAATAAATCATAAGCTGTTATGCCTATAGATACATAGTTAACTAGATTGGTTGTTGAGGGTCGATGTAGAGATAGGCACCCATAGGAATTTCCAATGGTTAACTTGATTACAGCAATATAAAACAAGCCGCCACAAACCTGATTGTTCACAAAAAACGAAACAGTAGAAGAAGCGGTTGAGACATTGCATATCAAAAGTGATAGATGGTCATTATATTCTCGAGACTGACAGAACGTAAGTAAATCTGAGGGAAGAGTAGACATCTGGATTAGCATAAGACCATAATCAGTTATTACGGCCAATAGCCGCATAACAATCGTATCTTAGAGTTTCATGAATTCATAACTGCGAATTACGTCTGTCAGGCTCGCCGTCGAGAAGGATCGCTGATCTGACGGATGTGACCGAAACCCAAATAAAATGATTGCGCAAACCTCGAAACGCCGCCCAATGCACGATATCCCAGCTCGCAATCTCTATACCGCCCCTATTACTCATACACCAGTGCTCTCGCACCAAACGTAGTTCTCCCCATACACCCCTTCACTTCTTATCCCGATCCTGCGCCTCCTGCGCGCGAAACTTCTCATTCTCGACCTCGCGCCAATCCCTCGGCTCGGGCTCGTTGCCATCCGTCGCCCGCACGGTGCTGGAGAAGGCCGACCGGCCGGCGTACAGCTGGTACCCCTCGCCGGAGTTATCAGTCGTCTCGAGGGTCTTGAAGGTGATGGGCTGGTTCCCGCGGAACCGCTTGCGCATGTCGATCATGCCGCGCCGGCACTCGCCGAAGCCCTTCTTGAGCTGCTGGCAATGGGTCGGCAGCGTCTCGGCTAGGGGCGAGCGCAGACATTCGGCGGCTGTGTTGCGGTGGACCATGACGCATTCGGATTCTTGGAGGCATTGCGCCAATGCGGCTCCTGTTCGGTTGCGGGAGGTTAGTTAGCATGTTAATGTGTGTTCCCCGGGTGAGATCTTGGGTTTGGGAAGAAAGATAAGAGGTGTGCATACTTATTTCTTTACAGGAGCTCGGCATGTTGGGCGAATGATTTTTTTTTTTGTTGTTAGATGGCTTCCGACGAGGAACTGAGAGATCGAATGATGGTTATCGCCAAAAAGTCCCGATTCTCGGAAATTCGGCGTCTTGATTGGATGGATTTCTTGAGAGACTCGATACACAGTAGGTATTTGCAAAGCGACAGAACGTACCTGCATCCGTAAGGATACTAGCGTGAAAGTCTAGCCATTGTGGGGTAAATCTAGCTACTACCGGTATAGGGCAAATACCTACTTAGTAAATACTCGTAGATGTCTCTATGAGTATACTTTCAAGTAGGTACTCAACTTCAGGTACGCTCAATGAATTTTAGATAAAGAAGGAGTCAAAGAAAAGTAAAAACATAGAAGAACAATCTAATTCTTAATTAAGGACGTCCTAGAATTTCTTTTTTTTCATTATCGGTACATAACACCTACTCTAAAAGCTGTTTTGCCTTGAGCAACAAGATGGGTAATGTATTGCTACCCTACCTCTTTTATCTTAGGGTGTACTCCGTACCTTATTTGCTGGCTGTACGTGACAGGGATATCCTTACCAGAATTGGCCATTCCCTATACACCAGCTCAGAGGTAGGTATTCAGTTGACGGATTTCTTACATGTGACATCACTCAACAACGGTCTGTTAGTTACTATTTTCAATACCTTCGTGTTCGTACAAAGTACCTGCGAGCTACAACACTTGCCCCTCTCAACCCCATTAAACTCATAGTGTATGAAGCCATGATGATGGTCCAGCTGCCGTAGTGTAGCTCTAAGTAAGCTCTTATTGCTTTCTTATCCGCGACAAAGTGTTAAGGGGTTCGCCAACAAAAGTCCTGCATCACTCTATCGAACGAACATGGCTGTCCCGTTTATTGGCCGATTGAATCCGTTCGTCTTCCTTTTCGATGGCCGCGAGGTGCTGTATACGGCATGTCTGATGTGAATCTAGAACCGAATATGTCGCCTTGATAGGCTCCTTTCTGTTTGTTGCTCTGGAATCCATCATCCGAATACTCACACTCGCGCTTCGTACGAGACCCGAGCCCGACCGCCTCACCGACATTCTGGTGCCAACTGACTGTTCTACTTAGCTAACTCCCTGGTATACCTCTTCACCGACGCGTCACGGCGCATATTTAACCGCGTATCCTCGCCCGCCCAGAAGAGAGCCGAGGAAAGGAAGAATGGTGGGTTCGCATTGCTCCGAGACAGCGTGTGCATCTGTTCATGCGACACCGTGTTGACACCTCTTGATAGCCATATCTTCTTCGATCCGAAATGCCACCGATTTCGTTGCTATATGTGCTACCTACGGATACACCGCCGAAGAACATGTGGTACAGACCAAGGACGGATATTTGCTTGGGCTACACCGACTAGCGTGGAAGAAGGGCGAGGAGGATACCAAGGTCAACGGAGGTCCTGCCAGTGTGAAGAAGCGCATCGTCTACCTCCATCATGGTCTCCTGATGAACAGCGAGGTCTGGGTCTGCCAAACAGATGCTCAACGATGTCTTCCTTTTATTTTAGTCGAGCATGGCTTCGACGTCTGGGTGAGTCGTATTCTTCTCTCTCTGCTACGCCGAGCACCTATATAGACAGTATGCGAGAAACACGATACTGATCCCGTCATGTAGTTGGGCAACAACCGCGGAAACAAGTACTCCAAGAAGTCGATCAAGTGCTCGCCGAATTCGACCAAGTTCTGGAACTTTTCCATCGACGAGTTCGCCTTCTATGACATTCCTAATTCGATCCAATACATCCTTGACACCACCAAGCAACCGTCATTATCCTATATCGGTTTCTCCCAAGGATCGGCACAGGCATTTGCGAGCTTGGCTGTCAATCCTAAACTGAATGATCAGGTCAACGTCTTCATTGCACTTGCTCCAGCAATGTCGGTGCCTGGGCTGCAGAACGGCATCGTCGACGCTCTTATCAAAGCCTCGCCTCAAGTTCTGTTCCTTCTCTTCGGACGGCGGTCCATTCTGAGCTCCGCAACAACCTGGCAAAGCATTCTCTATCCCCCGATCTTCATCAAAGTAATCGACATGGGAAACAACTTTCTCTTCGGCTGGAAGTCCAAGAATATATCAGTTAGCCAGAAACTTGCGGCGTACCCACACTTGTACTCGTTTACCAGCACCAAATCGGTTGTTCATTGGTTTCAGATTATTCGAAACAAGTCGTTCCAAATGTTTGATGACGATATTCAGACAGCCCTGGGTATGAATACGACCAACAAATACACCAAGGTAGCCAAATATCCGACTCGCAATATTAGGACACCTATCGTTATCGTGTACGGCGGTAGTGACTCGTTGGTGGACATTAAGGTGATGCTAAAGGAACTTCCTAAAAGGACAGTTGCCACTGAAATACCTCATTATGAGCACTTGGATTTCTTATGGGCTCGGGACCTTGACAGTCAGGTTTTCCCACATGTTTTCGATGCACTAGACAATTTCACGAGTGCTGAAAACCCCCTAAAGGATTACGAAAGTTACGCTCGTGCGAGAGACAGGAGTTTATCTGCTTCGGCCACATTTAAGCAGTAAGTTGCTTCCTTCATGTTATGAGTGATCGCCTGTCTATCCGATCTCTGTTTCAGACCTGACTTCTCTCAACAGTGTGCGCGTAAACAGTGATGCCGTGGAATCGGACAGTACCTCCGCTCTGTCTAACGGTCAGGATAACGGCGGTAGTACTGGACCACAACACAAAGCAAGAGAAGCACTCTTAGCACCTTTAGCCATACCTCAAGATCTCGCGCCTCAGCATCCACACTCAACCCCTCCTTATAACCTACCTGCATCACCTGGTGACGAGAATAGCATCACTACTCCTGAAAGTCGAAGTTCAGTAACACTAGATGGCACACATGAAGTACGAACACCAACACAGAATCAATCGCCCACAACATCATCCCCAACAGCAAGCAGGTTACCTCGACGTCGCGTTAGTGCTGCGACAAGTCTCAGCGTCAACTCGCCTAAGAATGGCGGACGAGGCTACATTAAAATCGGCAGCTCCCAACCGGCAAGCAGCGTTGTAACAACGGGGAGCAGTGATGAGGAACAGAGATATCAAAACAGAGAGCGGTAGTTCATGGCTAGAGACGTAGCCCTAAGTCCCTTTCGTTCTATGAAATATTTGTACAAGTACACATAGCAGACCTACTAGACGGTATGGCATCGCATTCTGTACGACGAAGCAAACACGGCGTATCGGCGTCTGTGAATTATCAATTTATAATGGCAATGCTGCTGCATTTTTATGCGGCATCCCTTCTTTGAAGGAAAAGTAGACGCTAGGATAATACAAGATATTTAGCTGATCTGTTTAACACTGTTCCTGTGATGTAGGCTATGATGATAACTGGTGCTTTTTGTCACTACAAAGGTATTATGAAGGCAATAAACAGAATCATATGGTTCTTTACTTGTTTATCAACTGTTATCGCAGCATGCATTTCCGACTCGTCAGATTCAAGCTGGCTATAACCTAGACAGTCATCACCCGGACCTCCGCTATCAGTATTGCGAGGTGTTACTCGACATTGCTATCGTAAGGCGAAAGTTCCCGCTTTCTTCATCCCGAGTTTCAGTATCTTCAGGGTCAGTTTTACGAGCTAATTTCGAACCTCTGGACTTGCTTCGGTGAGGGGTATTCAACGACTCTGCCATGAAGGGTGTGGCTGATTCAGACTACTTACTGGTTGACGTCAGTGCGTAGTTCGTTGGAGGGAAGTCGGCTAGACTGTCTGGGCTGGCGAAGAAGAGATCGTATAATGTATTTACGAGATTAGAGCTTTGGCTACTCATACCTTGACCCCTCCACGGCCCGCTAAGTTAAGTTAAAAATAGCCACGTTGTGATAAAATAGCTTGCTACATTCCTATGAAGAGTTGACAAACTAACACCCGACTATCTAGTAACCACATAATATAAACCATAGGCTCATGTCGAATATATATTTGTCTCTCTAAACCCCCTTAACTACCTTTTTCCCCTTCAACTTTAAGCTTATCAGATATGTAAGAGTAACTATGCAGTGGTCTCGACAATAAAGGGATGTTGAAGAAGCATAAAAAGGAAGTTGCGAGAACGAAGAAAAGATGAGATCAGCCACATCAAGGCAATAAGAGGGTTATGTTGTTCCATAGAGCTATAACCTATCATGTCTCCAAGTTTTTATACATCATATTTCATCCCAACTACCAAGGTCCAAATAACGTATTGTCTAAACATTATCGACCAACCAATAAGACCTCCCTTATAAAGTCACTTCACAATAGCAATATGTACAGTATATACGACATGAAGACACCATTCTCATTAATTCGTAATGCAGCTGCCTGAACGGTACAGCCATCAAGACCCGGTGCCAAGTTCATCTGCCCACCTTGATTTCCATAGTGATAAACCACATGCCATGCTAAAGAGAAATACACGGGGCTCGCCTCGGAAGCAAAAAAATGTAACAAGCAAAAAAAAAAGAGTCCACAACATTAACCGCTAAGAATCCGCAAGAAAAGTGTACAGTAACAATTTGACCAGGACAAGAATACACCTTTCCGATACCGTAAAGAACAGCGGCGGCGTTCAGACAATAAACGTCACATTAAAAGAACAAAACAAAAGACACTCCCTCTGTAACAAACGAAATGAAACTAAAGCGCAGCATCAAGTCAAATTCCGCACATGCGTATCAAAAACATCATTCCGCCACCCCCCAGCCTCGAACTCCTCAACCCTGTCCCCCGCCCTCTCAGCCTGCTCATGCCAGATCTTGACAACGCTACCAGGCGCATACACGCCCCTAAAGACGCCCTTACCAGGCTGATCGACGCCGACCCGCGCATAGAGATCAGGGTCCTCTTCCGGCACGAGCCGCGCAGCCACAGCCTTGAGGAAAGTCCACAGGTCCCCAGGATCCGCGATGCGCGTGGCGCGGAGGCGCTCGCGGGCGTACAGCAGCTCGCGGTTGCCGGCGTGGAGGAGGTCAGCGATGGCCTTGGCCAGCTGCGCCTCCATGGTGGCTTTCAAGATCGGACGTAGGAGGGGTTTGATGAGCCAGCCGAGCCAGGAGAACTTGCTCTTGCGGAGCTTGTAGTTGAGCTTGTGGACGCGCACGCGCACGCCGCGCAGGGTGAGGATCTGCTCGAGGCGCTCACGGCAGATCTCGACCTCGAGGTGGATGTCGATGCCGCGCTCGTCGAGCGCGAAGCTGGCGATGCCTTCGTCCGCGAGCCGGAGGAGCCCGCTGTGCGCGCGGAGCCAGAAGCCGACCTCGTCGGCGCGGGCTGATAGTCCATCGATCTTGATGAGCATCAGGTGTTTGCTGCTGGCGCTGGTGCGGAAGCGCGCCTTGCGGATTTCCACGTCGTTGTAGGTCTCGATTTTCAGCCGGTACGGGAGGAAGGAGGTGTGGTTTACGGTTTTGCCGGGTTCGATGATGAGGTTCTCGAGGAGGAGGTCGATGGCTGGTGTGCTGACCTCGAGGCGAGGAATGGGGACGTATTGGATGGCGGAGATGAGGAGAGGAATGAAGACATTGAGGGAATCTTGGATTAGGTCTGGATTGGTGACGGAATCATGCGGAGAAAGGACACCGAATATACGCATGGTGGTCTTTATGAGATTATGGACGTCGGTATCCCTCAAGACGCTTTGAAATGTAATGGATATCTGTTGTAGGAGCTCGTCGACGTCATGTCTGAGACTGCTCTCCGACCCAACCTGCCTGCTCTTTTCTCTGAGGCTCTGGATTTTCTCATCGGCGTTGCTGAAGAAGTCGGGATCCGTGAGGAGTTTTTGCAGGCTGTCTCCAACCTGTTGCATCAGGTCTTCAAATTCGGGGTCTTGATCCTTATGGCTTATGACCTTCTGAAGAAGCTCCTTGCACTTATCCCAGTCCTTTCTCTCACCAAAATTCCGGACAAACTCCCAGAGATTGGTCAAGGCACGATCGGTCTCTCGGTTCTCCGTGACATCGTTCTGCGCCGTCTCGATAATCTCCTCCGCAGCCCGTGAATAGACCAGGGCATATCTCTTGATCAAAAGAGACAGAGTTGATACCGAATCAGAATAATCTTTGCGCTTTCTCAGATTCAGAACGGTTGTCTGGAGACGCTTCAAGAGTGTTTGACCCTCGTCCCCGGAAACCTTGTCCTTGGCGCTCTCGACGGCCGCATTCACCACATCGCCGCCACTATCGGCAACGACTTTGGCGGCATGTTCCACCTCATTCTCCAGTTGGTCAGCCGAAGGCGGCTGACCGTTTGCGGCCTGTTTCGCGACCCTCTCATGTGCATCGGACGGGGGTTCGAGCTTCTTCCCGGCCCGCTCAGCGGCGTCGCGCAAGGCAAATGCCGAGTCGGAGAAGACCTCTCTGCCGACGACGGTGAGATCTCCGAGAAAGGTGCGGAATTCCGGGTTGGTGAGAAGCAAGGAGCCGACGGTGCGCAGACTCTGATACGCGGCGGCGGCATCAGCTTTCGTCTTGACGCTCTTGGCTCGCGCGGTGAGGTCGTCGATGTCGACAGAGATCCTGCTCTTGGAGAGGAACCAGATCAGGTCCTGCAGCTGGTCTTTGTTGTTCTTATTGTCGAGGAGCACGATGAACTGCTGCAGCCACTGTTTGGTCAGGCGCACGAGCCTCTGGCCGGAGCTCGAAAGGTCGGGGTTGTCTGGGTTGAGGACATCGCTGGCCAAGAGCGTCCGGAGATTGATGATGGCCTGGCTGGTGCTGGGCATGTACCCCTTGGACAAGGCACGGTACATCTGATAGCTGTGAAGCTTTCGGGCGAGCTCCCGCTGCAGGTGGGTGTCCTGCTCATATTGCGGGAGGAGTGGCTGTTGCTCCGGGTCCTCATCCTGCCGCCCCCGAAGTCCAAAGCACGATGAAAACATGTTGGACTCATGTATTATTATAAAGTCCGGTTGTGAGAAGACAGAGTCTATCGTGTGGTAAGACCGATTGAGGCCGAGGAGCAGACGACAACACTGCACTCTACATTAGATACCGAATCGGGAAGGACGCATGAGAACCAATTGCTTCTATAATGTTGACAGTTGAAGCTCGTAAGAGTTTCGTGTTCCAACCGCAATGAAGTAGTAATGACGTCGTTCATTGTGAATCTGGTACGGTGTCGGAACTGTATTAACTGGGAATCCACACTGTATTTACATCCCTAAGAGGCTGTAATCTAGGTACTTACACACGATGATTAAGTATTTTACTTTTTACAGTCGCAATACTTTGAACTGCCACAAACGGACAGGGACGGGAATCTTTATAAGGTCTACATGTAGGTATGAAACACGCTCCGTACATTTTATGTACCTTCCATTTAAATGAACGGAATTTCACCTTTATGTAGGTACCTCTCCAATATGTGGATAGAAAGGTTTGTGCAATAAAACCATGAGCACATGTCCACTTGCTCGATTCGGTAATCTGGGGATGCCGGTATCCGGTCAACACACTCGAGAACGGTCAAAGTCCCCAGCGGAACCAGGATCGTGGAGGTTGTAGGTTTGAACCATAACATGTACCTACTTATTATATTGTATTATATTATATTACTGCTGCTGCAGACGACGCTCGAAGAAATATACCATCAACATTTAAACTCGGCTCAACTTCTAACCATGACGAAGTATTCGACCCAAAAAGAGCTGTGATCAAAACAGGCTTTCCTTTTCCTACTTTCTGTATCTACCTACCTGGACCTAACCAATCAACCTATATTGACGTATATATTTTAATTACCTATACAATAATAATTACTCACCATCTCGTTCTTCAATGGCCAGCTATACTCCAGGACGATACCAACGCCCGCCAAACCTCAACCTCACCTTAATCGTGATCGCTTTTATTCTCAGCACCATCTTCCTCAGCTACATGCGCCTCGACCCAACCGACATCCTCGCCCTATCTCTCCCCCACCCAATCTCCCACAAACCTGACGACTCGATGACTACGACCAAGGGAAAACACGACAAAGATCAACCGGGGAGAACATACCCACAACTCTCCACGCTTCCCGCCTCCCTCCTGCCAACCCCCGAAGAGGCCTCATCACGCCGCCTGATCATCCTCGGCGATGTCCACGGCCACCTGGACGCCTTCGAGGCACTCCTGCAAAAGGCAGAGTTCTCCTCATCGCGCGGCGACACCGTGATCCTCGCAGGCGACATCGTGAACAAAGGGCCCGACAGCGCCGGCGTTGTCGACCTGGCTATGCGGATCGGGGCCTATGGCGTGCGAGGGAACCATGACGATCGGGTGCTGCGCGCATGGGAGTATCTCGAGGCCAAGAAATCGAAGAAGAAGCAGAAGAAGAAGAAGAAGAATAATAATAATAATAATAAGCACGATCGGACGAAAGAGGTTGAGAGTGGTAGTGACACGGACGATGAAGAGGAGGTGGACGACATTATAAACGAGTACGAAAGCGAAACAGCCACAACCCAGGAGGAAAAGGGGGAGGATGGTCAGGGAATACAAGAAAACAGTACAGAGGAGAGATCCGAGAGTGACGCAGATTCACAGTCGCACAAGAAGCAGAAAAAGAAGGGGAAAGGGAAGAAGAAAGGCAAAAAAGGCAAAGCAAAGAAACCTCCACCCGGCGACCTAGCCACAGCCAAATCCCTAAAACCAGAACACCGCGCCTGGCTCGCGGCTCTCCCCCTGATCCTGCGCGTCGGTGACCTGGGACCACGGTACGGCGATGTCATCGTCGTGCACGCAGGCTTAGTCCCAGGCATCCCGTTAGAAGACCAAGATCCAGAAGCAGTGATGAACATGCGGACGCTCCTCGCGCCCTCTCGCACACACACCACCGATGCCGAAGCGGTACGAACAGAAAACGAGCCCCAGAGCCAGCTTGACCCCGCAAATCAGAATACCGAGCAAAGAGAAAACAAACACAACAACAATAACAATAACAACAATCCCATGAACATGATCCCCAGCCCCTCGCGGGACGGCACGCCCTGGGCCAAGATCTGGACAAACTACCAGACATCCTCCATCCTCTCACGCCCGCACACGCGGCCGACGACGGTGGTCTACGGACACGATGCGAAGGCGGGGTTGCAGCTTCGCAAATACACGTTCGGGCTCGACAGCGGGTGCGGGAGTGACAATGCGCTGACAGGGATGATTCTCGAGATCCCGCCTGCTGTAGGCAGTGATAGCGACAACGTGGACCCCAAAATAGACGAGGAGGACGAAGGGGAAGAAGGAGACTGGGAAGAGACCAATACTACCAGGGTGGACCAAGAAGACATTCAAAGACAGCACAAGCGGTCTAGGATACGGCATAGGCTCGTCAGTGTGCCGTGTGCTTCATAGAAGCCGTATTTAGAGGGATTAGAAGAGCATAGATGAACTGTTATAGTTTATCGGCTCTCATACAATACAATACAATACATACATGCATGCATACATCCCTTGTTCGGTTAGATCCAAGACATGGCAGATCTGTCTCAGGCGCAGGTCAAATTACCATAACGTGAGGGTGATCGGGCTGGCGACACGTCAATTGACTTTAAAGTAATAATAACGAGTCGAGTTGTTTGGGTGCTGCCTGAATCCAGCGAATTGTTTTTTTTTTGTCTATATTAAAAGATCCCCGTGGCAGATACTATGAAAACCCCCCAACCGCTACCGATTTGTCAAATTGTGTTGTCGCTTTTGTCGGGGGTGAAAAGAGCATCCGCAAACGACCGTGCTCGACGACACCGGGAGATTTTTTTGAGAATTAGTTTTTGGCTTTCTTCCATCCACATTCTATACATCCTTCTAGATAGGCTCATCAAATTTCAAGTTAAATACATTTACGCGGTGACCTTCTGCTTCAGAATATCCTTGAGCGTAACGGCGTCAGCAGCGAATTTGCTGATACCCTCGCGTAGCTTCTCGACGGCCATTTGTTCCTCGTTGAAGTCGAAGCGGAACAGAGCCTCGTCGTTGATGTATGACTTCTTGCTGATATCGAGAGAGGCGGCGTCGGCAGCATCTAGCTTCTTGGGTACACTGGCATTTGAGTTCAAGAGTTCCTCGAGCAGGTTGGGCTGTTTTTGGTCAGTCACCGCTTGTTCAAGTAGAAAGAGGTCTTCCAGGAAAAGGCGTCAGAAAAAAGGGGGGTCACTAACAGAGATAGTTAGGTAGTCACAGCCAGCCAGCTCGGTAATCTCGCCAGTGTTGCGGAAAGAAGCGCCCATGACGATGGTCTTGTAGCCAAACTTCTTGTAGTAGTTGAAGATGTTCTGGACCGACTTGACACCAGGGTCCTCCTCTTTGCTGTAGTCCTTCTTGGTGGCAGCCTTGTACCAGTCGAGGATACGGCCAACGAAGGGAGAGATGAGGAAAGCACCGGCCTCGGCGGCAGCGATAGCCTGAGGTAGCGAGAACAGGAGGGTCAGGTTGGTGTTGATGCCATGGTCGCGCTGCAGGATCTCGGCGGCCTTAATACCTTCCCAAGTAGAGGCGATCTTGATCAGGATACGGTCCTTGGAGATACCCTGTTGCTTATACAGCTGTATTGCCGAGAGAGTATTAGCAGAGTCACCACAGCAGGATTCGGAAGACGTACGTCGATGATGTGCAGGGCCTTGTCAACAGACGCCTTGGTGTCGAAGGAGAAACGGGCATCAACCTCGGTAGAGACCTTGCCGGGGATGATCTGGAGGATTTCCTTGCCGAATTCGACGAGCAGTCTGTCGAGAGCAGCGTCGACTTGAGAGTCTACATCGCCGCCCTTGGCCTTGGCGTAGTCAATGGCCGAGTCGATGAGCTTGGCGTACTCGGGCTTCTTTGAGGCGGCGAGAATGAGAGAGGGGTTAGTGGTGGCATCTTGCGGCTTGTACTTTCCGATGGCTACATCACTGTCAGTATGGCGACATCCTACATCTCAATTTGAAGCAAAGAGGAAAGGCCCGAATATAGACAGGCAGTCGGTAGTGCTCCATGTAGAGGGGGTGAGGGCAACTCGAAATGGAAAAATACTCACTGGCAAAGTCACCTAGAAAAATATCTCAGTCAGCGCCCATGTGCTTCGAGGTCGATCTAATTAATGGAGGGGGTTTTCTTCATAGCGGACGTACCAGAGTCGCACACAACCACCTATTTGTCGAGAGAGATATGTCAGCGAGAGATTATTGCGGAAAAAACAAAATCGCTGCTTTGCATAGCTGGAAGCTTGAAAGAATCGCAAGACGCCAGGCGAGCCTTACGGGCTCACGACCCGCGCGCAAACTGTGGCCATGACAACATTTGGAGGGGTAATTTGGCGGGCATGAGGGGTAAATCGTGAGAGCAAGACTTACAGTGCCGGTGGCCTTCAATTGATCGAGAGAGTTAGACATGTTGTGTGAAGGTTCAAGTGTCTGTATTGCTATTCGAGTAGAATGAATAGTCCAAGGACAAGAGATGTGGTGTTTGATGTTGTAGAGTCTGAGGTTACCGCTGGTATATGAGAGCAGTGACGCCTACTATTATTACAATGAATGGAATGGGGGATGGGCCAGCTGTGATTTTATCACCCCGCGCACTGTATCAAGGTCACTTTGGCGGGGCAAGAGTCCACTCTGTATCCCACTCTAGCGTTTCTTAGTGTACTGTTCTCAGTCAGCAGTAGGTACCCCCTGGTCTACACCACAGAGGTATAGATACCTCCAGTATATACTTGATGCACGTAACTTATATACAAGCTCCCATTACCTAGGTACAAGAATAATTTCTACCTCAATTGTCCGACCGTCTACCTACATCTACCCAGGTTTTGTAGGCAGGTAGGTACCGGCTAAAAAACTTAGAGCTTGGGCGGCAATAAGATCGTCAGGTCTGCCATTCTACTGTCGCCCGTTGGGACGGGGAGCGCGGACTATGTTTTGTGGCGACACACCCGGCGTCATTTTTCCCTCGTTCGCAAATCGTGTCTGGTGACAGTTCCAAATTTCTCGCACCCCGAGCACCCCTCCCTCGCCGCTGACACACGGCCATGGCATTGTTTCGTCATTAGCATCTCCGCTGAACCCGGGACTTTGGCCTGCCTGACTTGCTACATGTCCCCAGTAGCTTCCAGTTCCTACCCCTATGTAGTATGCCTCTTGTTTCGCTTCGTTTCATTGGCTTGCATATTAGTGGTCAATTTGCCTTCTCTCGGGAGTGCAAACTCTGTGTTCCATTCTGTCGCGGAAAAGTATCCCGATTTCACGAGGAGCCTGAATCGCAATAGGAATTATACCCAAGCTAGACCGCTTTAAGCCTGGCCAGAGAGAATTGTATAATTTGTATGTCTTATCAAGTGACATATTCTCTCTTTCAAATAGTAGATATTTTAGAGATATAAAAAAGACTTTTTATAATCTATATTGTAATTGAACATTAACCCACCTGCATACTAATTCTACTCATCTAATACCTATATGATAATATAAATCTTCAACTCCTGTACCTATTAGTCGCTGCCGCGTGCCACTACATAAACGGCTACATGCCGCAGCGTGCATGCATCTCTCCACTCCCCAAAGTTGATTGTACGGGTGATTGTGAGAATAGCCTTCTGTTTTATTTCTTCAATTATAACTTCCATTCAAATAAATGTTGTTGTTTTTGGAGCATGGCCTTCTGCAATATACAGCACTTAATGTGGTTAATTGGTTACCTACCGCTTGAGACGACCGATTTCGGCCACGGCTGGCTCAGGATAAAGCGCTAAACCCCGCCACCCCACCTAAAACCATGCTGTACCTGGACTAGTTCAATAAATGGTCGTTCGAGTCTTGGCCTTTTCGAACATTGAAAATATTTCGAACTACATACAAGAAACGGCGATCGGTTATCGATCAGTCACAGTCGAATGAACCATTTTTTGAACGGTCAACCTATTGTGATTCAATAATTTTGAAAAAATAAACTCGGGTTTGAATCTTTTAGAATATTACCAACACCACGGTCTCTCAGGTATGTTCCAAGTACAGCAAGTTCTAGTACAGAAATAGATGCACGTCAGTCAGGGATCATTTTGTTAGTCCAGCTGTTGTGACAACATCGTACACTTACAACCATATACGACACACGCAGTACACCACGTCCATCCCACCTTCTCTACGAGCCTGCTGATCTGATCAATTAGACTCGATTTCACCAGAATCATGATCTCTGCTGCTTCTTGGGGGGTGCGCATAGGCGCCCGCCGCGTTGCCCCCCGAGCGGCTTCGGTCACCGTCGCGCCGATGCCCAAGGCCGCCCTCGGTCGAAGCACCAACATCGTCCAAGCCCGCGCTCTCTCTTCTACGGCCCGCCTGTCCTACGCTACCACCACGAACCCGAACCCGCCCCTAGGCAAGAAGAATGCGTCCAACGAGGCGCCGTCGCGCATTGGCCTCATTGGAGCCCGTGGCTATACCGGCCAGGCCCTGGTCGACCTCCTCAACGAGCACCCCAACATGGACATCCGACATGTCTCTTCCCGACAACTCAACGGTGAGGAGCTCAAGGGATACTCCAAGCGCAAGATCATCTACGAGAACCTGGACCCCGAGGAGGTAGCTCAGCTGGACAAGGACGGCAAGGTCGACTGCTGGGTCATGGCGCTTCCCAATGGTGTCTGCCAGCCTTTTGTGCAAGCTCTTGGCCAGTCGTCGAGCTTGATCATTGATCTTTCCGCCGACTACCGATTCGACGCCACTTGGGGCTATGGACTTCCAGAGTTAATCCAGCGAAGCAAAATTGCACAATCGACGCGCATCAGCAATCCCGGTTGCTATGCGACAGGTTCGCAACTGGCCTTGGCGCCCATTGTGGAACATCTAGGAGGCGTGCCCACAGTCAGTCCCCCCTGTCGTCATGTTGCCCCCCTTTTCGGCAACTTTTGGGCCTCCTTTTTCCTGCGTGCTCCCGAAGCATTGCTCGATTACTCACTTTTCATGGTAACCACTAACACCTGCCCCGTGAAACAGGTCTTCGGCGTTTCGGGTTACAGTGGAGCCGGCACGAAGCCTTCTCCAAAGAACGACGTCGAACTTCTCCATGACAACCTCATGCCGTGTAAGGGTCAAGGACTGCACTACAAGGAACAAGGGAATAATCTGCTAATCCATGACAGATAGCTTGACTGGGCACATACACGAGCGAGAAATCAGCCATCACCTAGGTGCACCGACATCATTCATTCCGCACTGGTCGGTCATATCTCTTTTTCCCTCTTCGTGTCTAGAGACTGACTATAGTCCAGCGCCCCCTGGTTCCGCGGCATTCACCTAACCATCAATATCCCCTTGAACAAGACAATGACTGCTCGCGACATCCGTCAGATCTACCAAGACCGATATGCTGGCGAGAAACTAGTAAAGATTGTCGGTGAAGCCCCTCTCGTGAAGTCGATCCAGAACAAGCACGATGTTGAGATTGGAGGATTCGCCGTTGACAGCACCGGCAAGCGCGTTGTTATGTAAGTATCCCGCCCCTGGGTTTGATCCATGAAGATGATGTTTTATATGTTTCGGCTAATCTTTAATAGTTGTGCCACAATCGACAACCTCCTCAAAGGCGCTGCCACACAATGCTTGCGTAAGTCTCTTTGACGAACAAGGACAAACAGAGCTGGCTTTCTGTTGCTAACTATGATTAGAAAACATGAACCTCGCGCTCGGATACGACGAATACCAGGGAATCCCGATATGATAACGTCGGTCTTCAAGTATTAGAGTTCTCTCCGCAACGCTTATTGTCTTTTATCTCAAAGAGCGGCGAAACCTTCCTCTTATATCAGAGGGAAGGGACGCACCAATCAACAGAGAACCCAGAAAAGGGATTACAAGTGTGTACCAAGGACTACTTGCAAGGAGCGATAAAAGATGAACAGATCATCCGAGTGTATCGCTATGCTAGCTGTAAGAGAGGAAAGCGTCAGGGGTATCTCAGGGACGTGTGATTTGGAACTTGATCTGAGCTACCTATGTTTAAAAGGAGCGTGGCGAAAAATGAAGATATTGATCTAATATATGTGAACTTAAAAGGAGACTATATCACTAATATAGATACCTGACGTATTCCAGACCCCTTGTTACCTTGCCAATTGTTGTATCTTTGCAATAACAGTTGAGCTCGCCGTTAATCGGCCGGTCGGCCCCACATCTCCCGGCAGAATACCGAATCCAATAGGTAGGTAGTTCATGTGTACCTTGTAAGAAAGCATAAAACGCTTCCTCATTTTGTCTATGAATTGTTTTTAATCATTATTCTGATTCTTTAAATGAATTTCTCTTACCAATCAGAATTCAGTATAATGGACTATAATTGCATGTCACTTCTCAGGGGTTTAGGTACTATGGGTATCAAGTTAAGTACAGGTACATATGCGGCGTGTTGAGTGTCGGAGCACTGTACTCCGATCCAATGTACAAAAAATAACCAAGCAGGTGGTTCAAAGACAAACAACACCAATACTGTCTACTACATACATATTAAGTACGATGTAGCTTGCTTATACCGATACCTACATATGTACTTAAGTTTGACCTACCTGCTCCATCGAGGCAGCAAGGCTCACGAGCTCGCCAAGCTTTTTTTTTTTTTTTTTTTTTTGGTTTCGTCTTACTGTGATTTTTTTATTTGGAAGTTTTCCCGACTCCTGCATGAAGGGTCAAACGCAGCTCTCGCATAGCATAGATACATTTGTAGATACCTGACGCGTAACATCCGTAAAGTAAAGTAACCAGCCGCAAGGCTTGAAAAAATACCTAGAGATATTTCCAATCTCTCAGTACAATATCTTGACAGTTTTCAATTAAAGTGACATACAGTCCCATCGCGAATGATGCCAACCGGGCTGGCGCTTTCACGTGGGGGCTTAGGTCATCCTTGATTGGCCAATGACTCAGACCAGCCTTTCGGCCATTTTCTCCTTGTTCAGTCGATACAAGACTAGTTTACCGTGACTAAGCGTTTGCGTTTTATTGCCGTTATGGGATTGCATCACTAGCTGGACTCTTGCACGCATTTGTGACCATGGGTTACGCTCCTTATTCTCTAGAGATACAGCTATTTAAAAAAAAAAAAAACCCCATCTCATCTAGATTTCGAGATACGCAAGGTCATGTGAAGGAAGTGAACGCGCTAATATGCTTACAGCCGAGAGGATGGTGGTAAGAAATCAAGTCACTTTTCATGCCACAAGAATGCCCCAACCATTGCCGTCCTTAGTGATGCCTGCCCATCCATGAAGATGCGATGAATACAGAATGATCAGATTGTTCCTGAAGTACCATTTTCCTGATTCCAGCCAAGTTTCCCAAGTAGAATATTGGAGCTCATCCTCAGTTTTCAACAGTGGTGTAGTTGTAGAGAGCCCGGGACACCGATGCACGGTTTAGTCCTCGGTAATATCACCATACTGCCACATACCACGTCGATCCGCCTTGGCCTCAACCTCGATCTCTCGTAGCTTCTTGAGCACCTCCTCTGAGGCTCGACCCCTCTCCCAAGCCTTCAGTTTCTTTGGTACCAGAGCGTAGCCGTTAGCGACAACATCTTTGTTAATCGAGTCTGCAAAGGTTGAAGTTGACTCGCTAGCTTTCTCGTCGAATAGGGTGATATAGCTGAGGCCTTCCTTCGAGTCAACGAAATCAAAGCTAGCAACCAGCGTCCGGCCGTCCGTGGCGTCGGCAATGAAGTCTCTGGCATCGTGAAAGTAGTCGACGGCAGTAGGAAGTTGGATGAATGATAGCACGGCGTCAATTGCCTGCCCCTTGAGCTTCTGCACTGTGAACTGGGACTGGTCTAGAGGGCGGAGGACAGACCACGGAAGCTGCTCACTGTTGCCATAATCTATATAGACAACTTCGGAAACTTTGGCATTTCGATCATTTGATCGGACACGACCACGGTACCACTGGCCATCGGCGGAGAATTTCGCAGCCACGTACTCGCCTGCTTTTGGTGGGTTACTAAGAGGCTTGTTGTTTTTTGGATCTAGATGGAATTTCTTGAATTCGTTCATCATGATCTCAAGAGACGAGGTGCCTTTGCCGATCTCCTGTATCTTGAGCTTGCCGTTTGAGTCAATGTTAGTGACAACGACCTCGCGATAATCCGCCGCCCTCTTATCGGTCGCCTCCGATTCAGCTGACGTTTCGGCAGGTGTAGCCTCCTCATCACCGTTCTCGTCTTGGGACGGATCCCAATCGTGCCACAACCCTTTGCGACCCTGCTTCGCTTTTTGCTCAGCGGCCAAGAGCTCAGTAGCGTTGCCAGCCTTTTCTGCCGAGTATTGATGAACTTGAGCAAGACCTTCCTCGACAAGCACCTTCGCAAAGCTTTCACGGTTGATATATAAATCACCAATGAATCCGCCAACCTTATCAATGTCGTAAACATCAATCTCACAGTCACGCTGATTGCATCGACGGTTAGCCAGCTCTAGAGCTTCTTGTCCAAATGGCTCGCCGTTCTCTCCACCCGCTCGAGGTGCTCTCGGGGCACGAACCCCAGCAAGAACCATCGTAATCTTAACACCCTCTCGGGGAATCAGGATGGTGAACCTTGAACCAGCCTTGCAGAAATCGACGACACCAGGAATCTTCTTTTGACGCGACAATGTAGATAGCTGAATCTTCGCCTTTTGC
This sequence comes from Xylaria venustula, assembly GCA_022578775.1. Classification (NCBI taxonomy): domain Eukaryota; kingdom Fungi; phylum Ascomycota; class Sordariomycetes; order Xylariales; family Xylariaceae; genus Xylaria; species Xylaria venustula. The sequence goes on along the minus strand of MU389349.1, from coordinate 391,933 downwards.
ACAGATTCAGAGGCATCCAGGTATGTCTTAGCCTTGGATGCTTTGCCGGACCAAATACCCTTTTTCTGCTCCTTGGCTTCTTCCTGCGCGGCGAGAAGCTCGTCATAATTGGGTGCTCTGTCTGTGTCGTCCTTCCTGTGACGGATAACTGAGCACCAACCGTCCTGTACAAGCGCAAGGTTGATATTCTTGCCTTTCTCAGTCACGGTAGCGACATCGCGAGCCTCAAATCCTTCCGTCGCGGGTTTGGACCCGTCTACCGAGACTTTCACATGCTTCCCAATGAGCTTTTTCCGTAGATACTCCTTGGCTTCATCTCGGAACGGAGCTTCGGATGGCTCACCCGCTCGGGGTCCACGGACGCTGCTGAGACTGATGCGTTTCTCATCTTCCCCTGTCTTACTACGAACAAAAATCGTATCAGCGCTCATAACCTTAGAAACGACCATATCGGATGTACCGCCGCTAGCCGCTTTTGCTACGTGATCTTTATGTAGACGCAGCTTGCTGCTCTGGGCTTTCTTCTCCGCTGCACGCAATGAAGCCATCTTCGAACCGAGTAGAGTGGAGTGGAAATCATTACACCTTGCTAGACCATCAGCAAGCAAAAATTCGGCGATGCTTCCCCGAGGATGAACAAGGGAAGCTATAAGTTGCCCTTGCGGACTAATGCCGACTAATTCGACCTTAATGTCTCTCTGCAAGAGTCGTTGCTCAACAAATTGTCGTGCCTCTTGACCAAATTCTTCAGCGGCCTGTGTCTGGCCGGTCGACGGATTGACACGCTCGGTGGAAGGGGTACGGATACCAGCAATAAGAGTCATCACTTGGAGGTGTGACTTGTCTGACAGCTTGAGTCGAACGAGACACCGGTCGCCACTGACTACGCGTTCGACAAGCCCGTCGACGGTTTTCCCCTTCCATTGGTTGAAGTCCACGGATCCGATATCATTCTGTACCTCGATGATTCCACCGGTAGCAGCCCAAAGTCCGTTGCTGTCACTCTTGGCTTGCGATTCAAGATTCCTCAGTGCGTCAAGGCGTTCCAAAGTCTCTTCCGACTCTTCCTTACGTCCGGCGTCCTCCCTAACCTTGAGCCACCCTGCCTTCACAAGTTCGTCGGGAAGTTGGGTGCCATCCTTGAGTTGTGCATAGCCATATTCACGGCCGGATGAAGGAACAGTGTAGAGAACTGTGACGTGAATTGGTTTGCCAACTGTCAAGCTCCGAAGATAGTCCCGTGACTGGAAGGCGAATGGCTCGTCACCCTCTCTCCTCAGATGGGGACTATTGACGAAGGCCAATGAGAACGTTCGCTCGGCATTGGGGTTGTTTTGACTAGTCAATACCAGAGTATCGCCGCTCAAGACCGACTTCACATTGGCAAAGAAGGTTTTCGACATTGCTGTAGGTGAAGGTTAGACGTGTGATAGAAAATGGCACGGCCACAGAAACGATGTCTTCACAGCACCTATATAGTTGATTAGCAAATCTTGGACTGAGGACTTGAGTGGCTGTTGCGGATGAAAAGGGATGAAGGTAGGGAAGCCCAAGGAATCCTTAAGAAGTTTGTCAGAATGTGTCACGTAGCTTCGAAAGGGGGTGAGAATATCTGGTGAACCATGAAAACTATATCAAGTAACACAGTTTATAGAATATTTGTGCATGTGTGTGTGTGTGTGTGTGTGTGTGTGTGTGTGTGTGTGTAACTATGTCTCCAGAGACAGTGAAATACATAGGTGCTTCGCGAAAGAGAGAAAGGGTAAGTATAACTCAACAGGGTGTGATGTAGCTGGGTAAAGCTGTAGGAGGTAGAGGAATTGTCAATAATCTCGAGGGAAGAACAATGAGATCATAATAAATATAGATATAAGGTCGGTATGCCGTGACTGATGCTAGCAAGCTACCATCCAGCTCAGGTTGTTGAAGTACTCTGCGGTGGCCGTGATAGACGTGGTTGGATGAGCCCACGTGCGGTCAAGAAAATGATAAAACATGTGTGCACAATCCTCCACACAAACATGGCGAAAAGCAGATGCGTGGGATATTTGACAGATACAGCAGCATGAGATCTTGGGCAGGATTAAAGGTATGCCGAGACGCACGATATGGCTCGAGACTGGGATACAGCTACGAGTCTCCGGTATCGTGACTCGTAGCTTGCGGTTGCATGGTGTAGATGGGAGAAACGGAAAAGCCTCGACTTACTGAAGATTGCCGAGCCAAAGGGAGAGCTTCTGTGAGGAGACACCAAGAATAAACCGCGATATCAAGGAAACAACAGTGTTTACTATATCTTCCTGGAAATTGAAAGAGGTGTAAAGGGATCTTGAGGATACGATGTTGCGGTCTCGATTTTGACAGGTTGCACCAATTTGTGTGGAGAAAGGTTCGCTCAAGAAGGAGTGCGATTCGATGAGGTTAGTGGCAGACAAGTGGTGCGAGTCGAGGCCGTGTGCACAATAAATGTCAGAGAGGATTGTGGGTAATGGTGGTAAGTCCGACATTTATTGTGCACAGCGCCTCGCCAGTTGTTCTAGACTATTACAATGTTGTAAGTCCGGAGGTACCTTAAAGGGGAGGCCCCACACAGTCAATGGGGTAAATAAGCTACATGTATGTGTGTACCTAGTCGTAGGTAAGGGCTCGGGAAAACAACGGAATAGATACATCCTAAGCACAGCTTCAGCACACTGTAGCACGCACTATGCAAGGCGATGTCTCAAAGACCGATGCATGGCCAGTTCAAAAGTTGTCAGACTGGAAAGGTTAACGAGGAAGAAAAGTTACGAGACGAAGAGGATGAGTCACATACCTACTTGTATTCAAGGAATATGCCGTTAGCTGTTGCCCATCTAAACGGATTATATTTCTTTGGTGCGCTGTACCGTATATTCTTAACTTTACCACCCGCTAAGTACTTACGCATAGATATCTTTACCTGGCTGCCAAAACACAATATAGTAGTTAGGTTTTGCATTATGTAGTAATGTAGAGAGACTTAACTTAAGATATAAAAACCAATTGTTTTCATACCAAGTAGTGTATTTAGCTTCAAAACAGATACACATAATTATTAAATCAGCAATGAAACTAACAGAAAAATAACAGCCTCGGAGACTATTGAGGTCCTTGCTGAGGCTATAGTGGCTTGAATTATACACCTCTTCAACCTAACGTCCCTGTAACGCAGAGTTAAGGTTCAGTAAAAGAATAGCTCAGCAAGCTAAGCCTAATTTGTTTGTTATCCATCAGATATTTGGTAAACTTTAAGCTGGGTATACCTGATTACTCAGTAGGGCCTCGACTGACATGGAGGGGTAAATAAGTTTGGATATACATGGCCTGATACTATTAAATCAGAGCAAAAAACCTGCAAATATAGAATCATACCATTACATGTCACCATGCTACATCGATTTATGCCCGTGACAAACACCACATATGTCCGATCCTACCGTCCTGACCAATAGTTTACTGTCACCTAACATACTTTATATACCTATCATCCACTAACAGCACCATCATTCGCTATTTTCGAGGGGGGGTTTTGGTTAACATTTTCGTAAGAATTGTTGGCTACCTGATGAGCTACATACTCCTAGAAACTGCTCCTTCAACCCGGGCTCAGTGCCACTGGCTATCTAGTTGGCAATGCCGATAACACCTGTTACATGTTAGCAAAACAACTCACACCCATTAGATGATCGATGCGTACCACAGGCAGGACGGGCGCCAGCATTTCCAGTCTTGAGGGACTCCTCATTGCCACCCTTGCCGAGATCGTCGGTTCCGGCGTGGGACACTACGGTTCGCTGTGTTTCCGTGGAAATTAATGTTCAAGTTCTGCTTAGGCGTGGTCAATGATGGTAAGAGCCACTCACCCCAATGACGCTCTCAGGGCCGATCAGTTTGATAAGGCTGTCTTGGACAGAGCCCTTGGCGTTGCCCTGGGCATCAGTCTCGATATTGCCCAAGTCACCAACGTGGCGGGTCTCAGCGGTACGGTCACCGTGGGTCTTGCCATGAGGGTTGACTAAGTGAAGATCAGCTGTTATATCCTGCTCCAGCTCATATGAGGCTCACGACGTACAGTGGGGGCCGGCCGAGGTGCAGCCATTGGTGTTGTCACCAAAGGTGTGGATGTGGAAGCCACGCTTGGCGTTGGCATCGTGGCCGGTGAGGTCCCAAGAGATGGTGGTGGGCTCCGACTCCGAGGCCTGCTCGAATGTGACGGTGCCGGCAACCTTGGCGTCACCACGGAGAACTGCGACTGTACAGCGATGGCTACATTAGCACTGACTCGGCGCGTACTGTCGCATGCGGGCTGCGTTTGGATGGGAGAGCGGGCGAGCAAAGTTCCACAGCAAAGCGAGTCAAGAAACAACCTTGATGTCCAAGTCCAGCAACGAACCCAACTAGCTGGTGGGAGCCGCTACAAAGAGCATGGCTGCCATGTGCCGTGCCTGTCCAGCAGGGTGCCCGCGATGCGTGCCAGCCAGCAAGGTCTTCTTAATGTGACGCCTGCACATGGACCGGCAGCATACAAAACATGCGCATTCGTGCTCATCCCCTCCTCCAGTAGCACGCCGGATCGGCGGGATCGAAGGAAAACCCAATCAAACGGGTGGGACGTTCAACTCACCGGCCTTGACCATTTTGACTAAGGTTTGCTAAGAAATGCTAATAATTTCTACAGGGTTGAGTGTATAAATGGACGTCGTTGCTTTCAATCGAGAGTCGATGAGAGTATTGTCAGATGGGAAGTAGAGGGGGGAACGGGAGAGCTCCTGTACGAATTTGTATGGACAGCCCACATGAACGGGAAGAGGGGTGATGGGACTTAGATCCTCCTCCCCGGGTAGGCGAGATGATGCCGTCCCGGACAGCAATTATCGAGCTGTAGCTGGCTAGCAAGGTGCGGTCGTAGCGATTTAGCCACTGTACTTTAGCAGTCACAGGCGATCCGAGAGCACTGGGAGAGCTAACGCATACCGTGATCTATACAGTGTGGACGTGACGCCGTAATAGAGAAGCTTCCATAGCACTCTTCACTCTTAGTGGTGGGGCAGCATGAGGGGTTGGACTGAGAAGACCGAATCTGCCCCGCAGACGAGACATTCCGTCATAATCACCGAGGGGCGCTGACAAATGATATCATGGCTTGCACCTCGGACTCTGCTCGGAGCTAACCTCTTGTCCAACTACCGTCCCAATTTTCGGGCTCCGCGGTTTAAGCTACAATAACGTACATGATCTACCTACATATATAATGTAGACTTGAAGAAATTGCCAGCAGCCACAGTACGGTACCTGAGTGTATGTCCCACCACGCGATTCGTCGAGCTGTGTAGATACTCCTTTTCATGAGTTGAAAATTGAATCAAGTGTTAACCTCGTGTCCCTAGAGCAATGTCTCAGACGTAGCTTACCAGCAGGAATGTCTTGCGGGCCGCTTGAATGTCTGACAGCTACCTAGCCTGTAATGATTGATGATAGGATATCTAGTACGGGGCACACAACGAGAGCGTCTGCGCTCTTCTCGACAAGAGTGCTTCTCAGTAACTATGTAACTAATGCCTATCCACCATTTTCTGAGCTTCCTCAGCGTAGTCTCTGCTGATGCAACCATCTCATCTGTGTACTCCGTGACAATTGCCAACAGCCTCTCAATCCTCATTCATATCCTTCAATTCCGTCTCTAGCTCGCGAACAATTGAACCTCGTCGATTTCCGACCACAGAGAACGTTTCTGCCGCACGGCTTCGCATGCCTATTGAATTAAATTATCCAAGTTACGTGATGTGACATGTGTTCTCAGTGGCACAAGTTCAGTCGACTCGGTCTGAGTGCCAGCACCAAGAAAAGGCTGGAGTTGTAGAAATAGGATGTATTGAGTACTGTTTTCTCGATGGGAATATAAATATAGGCCTTAGTCATAGCGTTTTGAGGATTATACTGTGGGATAAGTAGGCAATTCGTCGTCTCAGACTCTTGGGGTACTCACCTCGAATGAGCCGAGTAGCCGAATAATAGTAGTTCTGGAGATGGCCCATCCTATCCGAGTTTTCGACGATTGGCTTGAAGGGTGGTCGTATCAAGCTCAACGATAGTAGTTTCGAATCCTGCGCAATTGTTTTGACTAGGGGTGGCCAGGTTGTTGTATTATCTAAAGTGGTATAAACAGAGCAACCGAAGTTAGCAACTCAACCTCGTTCACTGAGAAGGAGAAAAAGAAAAGCTTACTTCAAAACCCCAAATTCGCGGGCACCCTCAGAATCATCTTCAAGCGGCGTGATGATGACTGCACCATTGGCATCGGCGTTGACGGAGGCAGAGATGCTGGTGGAGGCGGCGTTGCCAGGCATGATTGCGTGATAAGCGTGGAAGCTGCTATTCTCGTGCTCATTAGCTGCTCGGTTACCTACCTATAGGCCTGAAGCTACTATCAGACCAGAAATGGTTATTTGCTATGGCCAAGGGCATAACTTATGATAAGACCTGCTGTCTGATACGCGATAAATAGACCAGACTTTTCACCAAGGTACTTGTGAAGCTCAATGCCCAACTATGAATCATGGATTATTCAAACGACTAGGCACCTGTTATCCAGACAACTAGGCACCTATTATTCAAGCCACAGGGCACGTCATGGTGAATTCATAGTCATTGGCTATTGAGAATAATTAGAAGTCAAGACACTTTTTATTAAAGGCAAGGCTGCGCCTCTATGGCGTGAGTGTGTATAACGCTTTTGCTGGCACATGTCAACGCTGTGTGAGATAGTAACCTTACGTCGTAGACCCCTGCAATCAATAAACAGCTATCAATGGAAGATTGATGAAGCCATGCGGTACTGTTTACAGAGCAGAAAGGATAGAGACTAAGTCTATGTTGTAGTATGGAGAGGATTTTGGATCACATCACCATACGGCGGGGCCGATGCATGAGCGGCACCTTAACTCTACAATCCCACGTTGGTGATGAGAAGGCCGAACCTGAAGATCTCGCATGAGAAGCTCTAGGAAAGTACCTAGGCAGCAATGTACGAACGTCACCTTGGCATTGGGGGCGCAATACCACCACATGAAGAGCACAAAGCAGGTGGGTGAGACTCGCTCTTAGGGAGGCGTCAAGGGGTTTAGTATATGTACCGTAAATTGTAAGTGTGAAACGCTTTTGCAACAGTTTGATATGGCGGGAGGCACCCGCATCTAGTGCAGAAGCGTGAAGGAATCATCGCTCATAGGCTGGTCGATGGGTTGAGGATGTCAAATATTCCGAGTAGTTTGGCCTAGGTATTCTCTTTCGAATAATCGATTCAGATGTGGAACAGTTAACTGAGTGGAATTACTAGAGCCTGTTTTTAGCCCCGGTTCTAGGTAGGCGAGGTAGGTAATTGAAACTCAACTCAGCCCTACACATGGTCCACTGAATCGCGCCAAAGGATGGGTAGGTATGTGGCTCGTGCAGAGGACTATAGACTTCTATGAGGCAAGTCTACGACACACTAGGTATCCTTTGGATCGTCCCTTGTTCGCCTCCTTGTCTGTGACAGTCTTAATTCAGCAGCATTATGAAGTTTATCCCTCCGTGGCAAGCAAGGATACAGGTATTCGACAAATTAAGTTGAGGTACCTAGGTGAGCTCCAGGACAGCAAATATCAATTGGTTTCTAGAAAAAGCCGAGGTGGTACCTATTCATCCAGTGTTGATCTCGGGAAGCCCGTTGTAAGCATTTTGATCCCGGTAGACTGTGCCGCTTGTTTACTTGATGAACGGTGTGAGAATACTACCTTCTGCATTGTAAGTAAAGGGACAGGCGAGAGGATGCATTTGCAGCTCCTGATACCCCACGCTTAGACAAGCGGCTGAATACTTACCCAGCAGACAATATAAAAGGATCCTACCATCGTTATCGGTGAGTCGTAGCCACCACGGGGCTCTCCATCAGGTGAATCAACAGTACAACACTGTTTTCAAGTCAATAGAAAACAACATTCGTAGAAGCGTGGCTAAGTAGGAGAGTAGGTATACCTACCTACGTATGTTTTACCTGCCTCGCCTGCATAGGTACAGCACAAAGCTTCTACTTAGCCACACGGAGCATGCATCTCGTACGTGGCTGCGCTGCGCCTACTGGACTAGAAGATACTTACAAGAGCACTTCGATAGAAGAGACTTCCAAGCTGCCGTCGTATGTACCTATGGTTGATAAAGGCGTATAGGGCTGGGTTGCATGTCATTACCGTGCCTATTTCGGCAGAAAGCGGGGCTCTCCGTCTAGCAGTCAGGTAAATAGAGAGGTACCGCAGACTGTCAAAAGCTGGGGCGCCACCATATTCCACGCAGCAAGTGAGGGACCCAATTCCCATTCTCACTCCTACTGTACCTCACTTACCTACCTCGCCTACTTACCTTACCTTTACCTCCCGTCAGACTTGCTCCCTGGCCATAGGCTACCTACCTCCCACTAGCTACCTATTATCTTAGTGTAAGGGAGATACCTAGGTAGATGCTCGATCTGTATCAACTGCCTCTCCAAGTACGTATTTTTTAATTTACATAGCCTACCTTCTGAAAGTACCTATTTTCTGACGGGAAATGGCCCAAAGCAAGACCCTCTTGACTTATGATCAACGCTAGCGTCAAGTTCCTGGACCGGTCATCTTGACTCCCAAACCTTATCACATCACGTCGAGCCTCAGTTTCCGGGACTGTTGATGGGGTGATTCTGATCCTCCGTCTTACGCGCTGTATACTGCATTCGACATGACCAACTCTACGTCGACGCTTTCCGCACAAAGACCCCTTCCGCCTCCCTGATCTTATGCTGTTATAGTGCTTAGCTCCTGCACGCCTGATATCCAACATCAACAAGCCCTCTGCGTACCCCTGCTTACATCACGCCTTTTTACGTCGCAATCAGTGCTGTACAATACCACGAGCGGCGGCTATTATAATAACACAGGTTTCAAACCATCGCCTTGGGTTAGCGAGCTTTGAAATTCACTCCTCCCGGGAGCTAACGAGAATCGAGCCGCTACCGCTGGTCTCTACCGATTGATTGATCCTTGGTCACCCGACCGCACCACCTTCCCTTCCCGTCTCCAACCTCTCGAGTGTCCTCCACCTGCCAATCTGGCAATCAATCTACGCGACCGATATTGTAGCCGCAAAGTCGATAACGAAAGGCTCTGTCGAGGGTTAACTTACTTGTTGGCATAAGTAACGTGGCGGCGCATCGCTTTCCCGCTGTGATTCGTGGTTGGGCCGGAACGAGCATTATTCTGCTGCTCCACTGTTATCAATGCGATCTTACCATTGTTGGTCTTGTGGTGTCTGTCACGTTAGGCCTTGCGAGAATATTTGCCAATTTGCCAACCCTGTGGCAGTTTGAGCCAGCGCTTTCTTTGCCCACGCAAGAGTCTCACCATGTCGTTCCGAGGCGACGACCAACGCCGGTACGGCCATGTTCCTCCTGTGCGGTACCCCGTCGCAAGCCAACCCGCGCAGGACCAGTCCGCCAATCCCACCCGGAGCGCGAGTTTCAATAATGGCGACGATTCCGCTGGCTTTTCGTCTGCTGCAACACGGCCACCTTACCATCCCACCCTGAACACCACCGCCAGGGGCCTTGGCATGGAGGATGAATTGTTTCTGCTGGCGAGCCCGACCATGGAGGCTAACAGAGCAGCTTATGGCAGCTCGAACCCTGCCTTGCCTGGCTATCAAAATTCGTACCAGCCTCAGACGCCGCCAACGCCGTCTACCTACAACCCGCAGGCTTTCGCTCGTTCTCAGTCGACGACTCTGCCCCATCATCCTCGTCCCACTAACCGATGGGGTCAATCGAACACACCAAGCGCTCCATATAGCCCGACCTCGACCACGGGAAATTTTGCGCATACGCCCTATAATCCGGCCGCATATTCCAGTTCTACTGTTCCTCAGCGTCAATCTACTAACGCAGGTTACGGCCACAACTACAATAGCCCATCATTGGGCTCCCCAACGAGCCAGTCCCCCTATTTCCAATCTCAGCCACTGTACCCTCCTCAGTCGACCCAAACCCCGGCTCAGATTGCAATGCCCGCTCCGCCAGCCACGTACGCAGGGTATGACCAGACAATAGCCGCTTCTACTTATCCAGTTACAGAGCACCCTCAATCACAGTACGGATCAACATACTGGGGGAATGATAGAAGCCCACCAACAACGTCGCATACGACTGCGATATCCCAAGCGCCATACCCGGTATCATCACAGATACCTGTTGGTCCGAACTACTCTGATCGCGATCCGCATTCCTTTCTCAATCTCGCATCCGATTCGAATTCAACGCCGTCTCCTGTACCTTCTCCGCAACCCTCACCCGCTCTAGCGCGACACCCTACCAATGCGCCATTACCAAGTAGACCTATTGAGGAACCGAATCTTGGTTCTTACCGACCTAACGGCACCGCGCGCCCCGACCTCACCCAGGAATATCTTACACAAGACAACATCATGCAGGACATAGAGGCTGAACTTGGAAGAGTGAGAGGCTCACAACGTGGACGGCCTACTCCGTATGATCAACGTAATGGAAGGCACAGTGATGGTGATCGTCAAAACCTTCGGCGTCTTGCATCAACTGCAAGTTATCATTCTACCGCGACGACTGTAAACAGCTCAGATGAGTCTGCGGGAGTTAATAGGTACTCTTCCAACGCCTCCACGCTTAACAGGAATAGTTCAAGGAACCCCAATGCGATTCTTGAGGATGATGGTGATGAGAGTGATCCCGAAGGGGCAGCAGGTGCTTGGGCACTTCAACAAGCGGAAGAAGACGATCGCCGCTTCAGCTCGGTCGGTGCTGGGTCTTTCCCGTTATTCAGTCAGCCTGACGTCGCCGCTCAGCCAGTTCTCTCGACTCATAAGGAAGAACCGAGTAGTGACAGTGATTATGCTGGCATGGATTTGGGCCTTATGGGTGGGGGATATGATGGCCATCTCACCTACGATAATAACCTTGGGTCTCCTCCTAGTACCGAAGCCATGTCGTTCGAGGCGCAAAATATTCAACGAACCCACGCTTCTCAGAGAAGCCACGATAGTGCACGGTACCCCGCTTTTGAGCAGGCCGATATAGACTATGGAGATTCCGGTGGTCTACAGTCTCCAAGAGCGCACCGTCTTAGCTTTGACGACGGAGATGAACATGTCTCACTTCATTCGAGACCGAGCGACAGCGAATCACCACTCAAAGATGATTATCCTGATATGTTCTATCACCCGGGGATTGGAAATCGGCCTCTGCCAGCGATCCCCCCTGGATCAGACAGTAGCTCACTGTTATCTGTTCAATCTCCAAATCGAAGCGGCCAGCAGCACGGCTACTCTCTGAGTGCCGACTCCCGAGCGTATACGGGCCCCGATGCGTACTATGGGCAAAACGCGCAGCAGTTGCAGGTGGAACGATCTATTTCACTATCTAGCCATAGCACGTCACCTCATGTCCAACCTCCCGGCAGATCAAAAACTGATGCTGCTGAGGAACGCAATACGCGGATGAAACATATAAGGCAGCAGCAATCGCTCTCGGCTCAGCAGGGGTTATCGTACGAAGGCTATGAGACAGGCACACCCTCGTCTGTTAATTATGATATCATAACCTTGCCAAGTGGGAGACGGCGGAAGTTCCAACCTGATAAGCTCACTGTGCTTGATGTTCAGTCTTGCACAGAGCCGTGGGCGCTCAGCGAAATCGCCAAGTGGATTCGAGATATGGCGGAAGGTGAGCCTGATCTCAAGCGCAAGACTGTTGAAGATGGCATAGTAAGGCTATTTTGCTTGAAAGTTCCTACCATGAACGTTGCAGATGCGGAGACTCTCAGCGCTCAAGTAGTCGACTCGCTCCTTCAAGCTGGTATTTTGGTACCAGAAGAAGAATGGTTAAAATTTGGCCGTGGTTCCATATCTGGTGTATTATGGCAGCTGACTGGGGTCGGCTGTTATGCGCCAAAGTTACATGACAGATATGCAGTAACGGGATCTCAAGATATGGCTGGACGGTGCTATTCTTTCCACTGTATGCGGACCTTGAAGAAAGCGAATCTTGATGAGCTTATGCTAGATGGAACGAAAACCCTCGACTGGGCTAGCTTCTATAAACTGACTAAAGAAAGCGTTGAAGATAAGTCAAAGCATGAAATCAAGAGGCAAAATATTCTACACGAATGCATCACTACAGAAGAGTCATATATGGATCAACTCGAAGTTCTACGGCACCTGTACAGGGACCGGCTCGTGGCTACTCAGCCAAGGATAATAGCGGAATCAAGACTGGAGAAATTCGTCAACGCCGTCTTCGGTAAAGCTGACGCGGTTCAACTCGTCAATAAGGATCATTTGCTAGCCCAGATGAAGTATCGCCAAAGAGAACAAGGTCCTTGGATCACTGGTCTTAGCGACATTTTTCGAGAATGGGTACGAAAGGCCAGGAACCCGTATATCGAGTATGCTGCTTCTTTCACTTATGCATCATTCCTCATCAGGAGGGAATCCGATCGAAACGTCATGTTCAAACAGTTTTTGGAAACCGTGAGGAATGATCCCCGCTCCAAGCGTCTAAACTATGATACGTACATAAAATCACCGATCACACGTCTGCAGCGCTACCCTCTCCTGTTGGATAGTGTTTTGAAAGAAATGTCGCAGGATAGTGAGGAGAAGACGAACATGATTAAAGCAATCGAAGAAATCAGGGCCGTCGCGCATGAGTGTGACGCGAAGGTAGCCGAGATGGAAAAGAAGGTGGCAATGATTGAGCTGGATCAGCAGCTTGTGTTGCGACCCGGTTTCCATGCCGACCTCAATCTAGACCACCTGGGGAGAGAGCTGATCCTAGAAGGAGATCTACAACGGATGGGCTCTAAAGGCGTAAGATGGGTCGATACGCATGCTTTGCTTTTTGACCATTATCTAATTCTCGCCAAATCTGTTCCTTCACGCGATGCGAGGCCTGAGAAGAAGTATGATGTATCGAAGGAGGTAAGTTTTACCCGTACAAAGGATGATAACAATACCACTAACTTTGTTAAGCCAATTCCCATGCCACTACTTTTCTTAGAAAGCAGCCAGGACGATCCTATATCTAAACAGAAGGGCATCGCCACGCCTCTCACCCGTTCCACCAATGCAGGCTCAGACACCAAGCTTAACAAGATCGCATCAAACGGTAACGATCGTCCTGGCCTAGAACACACTGCGACGAGTTCTTCTGTTGGCTCTGCTATGAACAGGCTAGCGCCTCTGAACGCGGGCGACAGCGAGGGAAAAATACTCTGGCCGTTTCGTGTTAAGCATCTAGGCCACGAAGTTTACACACTCTTCGCTTCATCCGCACAGTCGCGCCAGGACTGGTGCGACCGAATCATTGAAGCGAAGACACGCCATGCCAAAGCTCTGCACGCTCAGAATGCTGAACCATTTAAGCTTCGTGTCATGGCAGACAGTGCCTTTGCGTACGACTCAATATCCGGAGTGGGCAAGTACGTTGGTGGTGTGCACATCCGTGGTACACCTCTGGACCGGGCGATTCGAGATTTGGAGATGACGTTCGGTCCTGGTAGGGGCCCTTCTCCGATCTCACGCGCCGCCGTGTATTGCGCTACTGGGTTTTCGGCATTTGGGAGAAACATGGTAGCAGTAGGTACCGACGTGGGCGTCTGCGTAGCGGAAGCTAGTGATCAAAGAGGCTGGAGCAAGGTAAGAATATTTAATCTGCGCTGTCATTTTACTTTGCTGATGCGTCTATAGACAATCTCGGCAGCCCGTGTCACGCAGATCGCAGTACTCGAGGAGTTCTCAGTTGTCCTTGTACTCTCAGATCGTAACCTCATTTCTTACCCTTTAGATGTGGTGTCACCACCTTCTAATTTCCCAACCTCGTCCAGCGACAATCCCCGTCGCTCACCACAGAAGCTAGCAAAAGATGTAGCGTTCTTTGCAACGGCCCGTATGAAGGACCGGATGCTGGTATTCTACAAGAAGAAGGAGAACCTCCATAGCACCTTTAAAGTCCTCGAACCTGTGTACCAGAAAGCGACGGAAAAGAAATCACGCCTCTTTGGCGGGTCCCGGCGACTCGGAAGTGGTGCTACCGAAACATTCAGGGACTACGACGACTTTTATCTTCCTGTCGAGTGCTACTCTCTCAACATCTTTCAGTCGTACATCGCCATAGCGACAGCCAAAGGTTTTGAACTCATGACGCTTGACAAGAAGATACCAATGTCGATCCCGGATGCTAGACAGCCGGCTATTGCCAACATTGCAAGCCGTGTCAGGGACCAACGGCCATTGGGCATGTTCCGTCTCAATGATCAAGAGTATATTCTTGCGTACGAAGACTGTGCAGTCTACGTCGATAAACATGGCGACGTCAGTCGTAGTGTGATCATGGAGTATTCAGGCAAACAAAAGAAAGCCAAGGGGGCCACAATGTATGGGCAGTATCTTGTCCTCTTCAACGACGACTATGTAGAGGTACGAAATGCCGAAAACGGTCGGTTGCGCCAGATTATTGCCGGTCGTGACGTTAGAGTCTTGGACTATGGCATCAGGGGGCCCACGGGAGGCTTCTATAATCCTAATGGACATGAATCTCGTACGAATGGGGTAGAAAATGGGTCGAGCTCGAAGGGTACTGTCAAGATCGCAATGGCACATCCGGAAGTTGCAGGTCAACAGATTCTGCTGGAGATGCTACTCAACAATGGACACACGGAAAAGTAAAATGTCTTTTCTGACCAAGACGACGACATGAAGAATAAGAGCAGCATACGCTCTGGTATGATGGCGAAACAAGGCTCAACCATGCGGTGGGATTTTATGGGTTGGGACAATAGCGGCAAGTCTGCGGCTCGCATTTGAGGACTCGGTGTTGAATTTACGAGGGAAGATATCCGGCCACTTGCAAGATCAGATATGATTTGTTTTTGTTTTTTTTGTTACCCTGTTCTATTTTATTTTTTGTATCCTTTTCTTCCACTTTACCCTTCAGTTTCCTCCGCGCCCTAATCAAGGGGCCACAGATAAGGCAGCAAGTCTAACGACGTGAAGGTAGATATTGTGACAACGCCTAGCCGTGACGATATCAGCGGAGATGGCTGTTTGGTGTTGTATTGGAGCTTCAGTGGGATGCGATGGGATGTACTCCCGACCTTTTCACTCTGAAAGCATGGATTGCATGTGACATAGCTTAAGAATCATTACCCCATGTACACCACGTCATTCATCACATTTCGTTCACGGTTCATGAGCACCTATTCTGAATTGGTGTTCGGTTTAACCGCTATCAGTGTGAATTAGTAGCAAGTAACTTACTTGCTATTCTAGACATGAGAAATATGGCTGCGCATGAATAGGGGACGTCGGCTATGTGTTACAAACACATGCCACTTGATGCACTCAGTCCAGCCACCATAAATAAGTACCTAACCTCATTTCGCGTTTGGCTAGAGGCGAGCAGCTCGGGCGTTACACACGGGTGGTAGGAAATGTTCCATTGGGTAATCAGCACGCCTATATCACGGCATTTTCTAGAGGCCGAAGACCGTTTTCTTCACTCGACGGATCGTTGAGGTTGTCGAGGTTGTGTCGACGGCCAATTTGGCCGATAGACCGTACTGTCTGTCGATCGGGTTGACCTAGTATTTAGCAGTAACATGGGTAATCAGTGGCAAGTGGCTAGTGGTATTATGAACGCTGGAGGACCGGCCCCGACAGAGTGGATTGTGGATTACACAGGTGGCGGGTCGCGGGGTGCAATTTACTGGCGTCGTCGCACAAGGAGTGGCGAGACTCCGGAGCCCCCTCTACTCGGACGAAGGAACCGATCGCGGTTGGATTTCATAAGCTCGTTTGTCCGTTACCTAAGGGAGAGAAAGAAGTTACATAGCTTAGGTAGACCCTTACTTTGGAAACACTTGATTTAAGTAGGCCTCGCTACCTGCTCTATTTTGCTACGGGTTTAATTTTTTACCGCTACCTATCATTATTACGAAAAATCTATACCATCATCCTTCAAAACTCGACGTTATTCGCTATAATCACACACAATGCTGGGCCGTATCCTCCTCACTATTGATGGCATCCTCCTGCTCATCGGCGCCCCCATTGCGGACTACGGCCCTACGCACATGTTCAATCCCAACTGGCCGCCTCATGCGAAGTGAGTTTGTCGGCAGACGTCATCAAACAGCCCCGGACTGACAGAACTGATGATCATCTTTTCCAGATTCCACAATGGGCAGACAATCAACCTCTCTCTGCTCCTGGGAATAGCCACCCTGTTCTACACGTGGCGAAGCGCCGCCACACCTACGCTGAAGAAGGAGTTCATGCTGACGTCGGCATTCACGGGCTCTATATACTGGATAGCTGGCATCTGCTCGATTCTGTACCCGGGCACCATGGGTCTTGATCCGGAGTTCGGCGGCCCTGGGTTCCCGCAGGCGCCGCTGTTCGCTTTCGCTGCTGTTTGCGCGCTTGTTGGGAGCTGGCTGGAGGCTTTGAGTGTGAAAGTGAAGGGGAATTAAGTAAGGGAGAAAAGAGATAGAATAGGATGAGCGCGTGCTTAGGGGGTTTGTGATACCTGCCTACCTACTAAGGGAATCGAGGATTTTTTAGCAGTAGGGGGAATACTCGCTGCGTTGGTGCGGCGTTTGATGAGATAGATGTTTGCTGGTAAAGGGATGATGCATGGCCCTCGGAGTGAATCTCTTACTAGAGGGAAAAGTGGCGAATAGGTGACAGGCGAATGCATTGAACAGTTGGGAGTTTTCGGGCTTTTGTCGCAAGGGGGACTATTCGTTTCCTATGTATGACTACTCGTCCTAGTCATCTTCATCCTACCATAAATATGATACCTGTTAATTTATATATCACTGAATAGTAGTTTTTCATACTACTGAATAAGGTCCATCGAAGCATCATCAGTCAGAAACGAAATGACAGGACGCGGTACGTCCAATGATCTCTGTGCAATCGCTTTAAGTTAAAGACTTTAGGTGACAGGTTTAAGGTGTCTAAGACGTAGCTTTCCAGCTACATTATAGAACTGCATTCAACAACTGACATATCGCATTTAATTAAGCATGGAATGGGTCGTCCCAACATACTTATAAGATTTGATATATATCATCGAGACAGGCCATCGCCTGCTCCCAAATCCTCCAATGTCGCAGGGACGAATCTTATCTGAGCTCAATTAACATACGTGAGACTTCTGATAGCTAAATTTCAACGATTCACCATTCTTATACAGTATGCGTAACCAACCATTATCTCGGAAGAGGCTTCACTAACGAAACCGCATAGCTCCCTCATCCTCTTCTCCTGGCATCCCGCTCCTGTGCGCCTCGGCCCACGAAGCAAGTGCATCACGATTGCGACATACATGCCTCTGCCCATTAGGCACATGCGGCCATTCCATCGCTAAATTAATAAGCGTCGGGTCGAGGAAACAGTACAGAGCCTGCCGTATCGCCTCAACACAGTGAAGCACATGATCGCGCTTCGTGAGATCAGACATCGAGGTTAACCCAGATGGCTCGTAGAGTTGATCGCGGATCACGGACTGTTTCAATTAGTACCCCCTGGTCCATGGGACAGCAGACGAGATGAGACAAAGTAGAAGAGCTAGCTTACGAGACAGTGAAGTTGATGATAGCCTGCTATGAGATAGTGCATCTCCCCTTCTCTTTGCGTCGATTTAGCGCCTGGTGCGAGACCGTACTTGGACACCACATCTTCGGACACGGAGACGGAACCACCTCCGGCTATTCGGGGGTCAAATCTAGATTAGATGATAAGATTTTCTCGATAGATGTAACTCTAGAAACTCACGCGGTATCATGTCCTTCCATTTGTCGTCCGCATATCTTACGCCGCCCTTACCCTCGTCCGTCAAATTTAGCCAATCGTGATCGAATGGTACTAAGATCTTATCTGGACTTCCAACTAAGTATCCGGACAGGAGTATCACATGTTAACGATTTAATTCTCCCATTTTGAAAAGTCAGGGTGTGCTTACAGTAGTCCAATTCCTTGGGTTCTCGGTTGAGTGACTTCAAGATCCATGCCGCGTTCGACAACACAAGGAGCACCAGTGCTATCTCAGCCACCGGCCATCGCCGGAATATTGATACTGAAAGAAGTGTCCTACTGGTTGGATAGCCATCTCTATGATCAGCCTGCAGACTCTGAGAGCTTGATAATGCTTCGTTTATATCAGCCTGCTTGAGAGGCTCGTATGGGCTCATCGTTCTTTATGGGATTGCGTTCTTCGAATGGCATTCAACGAGACGAAAGATTGAGAGCACCTTCTTCGATCAATCACGCGCGCTACGAGGTACAAGCTTTCCGAAAAGGCCCACCTGCTTTCCATATAGTCTAAAATATACAATGATCCCTAAAACGCGTTTTTGTACGTCGAGAAACTTTCAATCCCGGTCAACAGGTACGAAGTAGCTTACTATGTAGTGTTATCCATATTGGTGCTAGCCCATTGAAACTGTCATGTTCAGCTTCTCGCCCTATCTCAACTGATTGTGAGCTTAGAAAGTAGACGACACGGACATACATGCAAGGCAGGGGCTGCGCATCAGCTGAAAATTCGGGTTTGAACCCGCATACGCTAGGTAATATAGTGACCTAGGGGAATTACTTGACGAAAAGATGTAAAACCTCACTCGGTGGGTTTTGCATTGCTTATTAACTGTGTATCTCAGTTGCACGCTCTAAACTTTCTACACATCAAGGGTTGGATTCATGATCAGATGTATTTAAGTGAAGAAACAAAATGAGCTTTCAGATTAATGAAACTCCCTGCTCAAAACGTCACGGTGTATTGTCAATAGGCTCATACTTGCGTTACGGTCTCTATTATAAGTGGGAAAATGCCTTTGATTGTCATTTATATAGTTCATTCACGCCTAATTCTCATATTTCCCTGTCCTCCCTTGGCCAGAGCTGTACCTCTGATACAGGCTTCGTAGAAAATGCGTTACTAAAGCATTATCGACGTGTTAGACCCTACATATTCATTCAATAATCCAGTTGATGACGGAGCATATTGAACTCACCGGCTAGATGCTCTACTCGCTGCTCTCGATGTTGAAGACTTTGTAGGGCTTGGGGCCGGTAATCTTCGGGTTGTCTCGCTTCTCGCTCTCTACTGCCGCATTGAAGACTTTGTAGGGCTTGTCATCGGTCTCCCTGTTGAAGACCTTGTACGGCTTAGGACCGGTGATCTTTGGATTATCACGCTGAGCACTAACGCATGAATCTAAGTTAGAAATGAAAAACGCTTTCAACAGATGCTACAGAGGAGTTGACTTATTGCCCTTGAGGTCAAGTGAGAAAAGTGCACATATAGACTTACACCTCTGCGATAGGGCTAGAGACAGCGCCCAGGACAAGGGAGAGAATGACGGCGAGCTTGATCTGCATCTTGGATTTTGTGAAAGTACGCTTTTGGTTATGATAACGATGTAAAGTGAGTATTCGCTAAGCTAGCTTACAGGCGGTCCTTGAGTTTTTATACATATTTGTTTTGTAAATGAATGTAGCGTAAGCATCGTCGGACAGCGTAAATTGTATGATATGTTTTAAGAGAAAGGTCACGCGAATTCCGGGAATCAAGCATCACGGCTCCGGCGTGGCGGCTGCGCCAAGATGAGCTTGCACGCGTATAGACATAGAGGCTTACTATGTGAAGCTTGTGGCTTGGGAACTGCGACTAGCGTAACGAGTTGGACAGCGGTAACATTACGGGCTTCCTATAGAGGGAAGGATGCTGCTTTGAGGGTGGACAGCGTGTAAAGCTTAAAATATTAACTAGCTCTGTTGTATGATAGCTACGTATATGTGCTGCGTACGGGGACATATTATTTAAAAGTCATTGTTTAGTCATGTGAGATTCCAAAGCTAGTTATTTATTATTCATGAAGTGTATATTGGAAAACACGTCCCTATATATTATAACAACTGTTAGGATGCAATAGTTAAAAGTTGGCATCGAAGTCACGACTGAAGGTTTTAGGTGCCTCCCTCCATTTACCAGCTACTCCAAAGAGTTATCTTAGTAGACTTCTAAATTTCTCATGAGAGTCTGTAGTAATATGTAACTCTGTAGGCTCAAAACTATCAATATCCTCAAAGCAAGTCTTTTGAAGCAAAAGGGGTAAATGATGGCTTCTTACAGTGCTCCGTTTTACTGGTGTCTCCACTAAACATCGTAAGAAACGTGACTGCTGAGCCCCCTATATTATTATCCACTAGGGGTCCATTTCTTTAGCACTCACACTCCTCTCATCATGGGTAATGGGCGATGGACTTCAGTTATGCGCCCACGCCATGGGTTCAAACACCCGGAGGGCGGTCTCGAAGCATTTCAAGGTTTGCTGTAGCATTTAAAAGCTAGTCGATATTAGGTAATTATTATCAGAACCCGACCAACATAATCTGCCGAGTGAGCTGGGAAACCTTCGGGGGTAAACATCAAATGCTAACACCTTTCAAGCACTTTTCGACACCAGGACGCCATGATGATAGAGCGTCGAGTAAGTCGTCACTAAAATTGTCGGCAGTGAATTCTTCTATTCTATATAAGCTGTGAATCAAAATGCTAAAGCGACCCTTCTACACCCCCTTTAACGGACGGCTTGTTATCGGGGGGAGACCCCGCCTATAGAGTTCAATAACACCAAGTAAATCTCACGATGAAAATATTGCCACATTCCTCAGACTCAAAAAATTGAGTCGCGGTCCATCCGTGCTAGCGAGACTGATTAATCAGACAGCTGCATATACTAAATGGCCAACTAGTGAACCAGATTTCGATGAAATTAATACTAGAGTATCTGGGGGTCTGGTATAAACTTTCTCGAGCTACACTCCCGTGGAAATCAAGGCCTTTCTTTCTATAATAGACTGAAAGAGCATTTACCAGCGATTCACGTAAAGAACAACACGATCCAAAATGGCGAACGGCACGATATCTATCTTCGAGCCTAATGCAGCGCATATACACGGTCATCTTTTTGAATGAACGTGACAGCAGTTACAAGGAGTTTGCCGATGCCTCCTTGGCAAGCGAGGCCACAGAGCTTCGCTGGATTGATAGGACCGTACAGTTAGATGCCAGCATCAATACGTTCCGAGATGATACTTCCTTGTACCGGCGTCTATTGCTGCACATTAAGGAAGCCCATATAACTGATATGAGATACCGCTCTTACTCGCTAGAACACTATTTTACGGCGAAACCTAGTAAACCTAGTAATCTTCAGAAAGGGTGCCAGTAACACAAAAGGTAGTTGCTGCAAAATATCAACGGTAAATAGTAAGCAAATCATCACGTTACCTATCTAGTTACCGTTTAGTACCTCATTTGATCTAGAGGTTTGCGGCTGAATGTGTAGTGTATATTTGTTGCTAGCGCGGATTGTATCTTGATTCGGATAATAGAGTTGCAGGGCGAGCTCGACGATAACACCCAGCTTGGATTCATTCTGACTATTAGGGGAGCATGCAACACTGCTGTGAACCTGTGACATTCTCCTAAAGAACGGTCAGTATCATGTTCAAACGCCACGAGATTAATGGCCAAACATTTGATACCTGTCTAATCCAGCCTCATTGATATTCCAGAAGAGCGCACCACCGCAGTGGGAAGGACAAGACATTTAGCTTTTCACTTTTGAAAGAGTTAAGAATTGTATACCCATGCATCCTATGTATCTACTAGGTATAGCACAGCTGAGGAAAAGGGTCGATTTGTAATAAGGGTTGGCCAGCACAACGCGAATGGCAGAATAACATTCAGTAAGCTCTCCTACCCATACTAAAATCAGCTATTGATACTAGATACTTGGCGCTTTGGGAGAGGAGCGTACTGTCAGACCGCTCATGTAAAGAACTTCCAGGAGGGTCGTGACCTGTTGCTATTCCTGACCATGGGCGTGAGAGAGAGTCGCTCATGTTCAGGATCTCAGATTGGTCAGCAAAAGTGCATCAACCATGGGTTGTGAGTTGCCTCCTTCGATCGAAACGTCACAATTTAACTGTAATTAGGATAGTAGAGCCAGTCCGTCCACGCCGAAATAATGCTCGTATTCCTCTGCTATCATTTTACATAATTGTGGCAATAGGACCTGTCGTAATAATCACTCTGTTTCTTTTGCAGAGTACGACTGGCACTACATGCGTTGAGCCACAAGTCAGAAGAGAGTGGAGGAGTTTGACGAAGGATGAGAGGGAGGAGTACATATCTGCCGCCAAATGCCTATACAATGCCAGTTCAGAACTTGTGGGCAACGGATCTGTGCAAGACGACTTTACTTGGGTACATGTATTGCATTCAGGAGCAGGTAGGAAAACTCGTTGATCTAATACGAACATGAGTTAACGTCGCTTAGCCCACGAAGATGCATCATTTCTACCTTGGCATAGGATGTTCGTGCACATATTCGAGCAGAAACTACGAGAGCATTGCGGATTCCTAGGCCAACTCCCGTACGTAGAATCCCATGATTTCCGAACGCAGCAGAATGCTAGCTAACGCCTGGAATGGAAGATACTGGGACTGGTCAGCAGATTGGCAGAATCTCACAAGGTCAACCATCTGGAACAGCACAGATGGCTTTGGTGGCCCAGGGGCTACGGAGACTAGCTGTATAACTGGACCATTCGGCGACGTCCACGTTCGGTATCGGAATAATGGGACAATTTCACCGCACTGTTTGACCCGTTCATTCGTGAACTATGACTCTGGTGAGGTTGGGTCGATGTCTGGAGAGTTTATCAAGCCCGAGAACATGGGCCGACTAGCCCGTGCCGAGGACTACGGTACCTTTCGATATATAATAGAGGGAACGCTTCACAACGTCATCCATCTAGAGGTCGTTGGCGATCTAGATGAACTGACTGCCCCTAATGGTGCGTTGAAAGGCGTCTGCCGGCTGATTATGATGCTAATAGGAGATAGATCCCATTTTCTGGCTTCATCATGTGCAGCTCGACAGACTGTGGTGGCAATGGCAACAGGAAGACCAGGCTCGCACTTGGGACTACGGAGAGTACCATAAGAAACCTACAAGGCATGCGAGCCTCCAAGACGAGCTAGAGTACGGGGGGTTGGTAAATGAGAAGGTACTTGTTAGCCAGGCTATGGACACTGGATCAGGTGCTCTATGTTACAAGTATTAATCCTAAGCCTGGAAGCAAGCTTTAGGATCCATTTCAGAGTAATTCAGAGTAATGACAAGAAGTTAGACTCTGCGCTGCACGTAAGGGGTGGTCTGGTGTATTTAAGCGCATCTCAATCCTAAAAGGAGGGAGATATTTATGATGCATACATACTAGCTACCGTATTCCCTGATTCTTCTATAGCTCTAGGAAACTAGCGAACGCTTGATATTCACCCATTCAACTGCGAAATACCATCATTATAGAAGGTTCTTATTATTCGAGTGAACCATTCCGAATCGTCAGAAGCGGGCCGGTCCACGTATTGTCACGGTGGAACCGGGGTGGCGCAAGAGATGATAGCTTCGATCAATGAGTGCCAGCATTCCAAGATGGCCAATCCAAAGCCAAAAAGAGCGAATGAAAGCTGTATACCAATGTCACGCAATTAACTTGTCGGCGTCGAAGTCGGGGGCCACCTTCACGGGTCAAATCGTGCAGACAAGAAATAGCAGCAGTTACCTTACACCGATCACGGTCAAGGACGAGTAGCATAGACTCATTCGCGATTAGGATCGCCTTAGCCTATCATCTCTTCGATCGTGCCGTAGCTGGGCAACAGTATGAAAATATTGAGTTTAAACTATTAGTGGATGACGACGGCCGTATGTATATCTACTTCTAGACATTGTAACAATTCCTGATCTATGGCGCACATGGTGACGACCAGGAGCACCCATGTGACGTGTGTGATTTCTCTTACGGTTTCTTCAAGACTACATGAGATATGAAGCGGAAGGCTGTTTCTTAGACTCTTATTATTCTGGGTTTAAGGACGATATAAATCTAAGCCTCCTCGGTCTGCGGACATACCGCGGCCTTGCGCTCGACATAACCACATCACATCTTTGGGTCTTTCCACTTGATGATATGGAGAGCTACCATTTGGTGTAGCACGGGCCAGATGTAACAGAAGGGGGTCACTTCGAAAGCTGCGTAGCTTTGACGATAGCATGTCTTTGCCGATAATCAATTGGCAACGCAAACGCTTTGAGCGGAGTCGACATATAACATGTCCCCACGAGCAAAGGCGATGTTTGAAACACGACGCTGATCCAGTATTCCAGGGAAATTGATTCATTATGTGGGTGTTGAGGGGACTCACGGCTGTCCGACTACTGGTGATCGTACGGAGCGGAGCAATCGCGGTAGAGTAGCACACTGACATACACGTGGAACTGGACGGTGCTACTGACTGTGTTTGCAATGGCCTTCTTCGCAAAATAGATGGCCGGCTTGAATAGCAGCGTCCCGCCACCCGTTTCCTAGATCAAGCATACAGAATTGCGGATGAGTAGACCACCGTAGCGGCCAGGTTATCCGACAGCTGTAATAAAACCAACACTCGATATTTACCTCCAACTAGCCCAACTACGGGATTTAGAGTTGTGTTGACAGCCATTGACAGGACTGGCTATTTTGGGCGTACGTGTGTCAAGGAGTAGTTCGCTTGTGCGCCAAAGTGCTTCGTATGATTGGTTGATCGGTGTACACATTCTCTGCGATTGGAAAGGTGATAAAAGATAGCAGAACAACTTTCCTCTAGGGTCTGATAGAGCGCATGCCAGACGCTGCTCTGGCTCCCAACGTCAACAATAAGTTCGTGTCCCCAATTTCCCGGTTGGTTTCTACCGGCCGAGCCAGGGATCTTGGTAGGTTGCACCTCATGCCGGGAGTTTTCCCTAGCGTTTCGAAACGGGCCGCCGACACGTCAGCATAGCATCTCATATGAGGCGATATAGGTGACCTTTGAAACATGTAGGGAAACGGGCAATAAGGTGGCATGAGGTACTTCGATGCGACGGCGCCTTAAGCGTTCTTCATTAGCGAGTTCGCCCCGTGCCGCAATACACTAACCACCTGGCTTGGGGAGGCTAGCCCAAACTGATATAGGAGACTGGACTAATTAGTTCTTATATATATAAGTAACCAATGTAGTTTACACCACCGAGCCTAGTTCAATCCTAACAGCCCCTGTTGGCTAGTGTAGGTATTCGAGCAATGCTTGATTGTGTACACGTACAATAAATACACTACTGCCCGAAAGCTACGCTTACATATATGTACATTGAAAAAGGTGGGAGGACGATGAGATCACACTGTTAAGTGTTATGAAGATCGTGAGCTTTCCTTTGAGACGTAGAGGTCTCCAAACGTCAAATTTTCCCCAACCTCACGTGGGCAACAAGGATTGCGAATAGGTAGTATGTTGTGGGATGACACCAGCCCCCTAACCAAATTGGAGTTAACGGATCGGCCAGCAACGATGCTTGTAACAGGCAATGATTGGTCGTACATATGGATGAAAGCCGATGGACGTTAGGCAGTTGGAGACGGATGCGTAGCGAAGTAACCCCTGTGAAGGACAAGGTTCACGACTAGTGCACCGATATGTACAGAAATCTGCCAACTCAGAGCCGATGTATTGAAGGCGATCTCCGCACTTCGCCTGCAGGTCATCTGCGCAGCTTACTTGTTGGGTTACAAACAACTATCTAGGTTAGATAAGTGTTGCCATTAGTAACCCAGCGGGCCCCCTTGATCTTTTTCTCTCGACACTCGCCCGTGGAATCACTGCAAATATTGAATACACGTGTAGGATCATACACTTGATCGGCGCTTTATCGTCAGCACAATGGCCGCCGAACCTTCCGAATCGGCGGCGACGGCCCAGACGGCCCAGACGGCGCCGACTGCGGCGACTCCGGCGTCTATATCTGCAGCTCCTGTCATACCGACCACTCATTGGACACAGCCAGTATGTGCGACCAACGTCTCCAAGACTTCATCAAGCCAGACAGAGTGTCCAGATGCTAACTTCATCATCGTTCAACAGCAGGACAATCAAGATGAAGAAGAAGAGGAAGTATTTGACGATGGAGATTCGGCTCTTGGCGATGACGCGTGAGTCGCATTGCAACGGCCGCTACTGTTGCAAGCTGAATTGTGGCGCTGATGAAACCCCATTTACAGCGCTAGCACAACCGCATCGTTGTCCGCGAGTATACTTGAATACCGTACTTTTCACGGGCGTACATATCATTCGTTACAAGGCACTGCTGATCATTGGTAACGTCTCACTTGGCTCGTATGCCTACGCTGTCTCTCTAACGGCAGACCAGGACGCCAAATGATGATGCACATCTTGAAAGCATGGACTGCGTGTATGTATCATCACATGAGACCATGAGACAGTCTGGCTTGAAACTTATCCGTTTCTTCTCAATACAGACACCACGTTCTCACCCTTTTACTTGATAACAAGCTGTACCTAGCACCCATAGCTGAAGGTCCAATGAAGGTTCTTGACGTTGGCTGTGGAACTGGTGAGACAATTCTGACAGACCTAACCTGAAATTGTTATCTGGCCGTAAGATGCTAACAGGTAGCGTCATAGGAATCTGGGCCATGTAAAGAGTCCCTGTTGTGTTCGTGCTGGTGGTACAATTATACTAAAATGCGCTTACTATAGTGACTTCGCAGACGCCCACACTGACGCTGAGGTAATCGGTACCGATATATCGCCTATACAGCCCGAGTGGGTGCCCCCAAACCTCAAATTTGAAATCGAGGACTGCACACAACCCTGGACATACCCGCCAAACACTTTCGACTTCATACACCTCCGCTATCTTTTTGGCTCCGTCCCTGACTGGGACGCGGTCTACGCAGAGGCCTTTAGGGCCTGTAAGCCGGGCGGTTGGGTCGAGGCCGTTGATCCGTCAGTGAATCTGCGGAGCGACGATGGAAGTATCAGGGAAGGCGGAGCTTTATATGATTGGGGCCGCCTGTTTAATGAGGTCAGTAACCAAACATCCTTTTTTTCAACTTTCTCATAAACCTTTCATATTTAATGCACCAAGGCTGACAGCGCCGAGGCATAACACAGGCATCGGCGAAATACGGTCGTACCATGAGCATGGTCGACGATGGTGCAATCAAAGAGTCATTCAAGAAGGTGGGGTTCGTAGAAATCCGTTCAAGGACGTTCAAGCTCCCTGCGACGCCCTGGCCCAAAGATCAAAAGCTACAGCAGCTAGGAGCATTTTCTCGGCTTGCTATGGAACAGGATCTCGATGGTATGATAGCCTAACATTTTCTCAGGGGCTTGGTTTGGCCACCTTTCTCCGATCATTTCGTGAACTTCTTGTGTAGTAGCAGGTGCTGACAAGGCTTGATAACAGGCTATGCTATGTATCTTTTTACGAACGCACTGGGCTGGTCTGAACAACAAGTAACAGTTTACTTAGCTCGTGTACGAAAAGAGATGCGCGATATGCGGATACAGCCATATTTCATCATTGAGGTTGTTTACGGCAAAAAGCCGGAGGCATAAGTTGGTCTAGGGTTACGATGGTGAGGGTATGAATCAGGCCGCACTGTCAATTGCATGGTTTAGTCTATTAGTGCATGGAGCAAGGAGCGAGCATTACTATATTTACGAGCATTTCTAGTTTCCCATGAGGTGGTTATTGTCATGAGCTTTTCTTCTCCTATATCTAACCTGTTTCGGGCCTTTTATCGTTTACCACAATGAAACACGTTTGATGATGAGCGACATGTGCTGAAGCCTCCAAGTGTTATGATGATTTGATGATGATAAGTGTTTTCCTATATCCCTGCCTTCTTTCATGAGCACAATCTAGAGAGACGTTATGCTTTACACCAGCCTTTGAGGTCTTGAATTGCGATGCTTTACAGGCTTCGCCTCCCCACTTGCCTGTGATGTTCAAAAAGATGAACGGGTTTACCTGCGCTAGCGAGAATAATATGTCCACCAGTTACTCTCACTTGTCTCACTCAGGTACCCAGTCATACCTAGCACATATAGCTCGTAGCTTAAGAAGCAACTACCGAGAAGGACCATTATACTAAAGCATAAAGGCTATGTAGTCGCTAGCGAGATGACGTTCGCAGCTTTCATGGAAATTTCAACGGGGGCTAAGGAGCCATTCACTGAAGGTCTGTTGCTATGAAACTCACTGTACCACAGACACCTCGGAGGCAAACCACGCTAGGAACACCAGCACCGCATTCACAACACTGTCCAGTGTGTCATACGCTGTGGTACATTATGTCTTGTTTGCTCCCAGAGTACGTAATTGCATTATGCCACACCATAGAATGGGAAATCATACGATTCTTTGTGAAACTAGAGGCAGCATGATCTCTCTACATTCTGTCTTTCTCCTCTTCTCGCTCTCTTGACCTGGCACCTTGTCTGTTCATACTCAGGAGACTAAATAGTATGAACCGCCACACACTCATACCCCAGTACCACCTCTAGCCAGCAGGTGTCAGATACTTGACATTTTATCACAGTGGTATCTTCTTCTGAAACAACACAAGCATACATTTCGAACCCTCGACTGTTCAGATCAGCCCACTGCGCATCCTAACTCCCTCCCAACAACCAGCGCTACAACCATGACGGCTTCTTTAGAGGGCTTGCCAGTCGAGTTAATCGAGAAGATAGTGGAATATCTTATCGACGATCCTGTCCATGATGTCGGCTCTCTGCGGTTGACAAGTCGTAACATAGAAAGCAAGGCTTCCTACGGGTGTTTTACCGAGCATTTCGACGAAAAGGGCCTCAATCTGAATATAAAGGATCTGGAGGACCTAGTATACTTGACGAGAAGAAGTAGCCTGGTCTGTCGCCTACAGCATTGTTATTTTAAGGGCGAATACAACGGACTCGACGAATACATACCTGTTGGCACTCTCACACACCTTCTGGCTATGGGTTTTCGAAACTTGAAGAATAATTCCCGGACTGGCAGTCTTGCCTCTTTGCACCTTGAAGGCCACGCCGTATTGGACTTCAGTATCGACCATGTCAACAAGGACAATTGGTTCACGAGATGCTGGGCGACATTCCGGCGTATGTTCACGATCTGCATGACGGCGTTAGGTGAGGCCAACCTACCTGTCACTGACCATCTAATGATATTTGGTCATACCGACGCGAAGCCGAATTGCCTAGGCATTCATTGCAGTCTTGAGTATGACGTGTTCTGTGAGTAACTTCTGGACCACTTGCTTCCTATCTTAGTTCAACAGCTGGTGGCATCTTTTGAGCCATAATGATGGCTCGCGAGATTTGCCATGACCCTATCATAGTCTTGCAAACGGCAATTGCTGACATCAAGCGGTGTAGTGGCCTTTGCACAAAGCCCAGCTCTGACGGGAGTCTTCAAACGTGTGAAGCGCTTGACGCTGAGCCTGTCATCACCCATGTGTGATAATGTAGCTCAGGGTATCCGCTGGGACAATGCACCTTGTGATGCGAGCAAAATACGCCAGAGCCTGCATGCAGCAGCATCTTTAACCGCCATATTACAGATGTCCCAGCTAGAGAGTCTCGACCTCGAGTGGGATGACCTCGGACTAGCTGCCTTGTCATTACATGGACGGGACGTTACTCGACCAACCACCATTAGCCCTCCTGCCCCCATGCGTCTAAAAAAGTGCGATTTGATTTCGTTATGGTTGTCCGAGGAGGATCTGTTGCGGTTCCTCAAAGCCTCGCGTCCGACAAATTTGAATATCCAGCTCGTTCGTCTTATCGGTGGAACGTATGCTTCCTTATTCAAACTTCTAACAGACCCTGGGACTCCCACTGAATACTATAAGATGCATGAAATTGCGGAGTGTCATCAATTGGTAGATTTCCGAAAACGTGGAGGATGGGGTTTCACGATCACCTCGAAAGAGGTAAAAGATACAGGGCGCAAAGATATTGAATATAGCGTTACCCCTATGATCCCAAACACCGATGGTGTGGTGGTACTCGTCCCACTACCTCAGCCATCATCTGATATTCTGGTACTCACCCCATTATTTCAACTACCAGTACCACCCAATGGCATGGTATTCTCCCCAGTGTTTCAACCACCACAGAGTAACAGGCTGAGTGAGGACACAATGGAGAGTCTGTCGTTGGCGAGACCCGACTACATCAGATGCAAACCCTATCGGCCCTCTACTCAGCCCCTGTGCATACTATTGAATCCTCAAATTGAAAACAGGGGGACTGGTAATGCTGGCACGCTCATACGAATCACATACATTCACTATATATTAGAGAGTTATTTCCAATTCCACCACCTCGACTCGCTACTAACCTGATAATCAATACTGTACACCTTCATTCTTAACTCCTATATAGCTCAGCTCGGTCACCCAGTAGTAAATGCAAGCGTTGCTTACGAGACAGGTGCTCGTATTGGAACTGATCAGGGTGGTACCCTCATTGATGTAGACAGTAATAGTATGGTAATGAATACCTCGAAGATTTCGCGATGGTGCCTTTCACGAACTCCTTATGACTGACACGCTCTGACACATTCCCGGCAAATGCTAAGCGTGCGGCGTCCATATGGGTCGGCCCGTGACGTAGATCATATCATTTAGAAATAGACGACTTGCCACACAGTGTCGGTAGCGCAAATACAACGGCCCAAAGAAATAGAGAAGCATTCTCATGTGATAATTGTCTCGGTTACTTGTAGTAAGGGATAATGACATATAACAATTGTTCAAAAAGGCCATCCCTGTACTGGATATGTCCACCCTTAAGGGGTAAAGGCATTTGCAGATAAACAAACGAGCACTGGAATGAGTAATGCGTCGAGTTGGCATGTGAAATTATATAGTCATTCAAGTATGGTCTATAGGCGGTCGCATGAGAGCGCGTTGGCCCCGGAAGGTAATATCTGGCCTTCCTAGATTAAGAGTCGAGGAAGCAGAAAGTCCATCTCCAATCCAATTATCATTATACCTATTGCTCTGACTTCTAACATACTGTAGCGTTGTCGTTGCCATATGGCCAGAAATGGCTTCTGAGGCATCGGACACATGGAGAGACCTTCCGCACAAGGACCAGCTCGCCGTTTTAGCATTGTGTCGTGCCATTGACTTCTTTCAAATGGTATCCTTTCAGACAATTTGCTACTACCAACTAAAATCGTTCAATCCCTCGGCGACCGAACAGATCCTGTCCTGGCAGACCGCCGTAGCACTAGCAAGCTTCACCGCTAGCCAGGCTTGCACTGCGATACCATGGGGATATGTCGCGGATGCAAAATGGGGTGGAAGAAAGAACGTACTACTAATTGGCCTGATCGGTACGAGTCTTTCGTGCTTTGGTGTAGCGTTTTCCAGCTCGTTTGCTAGTGTGGTTATCTTTCGTGCCGCGGGCGGTGCGATGAACGGGACAGTCGGTGTTGTGTGAGTTGGACAGCGATTCAATTTAGTTGCAAGTCTGGATAACTGACATCAACTTGGCAGAAGGACTATGATGTCTGAAGTTATACGGCACAAGAGGCAAGTGGCAAGATGGGGGTGTCACCTCCTCCAATCTACTACCACTAACTCTTGTGGCTAGACATTAATCTCGAGCATTTTTACTCCTTCCTGCTAGCTTCAGTGTAGCGGCTCTCATTGGACCAAGTGCGTACTCCCGGGGCCTCTGACTGAGCAATGTTGGTGATAGGAATGGCTGACATTCATCAAAAGTCTTCGCTGGGTGGCTATCTGACCCTGTGATGATGTATCCTGCTGTTTTTGGTCGTTTCCAGTGGTTGAGACGTTACTCTTATAGCCTGCCGTCTGTACTCAGCGCGATACTTTTGATACTGGCTTCTTTGGCTGTCCTATTAACGCTCGAAGAGGTCCGTTCAATTTGAGTTTATTCTGTCAGGCATCCCCAAATTCTAACTTGTCATAGACACTCGAGAATTACGATCCATGGCTAGATTCTGGTTCCATAATCCGAAGCTGGAAATGTGTCATTCGACCCATTGAAGCACCCAACAGTAAGGGATACTCCCCTCTGCCTTCGGAGGAGCACGGCAACTACGACAGGTCGGTTTGTAAGATTAGACGACTCGACGAAAAAGCATCGTCTCCTCTTAGCTACCCAGGACCAAAGCTACCATTTCGGAGGATTTGGACGCATAACGTTATCCTCACCATGATATCTCTGGCTTTTTTTGAGTTTCACTTAGGGTTAGTTTCCCCTATTTACGAGTCTACTCCTAATTATATACTTGTGAAACTCACGACCAATTGCAGGGCTTTTGGTAGTGCCTGGCCTATACTTCTTTCAAGCACTAGAGAGTCCAGTGCCGCTGTAGATGATCTCAATCAAAAACTCAAGGGCGGTTTAGGTTTGTCGCCACGGAGTCTCGGCTTCACGATGGCATTTGCTGGACTGGCTGGTCTTCTACTACAGTTCTTATTCTATCCTGCCGTCCATAAGAGATGGGGTACATTGCGCTGTTACCGTTGGTTCTCGCTCCTCTTTCCAGTAGTTTACGTAACTTCGCCGTTCCTGGTCGTCATGGTCGGTTCATCCTCTAGGTTAACCGAGGCATTCACCTGGGTCTTCATTCTCATTTTACTGTTCATCCACAGCACGAGCCGCATATTTTGCGTGCCGGCCTCTATTATATTACTGAACAATTGTTCCCCACATCCATCAGTACTCGGGATGGTCCACGGTATTGGTCAGGCTACAGCAGCTGGATTTCGAACCCTTGGCCCCGTGTTGACGGGATATTGTAAGCCCAGCCTTGATTCCTAGAAGCCGACATTCGCTGACAGATTGACTAAATAAGTACACGGGGTAGCAATTGCGAATAAAGCCATTGGCCTCAGTTGGTGGATGGTCTCTGGGACTGCGCTTCTCTCTTGGTTGGTGTCGCTCGTGATACGCGAAGGCTCTGGACATGAAATATTTTTGCTAGGCGAAGACAGTCTCTGCGAAGGCGAGATAAAATATTCAGGTAGCGATCAAATCTAGCGACATGGTACATAATGTTATGACGAATATACTACGCGATAAATAATGATGCCAGTGGAGTGTTCTCGAAGTACCGTATATCCTTCTGCCAGCCTTTTTCGATCCAATCCCTCCCAATTCTCATAGCGTCAGTAACTTGCGCTAGTGGGAATCTTAAAGGAGCATTCGGCGCTCGTCTAGTGTACCAGCCAATGAGATGGACACCGGCGTGGATCGCGATGCGGAAAGCGAGGTCGTTGTTCTCGAGTTGTCCGTAGCCTCTGATGAAACCGTTAATCGCCGGTATTGCGCCATCTGCCTTCCAGAAATGCCATCTCTCGTATATGTCACCTATCATCTGGCCTACATCGTACGAACGATGCCCAAATTGGGTAAATTCCCAGTCTACAATAAGTAGTTTAGTCTCGTCAGGAAGCTGGGGAGCGAGAGACGACAGATCGGTTGGAACCAGAACACTAAAGGTCTGTCAGCCCTCTCATTCATGTAACCTGACTAAAATAAAGAAGAAAAAGAAAGGAGGGGAAAGGCGAATGAATACCAAAAGGAAAGAGAGCCCTGGCGCAAGCAAATCAATACACGTACTTTCCAGTCCAGAAATCTCCATGTATGAGACCCCAGTTCTTGTCCCCGTTCTCGCCAGTGGAAATCTTTTCAAACTCCTTCGTCGCCGTCTCTTTTACTTCCTGTAGAATGGATTGGTGACCTTCTAAGAGGTCAGGGAAGTGGTTTTCTAGGACCCTTAGATAACTATCATAAGTGATAGTGTATTTCAGTTTCCGCATCGGTTCGTTATCACCAAAGCCTTCCAACCTAGCATTCGGAGACATCGACCAATCATGGAATGAGCGTAACCAAACGCCTATATCGTGGCCGAGGGACGTTGCTACCTGCCGCGTAAGGATCTTGTCCCTATTTGACGATACAAATACGCTCTTTAGATCTTCTGTCGCTGGGAAATCCTCCAGGACCTGGATATTTCTTTCGCGAATGAAGAGATAAAGACGCGGCGCCTTGACCTCCACCACACCAGGGTTGAAATCGTTTAGTGCATCGAGCATGGATTCTTCGTAGAGCTATAGATACATCAAGAACTGCTGATATTTCTGGGTTTACAATATTATCAGGAGTGCGGGAACAGTGGATCAGGAACACACATACCGTGCGCGACGCATCGATAGGCAAGTCCCTATTAAGGGCGGCGTGCGGCAAAGAGTGTTTAACGATAACGGTAGAGGCAACGACAGCACTTTCGTTTTCATCTCTACGAATAGGACGGACTAGTGTTCCGCGGAAGACGAAGTTGGTCGTTCCGTTGGTCAGATGGGTCAATGAGTAGCACGCGTAAGGCGTTTCCGAAAGCGCCTGAAGCACGTTATGGACAAGGTCGTCCTTTTCTTCTTGGCTTAATAGTGTCATGTTTTATTTTTGTCAGTGGTCATAGTATTTCAAACAGAAGGTGGACGGGAAAGAAGTATGATTCGATCTACCTTTTTTGTGTAAGTAGTAGGGAGCTTGGGTAGAGTCATAAAGCACGCTTACACGGTCCGGAATTGTGTCAGCTTGCGGGGCCGGGATCAACCATAGGACTATTAATGGAGGGAAAAAAAAAAGGCTTAATACATGACTTATCTCACCGTGCCTCAGGGAAAAGAGTTGAGCAGTCGCCGGTCACAGGCATTATACAAGATGAGAGGAGAAATGAACTGAATGATCTCCTATCAATTTCCACGTACCGTTATGCCTATTTACGGTACCTATATCAAGAATCCCACAGCATTTACGAAGGCATCAGAGCTCTCCTCTTTTTGCTAAAAATTACAATAAGCCGCCCTGCGCTTCGGTGAAAGTTTTTACTATACTTTTTAGTAACTGGATTAGAGGGCATTTATTTTCATTTGATGATGGTTTAGAGGATGTTGTTATGCGGAAGAAATATCATAGTTATTTTATATACTAGAAGTGATGAATAAGGGGTCGAATAGGGGCTTGGAGTATGAGTGACCTACAGTGGCTCAAAAAAGTCCCGTCCGCAATTTTTCAAGGTTAAAATATCTTTCCTACATAAAGCGTAATGTCTACATTAAACATCAATTTTAAAAAGTGGAAAAACTTATTTTTTAAAGCTTAACTATTTTTGTACATATTATAATTTTCCTGATTTAATCTGATTTTAAAGTCGGTATGTATACCATTTTCTATAAGGAGGGCCTAGACAGAAAACGAACGGGACTGTCCAGAGCCGGCCCCAGCCCCCGCAGGTGCCCCGCGATTCAATCCCCAAATCCCCAATCTTCTTCTCTCAGAGGAGGTACTTACCCCTAGCATCCTATTACTGGTGCAAAGCTAAGCAAAACATCTAAACCCAACAACCGAGCATATCGACTTTTCTCAATTGGACAACACATCTCGCAGCATTTGAAAAAACTCATCAACAACACCAGACTAATTCAAAATGCCACCGGTAAGTCGACACTTCCTTACAATTCCCATCACCTTTGCCAGAAGCCGGCAATAGTGACAACACAGCACTGCTAATACGCAACCCCGTCGCAAACAGCGTCACCAAACCCTGCCGCCAGCGCAGACATCGTCGGCCCGCGCGGCGCTCCAGTCCTTCTACTGCGACCTATGTTCCAAGGGCTACTCGCGCATGAACGACTACGAGGCCCACCTGGGCAGCTACGACCACAGCCACCGCCAGCGCATGAAGGACATGAAGCAGATGGTCAAGGACCCCACCGCCGGCGCCCGTGCCCGTCGCGCCGAGGCCAAAGCCGACGGGCTGATCAGCATCAAGCTCGGGGCCGCCGGCGACGCGAACGCGAATGCGAACGGCGGCGATGGCAAGGGGGCCGCCGCCGCTGGTGCCTCGGGGTTTAAGAAGGGCGGGTTCAAGA
Organism: Xylaria venustula; assembly: GCA_022578775.1. NCBI lineage: Eukaryota > Fungi > Ascomycota > Sordariomycetes > Xylariales > Xylariaceae > Xylaria > Xylaria venustula. The sequence goes on along the minus strand of MU389349.1, from coordinate 355,930 downwards.
AGTCGGGGTTTAAGAGCGCGTTTGCGCCTGTTGGTGGGAGTGGTGCTGCCGAGGACGGAGATGCCGAGGCGGAGAAGACGGTTGCTGTGCCTGGCAGGGAAAATATTACGAGGAATATGATGGATTTGGATGCCGAGAGCGATACCGAGGACGAAGGGTACGAGGTCTACAATCCCCGATTTCCAACAGACTGAGAGGACACAGTGAAGTGGGTATTAAAGCAATCACCTCGCGCGGGCTACACCATCACGGTTTAGATGGAAAGCAGACTCCTTTTTGGACTGTTGACTGCTGGTCGGCCTAGAACTATATCCCGCCGCGCCGCGCCGCGCCGAGTTGGAATACCGCGATACGCGAGAACCAAGGTTACCAGCTGACATAGCTGCACCCCATTCCGTTACGACGTCGCAGATGCAAAGAGCGAATGGATACCGGGCTGGAAGTTTTGTTTGCTGAATGAACCGCGGATTGACTGGAAGGTGCAACGACTTTGTCGGCGCATCGACAATCATAAACTGCATCAATAGTCAAGCAGATGTAATAGGGGATCATAGTTGGATTATTTGTCAACGTGGGGTTCATCGATATAAGTTCTATACACGTCGTATCGCTGAGTCGTGATCAAGAGTTGCACGATCGGGAGTCAGGAGCCATCCCCTCAAAAGAGAGCTCCATTATTAATATGAACTTTTCGTTCATACGGATTTTGAATGACTTCCATTTTATTCGCACATATTACCTGAGTCTGACAGGCCGTCAACTTTTCTCCTTCCCTCAGCCAAGGCCCTTACCATTAACATCTCACTTGTTTGCCCCAGGTACCTTCATCCGCAATCATCAAAAACAAATCCTACTCCTCTCTCTTCCTTAGCACCAGATTTTCTTGAATATCTCCGAAGACACTGTGGCCCACATCACCGCGAACGAGATGAATGTTGGGTTGGGTAGAACTTTGGGCTGGTATGACTATCCATATCTTGGGCGGAAAACAGTGAAGAGAGATTCTTCTCGGCTCGGATGTACTAGGGATGTTCTTGTTCTGTCTCGATTCTGGGGATAGGCTGCTCTGATTCAGATTGAAATGCCTCTTCCTCTCGTGACCATGCTTGTCGTGCGATGCCGATGTCAAGAAGTGCTTGCGAGAGTGAAATTCCGGTTCTACTAGGCTGAGCGACGCGGTCTCGTGCCTCTCTCGTAGGATCACCCACATGAGCATAGCTGTATTCTCCAGGAGAGCTCTGTCGAGCTTCCTGCCTCGCGAAATGTGACGAGTACGGCAGTTCTATGAACTGGTTCCCTTGGAATGTGGTACAAGGCCGCGCAAGCTCCTTTTTAATGACCATCCCAAGGGCCATCTTGCTCTTCACCGGAGGCTTCCTCTGGCGATTGAAGATGAGGTATGTGAAGTCCTCCTGGCCCTTGTTACGTTGCGGGCATTGCTCATACATATGTCCTGCGCTGTCGCACTTAGGACAAGCCTCCATCCAGCCGCTTCTGCCGGTCTTGACACAGAAGGCCGCTCTATGATTCTCAGCGCCACAGTTACCACAGGCTTGGGGCTCAACAACCTTGGACGTGACTTCCTTCTTCGACTTCTTGCGCTTGGGAGCATCGTCGTTCGAATTTTCGTCTGGATAGCTCCTCTTAGTGCCTGCGTGCCTTGACATGCCTGGTTGACCCGTATTGATTGTGACGGTGACTTGGGCTGTTGGAAGAATTGCCATGTGCTGAACGTCGCCCCAAGAGCCTGTGATTGTTACAATTCCATCTTGATTGGTCGTCTCTCCGTTGATGTTCGCATTGGAAACAAGTCCTCCACCTCCTCCTTCATAACCTCCCCCAAGGCCTCCATGACCTCCGTGATTACCGCCCGCGTTAGGTTCCATAGAACCTATGAGTTCATCCGCTGGGATGGTACTCAAGATGGAATTCTTGTGAGTGAGTGGTGGTGATGATGGTGGTGGTGATGTGGTTGGGATGAACAAAGAGAAAGGGAATATTGATTGAGATTGAGAAAGAGATATGTGAATTGTGTGGCGGGGTATTGTATCCTCAGCAAACTACAGCCAGCTCTCATATATAGGGCCTGTAGCTACCCAAGCACATAACAACTTAGACAATAGGGAAACAGTCAATGCAAACATAGCGCGGTCAGGCACCTAGGTGGGCTATGGCGGAATATCCAGGGGTAACTTAATGGCAAACCATGCCCACGGTAGACTCTTTCCAACACATTCACCAAATGTGTTACTTAGCATCAAATTTGTTTGCCCTGCTCTCGGCATACATATTCTAGAACTTGATTTGATATGACGAAGGGATATATCTACCACCTTTCGGTTTTATTCTTATGTTTTTGTAAGTGAATACAGTTAGCATAAGAGACTTCCTTTTTCCAAAAATAAACAGTTTGTCGAAGACATGATCGGCATTAGCAGTACTGGCTGTCCCAGGCTTGCTGCCATTCTTGTGACATGTAGTTAAGATAGTGTTATGTGGTTGGTCAGACTTTAATATGGGTTACTGCACGGGTACCTACAATATGGTAACTTCTGATCCTCAGTGTAGGCAGGTACGGCTTGGGATGTGTATGTAGGTAAGTAGTAAGTACTTACTTACCTTATTGAAGTAAGAGGTAAGGTAGCTACAGTGCTCGGCACTTGGTTCCCCTCCATATAACCTCTACAACAACAATACCATAATCACAATGGCATTCCCCGACACGCAGATAGCTTTCAATTGTACTAAAATGGTACTCAAAAAACGTTTGCTTTCGATCAACTAAAAGCATATGAGGTCTTGAGCTCGAGTTAGGTTACATCTTATATTGACAAGCTTTCCTGAAAAGGCAATATTGTAACATCGACGCATCGGCTGAGATGGAGACTCTAGTAAGTCTCTCTACCTATATCTGTAACTATTCAAAGTGGTAAGTTTAGATTCCTCACATACTTGAGCCAAGAATTCATGTACAGTGCATCTCCTTCTCTTTTCCCTACTTCTCGGCCTTTTCTTGCCTCTATCGCCTCGAATATAAATCTGTCGTACATATAAAAGGGAAATCTCATCTGATCAATTCTTTCAAGGGTATTAGTCATCTGTGGACCCCTGAATTGGATATAGTGGCCGTGTGTATATATAAGGGGGGTCTCCCCCCTTAAATATTGGAAGGCCAGGGACCAATTGACCAACCTTCACCTTCCCCTGCCCCCATCCTCCAAGACGATGATCGCGAAGGATTGACAAATCCAAGGTACAAGCAATTTCGCGCATCAACCTCAATTTACTGGGATGCTGCAGATAAATCGGCCGGGAACATTCTGAAGCTTTCGGGTTACGTGTTTGATAAAATCGTAGCGTTGGAAGATATTCTGACAACGCCGGTGTGGGATCAACTCCGTATCAGCAACATAAACCCAATCTGCAAACTCACTAGCTTCATGAAAATGTTCTTTGTTTCCCAAGGAGCGAACCAAGACACGCTAATCAGGTGGGATAAGTTTGCATTCTCTTCAGAGTGCTCAAAATACCCAACAGGCGAGGACCAAGAGACTGTCTTCGCCATGACCATGTGTGACGTTAATGTACACAGCCCCGAGGTAGCCTTAGTTGGTTTTAGAGAGTGGCGTAAGGTGCTCTGAGCACTGAAGGCTGTCGTGAGCTTTCTCGGGCGACTCAATAGAGAGAGCCAGGTCTACAGGTTTCTCATTGGTGTCACAGCAGTGACTTCTGCGCTGTACTATGGAAACGCTAGAGTATACCTGACTGCGGCCGACAGGACACTCTATCGGCGGTTGGAAAGGACAGAGAAGGGATATCTGCCTCTTGTGCCTGGCCACAGTGCTGTTGGTGACCAGGTCTCGCTCTTCCAAGGGGGGAAGGTACCCTTCATAGTTCGAGAAATATCTAAGACGGATAGATGCAAGTTGATAGGGCCAAGTTATGTTTATGGATCATGTACGGAGAGGCATGGGATAACGAAAAGACTCAATATATAGAAATAGTATACACGTAGTTAATAGAAGGTGAGGCCGGCCTTAGGTTCTGTGAGGCAGAGTTCGATCGAGAGAGGTGACGACACCATTTTTCAGTGTACTTTCCTTAACTAAGAATTATTGGTTTAAATTCGCGTGATTAAGATAGCGTACGATTTCTAACAGTAACGCAAATGCCTAAGGAGAACCTGGCCGAGAAATATTATGTCGCAAAAAGACGCCATCGTTCTGCTGATGTAACCGCGGTATATCCACCACTACTCGACACATCGTTATGGCACCCTATTACCCCTTTGGCGACGTGACATACGGACGAAATACAGCTAGTGCAATTTATTTTAAACCATGGGACTCTGTCATGATATCTCATTTACTTTTGAGTTTTAAGGGATCATAATCCTGTCACGGCATTCCTGTCGGGCAGCGTGTAGTACAGGCAAAACAAGCCAATTCAATACAGCCTCTGGTGCTCGAAAGCACGCCACTCCGTAGCAACAACCACTCCCCTTTACAGGCCAACGTGTGTGCAAAATCGCGTCACAGATGTATAACAGTATAGATGTAAGATAACCCTACATTGATTTATAAAGTAAACCTAGGGTTATGAGTTAAATTTACGCGGAAAAGCTAATCAATGGTATCTGAATAATCTAAGTTGTATCCCCCCTTATTATATGCAATGCTGCCCGCTCGATAAGTTAAAACTTCCCATAGAGTTATATCTTTAATAACATGTGTCTGGAATTTACCATATCGTTATGGAGCTGGGTCAAAGAGTCGGCTGCATCATCAATACTCTTACTAAAATTCGAGTTACTGACATAGAAACTAGAGTCCTCAGGTACTTGGCCTTTCATGTCGCTTTCCTCATAGGTATGAACCGTTATCATGGCACATGAGAGCGGACTCTTAAGTGTACTTGAATACATAATATTATCATTTCCAAACAAACTCTGCCATTTCCCCATTCTCTGTTCCACTCACGTAGGGTATTCGCCACAAGTACTACAAGGCGGGGGAAACTCGATACGAAACCCCATGTCCATTTCTGACCGAACTCGTGATACCGGAACCATTTATATGTACGATCTTAGATTATCTAAAATATAAACATGCGGCTCATGAAATGTAAGAACCACAAGCACGCCTGGAACCCAATTGGTGGAGAATAAACGTTATTCTACCGAGTTGGGGTCAAGTTATAAGCGGCCTAATAATCATCTGAAAAATTGACATCATAATTTCCCAACCGCCGAGTAATTATCCAGCCTGGGTTGATCACACCTCTGGGTCGGTGAGTCCTGTTTGCCAAGCACTCACTGGGATTCCCCTCACTTATGTATCGTCATAAGTTTTCGGTAAAATCGGGATAAACGAATGCGTGAGTCTGGATTCACCACGTCCCGACCCGAGTAAAGTGGGAATTATGAATATGATATTCCTTTGAAATGCAAAATCTGGGCGAGTCTATATGATATCGCTTGATGACGGAAGGCCGATTCCGCATGCATGCCGAAGTGACGAGCATATATCTCCCCTCAATCCCCGCTGAGGAGTAAGTAATGTTCATTCAGTTGAACATTGATCTTTGATCCGACTGGCGAAAATCTAATGGTTTAGTATTGCAAGATGCCGAACTTATTTCTAAAGCGATATAGAGTCTTTGCACTCTTCATCGCGACTCTTCTGTTGTCTGTCATTCCACAGTATGCAGCAGCGCGAGTTATCCGAGGCGAAGATGCAGCTGTTCCCCTCGCAACAACACGAGAGCGCATCGGTCTGAATGCCGGCTGGCGATTTGCTCGATTCACCACGAGTCCAGATTCACTGTCATATAGCGTCTTAAAGAACTGGATTCTGCCTTCTGGCAACAATTTCATCAACGGGACTAAGCATCAGCGTCCTTCTGGCACCCCTCCGGGGAGCAATGTTCAATATGTCAAAGCCGAATTCAATGACAGCAGCTGGGAAGCTCTAAATCTGCCTCACGACTGGGCAGTCAAGGGGCCATTCAATGCACCCGGAGTAAGCGGCGGCGAGGGTCGTTTACCTTACAACGGGATTGGATGGTATCGGAAGACAGTGACCTTTACTGCGCAAGACTTAGGAAAGAACATCTTCTTGGATATAGACGGTGCTCAATCGTATTCCGCAGTGTGGCTTAATGGGGTTTTGGTGGGAGGATGGCCATACGGGTACAATTCATTTCGTCTTGACCTGACACCTTATGCGAAAGAGGGTGCGAATCAACTGTCCATTCGACTTGAAAACGCACTCGACTCGTCTCGTTGGTATCCCGGAGCTGGGATTTACCGAAATGTATGGCTTGTTAAAGTCAATTCAGTACATGTACGTCAATACGGCACCTATGTCACGACTCCAAACGTATCAGCTCAATCTGCGACTGTCAATCTCGCAGTTGAAGTAGACAACACAGGTAGCGCGTCGCAGCAAATTGAAGTAACAACTGAAGTCCGCCTAGCCGATCCTACCACAGGAAAAGCAACAGGAGACGCGATAGCTAAGTTCCCTTCCAAGTCTGTATCACTCGCGAACGGGACAACACAATCTATCACCTCGTCAGTAACTATAAGCAATCCACAACTCTGGGGACCGCCACCAACGCAGAAGCCAAACATATACGTCGCAGTGACGACAATAAGTATAGCAAACTCCATAGTCGATACATACGAAACGCCCTTCGGGCTTCGCTCACTCACATACGACGCAAACAAAGGCCTCCTAGTCAACGGGGAACATATCTACGTGCAAGGCACCTGTAACCACCACGACCTAGGCTCTCTAGGCGCAGCCTTCAACACGCGGGCGTTAGAGCGTCAACTGCAGATCCTGCAAGAGATGGGAAGCAACGCACTACGAACCTCACACAACCCCCCCGCGCCCGAATTCCTGGAACTGGCCGACCGGTTGGGGTTCCTTGTCTACGCCGAGATCTTCGACGCCTGGGAATCCGCCAAGGTGACGAACGATTTCCATTTGATCTTCGACGACTGGCACGAGCCTGATCTGCGCAATTTCATCCAGCGCGACCGTAACCATCCCTCCGTCATCGCATGGGGTATCGGCAATGAGATTCCGGAGCAGAGCAGCTCGACAGGGGCCACCATTGGGCAGGGTCTGCGCGAGATAGTGCGGTCTGAAGACTTGACACGACCAGTCACGTCTGCTTTGAATTCAGCCGGTTCGACAGCGCCCCTGGTCAGCGTTTTGGACCTCGAGGGATTGAATTACCAAGGAGAAGGCTATGGAACATCATTGTCCTCATCCTTCCCGGGTTTCCACAGCGCACAGCCGAACAAGCTGATCTGGACTAGCGAGTCCTCATCAGTACTCAGCACACGGGGGACTTACATATTCCCCGTGACTAGCGCCAATGAAGCCGTCGTGGGGACCGGATCAGGAGAGAACGCGACGGCATTGCAGGTGAGTGCGTACGAGCTATACTCCCCAAGCTGGGGCTCGTCGCCGGATAAAGTGTTTGCGCAGCAGGATAAATACCCCTACGTAGGGGGTGAATTCGTCTGGACAGGTTTCGATTACATCGGGGAGCCAACGCCGTACGATTCGGCGCGCAGTTCGTATTTCGGAATAGTTGATATGGCCGGTTTCAAGAAGGATCGGTTTTATCTGTACCAGGCAAGATGGCGTGCTGACTTTCCGATGGCGCATATCCTTCCGCATTGGACTTGGCCTGATAGAGTCGGACAGGTCACTCCTGTGCATGTATTTTCGTCTGCTGACGAAGTTGAACTGTTTGTGAATGGAGTCTCGGCTGGTCGCAAGACGAGAGCTCAGTCTACGTGGCGTTTGCGATGGGATAATGTCACCTATCATCCTGGCGAGTTACATGCGGTAGCTTACAAGGGAGGTAAGCAGTGGGCTACAGATACGAAGAAGACTGTTGGTGCGGCGGCAAATTTGAACGTAAGACACTCCATTTCTTTCGGTCGTTTCAACATCAGCGGAATACATAGTCCTCCCTCGACACTACATTGACACATAGCTAACTACCCCTAACTTGAAAATTGTACTGACTCGCGCGTAAAGATAACGGCTGATCGCACTACTCTCACCGGAGACGGATACGACCTATCATACATAACGGTAGCAATCGTAGACGCAAACGGCGACATCGTCCCACAAGCCAGCAACAACGTTACATTTACAGTTAAGGGCCCAGGGAAGATCGCATCAACCGATAACGGGAATCCAGCAGACTTCACTGTCTTCCCATCTCCAAGCCGTCAAGCATTTGGTGGCCTTGTGCTTGCTATTGTCCGGACTGATGTTGGGGCTTCAGGGGATATTGTTGTCTCTGCGAGCTCGCCTGGGTTACCTAGCACGTCGGTGACCTTACATGCAGGCTAGGCCGGTTACATCTCATATAGAGAATTGATCTCCTTGCTATCTATATACGACTCATACCCCTCATCACGCGAATCTATGTGTTGATTTATGGTGACGTTATACTTGGTAGGTTGGGTAACAGCATTGTTTAGAGTGAGTAGTTTTGCAAGGCCTAGGTCGATACCGACGACTGGATTTGGGGATGGTGAGATAGGGGTTTCACAGCTGAAATTAACACCGGGTACATAATGAGAACAAGAGACAATCACCCACTAGGCATAGTACCGCTGACATGTGCATCCATTTCCACTCCTTTAGCTGATTCAACCCAGTTATACCAATCCATCGTCCCATCCAAATCCGCATTAAAGTCCATCGGGTCCATATTCACATCAGCAAATACATCTTTGTTGGGATCCGTATCAGCCCAAAACCAGCCTAGTAACCCACCACTCTCGGGGTGGCCATCTGACCAGTCAACAGTAGCCGGATTATGCTGTGTTTGACCAACCAGCAACGGGTCAAGTGCCATAACATCTGGGATTGTTGAAGATATAAATTGAGGCATAGCATCAAGGTTTGACGGATTTATCGGTTGAGATTCTGTGACAGCTCTTACTACTCCATTCGGATTTGTACCAGTAGAGTCGGTAAGGTTTCGTATCGAAAATGTCGGTTCAGGAAGTAGAGTCTGCTTCTCCGCCTCTGTGTATTGAGTAGGTACTTGGGAGATGCCTACAAGTTTGCACCATCTTTCCCTAAAGATATCAGCTGCGGCGTGATCAGAAACAAGCCCAGCAGTTGATGGTATAGGTAGTTCCCGATCATCTATCTCAAGTTGTCGAGCAGCCGATGTATCACTCCGTAATCGTTCAAGTTCAATATCTCGATGCTTTCTTGCTTTCAACATAAGTTTCCGCAGAGGAACCCAAGTCGTTAAGTCTTTATCGAGTGCCGATTTAGCTGGGATCAGCCATGGACTATGAAGTGCTGTCCATGACCTTTCGACAAGGGATGACCAGGGCCGATGACATATTTCAATCAAGAGATAAACAATAGCATGCCAGTGAGTATATGTCTGATAAACCCATCGCCATTGATGAGAGGCTGGATCAGCATTCAACGCATGATTGAACTCCGCAACTTCAATCGCCGCAATCAATAACTTGTTTCGTATCTCGTGAGAAAGATGGTCTCCGGGAGACGAGAAGAGGACGGGTAAATGAGTAAACAGCGTCAACTTGGCGATAACAAGGCGAACGACAACAACCATCACCCAGTTTCGAGTACTCTCCGATTTTATCGCAAATCGTAGATAGCGATCTTCTAATAACCCGCAGAGCGAGCCTACAAGACGACTCTGCTCTTGAAGATCAGCAGCAGGGGATACCACCTGTCTTGAAATATGACTAATTTCCATCATGACAATAGGGGCAGTCATATCAGTAATACCCTCCCGTTCTATTGGTGTCTCTTTCATGTCGGGATTGATGTCATCGTCATTGATATTTAAAGGCAATTTGGTATCAAAACTACCAAGCTGAATGGTAAAATCGGTCCCCTGATCTTCTGCTGCTCGTACGTCGAGTGCACACAGTGCGTACCAAGTTCGTCTTCGAATTTCAACCTCGAAAGGGGTGAGATTCTGGAAATGGCTACCATCACGTTGTAAACCAATTGACTGTGCCATACGAATAACAAGGCCAGTCATCATCCAGATGAACCTTGGACTTTCTTGTAGACGAACAAGAAGTAGGAAGATCGTAAAGGCTTGCAAAACTGTTAAATCAGGCTTGTTGAGAAAATCCGCTCTAGCAAGAGCATACTCTAAGCCTTGTCTATATTTATGTGTAAGTTCGGTTTTGGTCGATCCAAAGTTATTCAAAACCTGTACAAGTTAGCGATGAGCAGAGTAGTAAGAAATTGAGAGGATGGCACTGACATCATCATCTTCCAGCGATGCGACGGCTGAATAATAGATTGAAAACATTAAAGCTTCGTGTGCGGGTGTTGAAGTATTATCATTACCCCTTGATCGTCGAGCCATCTTCTTTATAGTAGGCATGTGAACCATTTGCACGATCATATTGATGTTTTCGTAGAAAACATCCAATAGAAAAGGGACCTGTGAAGGTAGAGGATGTAAGTCATGAGAATCTAGTCCAGATGTACCGAGGTTGTGTCGAAATAAAAATGCATGACGATCTAATGCTTTTTGCTCAAGTTCCTGCAATGACGGCGAGGTACCAGATGCGTCATCACTATCTGAAGAGTCGAAATCGGCTTCCGCAAGATGTTGTGTCTCCAATTTAATACTATCAATCTGTGATATAGTCAGGAGATGCAATAGGTGAAGAATATCAACTGTCATAGTTGGGATTGGCCTACCTCGTCATTTACCCGCGACCAAAAACCACTACTGACATAGCGACTTCGACCAGCATCGTTAAGTACCAGCCTACCAAACTGTGACTGAATACTACTCCCCGCAGGATTAAAGGAGCCTTGTGTGTGATGATCACCATCACGGTCGTTGGCAGAACTAGCTGGTGAGTTGCCTGTTGATGAGTTGGAAAGAGCATGAGCTTGCTCTAGTTGGCTGTTTAAGTCCTTGACAAGGTTTTCAAGATTTCGCAGTCTTTCCATGACTTGAGCGGTCGGAGGAGCAGCGGCCGGCGCTGAAGTTTCTCCGGCGGCTGCATTGTGAGCAAAACGTTCCATACGCCGAGCCCATCGTGGCGGGCGATCGGCAGACGGGATAACACAAGGAATCCCCGCTCTTCGACAGTTGGAGCATGGTGATTCCTTATTGCAGCGGACTTTTCGGGTCCGGCATACAACACAACTACGCTGTTTTGATTGCGCAGTGGCGGTAGTGGCGGCAGAAGCTGAGGCCGTGTCAGCCGGTCGGGATGGGGATGCTGATGCTAAGCTCGCGCGATTCTCGGCTTCCGAAAATGGACCGCCATAACCACCGTTTCCACCCTTTTGTGGCCCAGAAGCCTTCAGTGACGAGTCGGCAGGTCTGTCTGTCATGAGAAATAACATACACCTTGATGCGATACCAATACTTGGCGAATGACCTCGCTACTTGTTGATTTTGTTAATACGTATGTTTGACACGTTTCGAATTGAAGCTGAATGGAAGCTGACGACTCGTTCACTGGAGGATTTAGATGCCTGGTATTAGTCAATCTACATACAAGTATATCGTTTGATTCATAATATAACTACCTCCTAGGTAAGCATGCAAAATGCGTTTATCAAGTATACCTACCCATCTAGAGGCAATTCGTTGTTACCTACCTAGTCCAGACGGATCATTCATGACCAATAAGAAGTTCATATTTACCCCAGATCAAGCCGCTATTTTCTACTCCGCCACACAGCGGTCTTCTTTCGCTCAAACTAACTGTCCGCTGCCTAGCGACCGAAAAAAGAGCGAGGTTTGTTACTGTTTTCACTATCTTAAGGATCAACATGTAGGAAGTCGGCGTAAATATTGATAGATAGGTGTGTAGTGAAGGTTAATATATAAGATATCAATTCCTCAAGTTTTCTTTCAAGAATTATCTCATCATCATCAGACAAAACAAATCTTCACATTCTTCGCAACTATCACAACCGTCTTCACCAGCAGTCTTCATCTACACTAGCCAATCCACACTAGTCCACTCTTATACCGACAAGACACAGTTACAACTAACATCACGCGACAACTACTTACATTACCGCTCTAATCTACATCATCGCAATGGCCAATACTCAAGAAACTATTGCTTTCTTCGGAGCCAGTGGCGGAGTTGGCTTATCAGCACTGAAGACAACCCTTGCCTCAGGTCGTCAATGTATTGCACTCTGCCGAAACCCATCAAAGCTTGCCGCTATTCTTCCGCCTGAATCCAATCCCAACCTCAAGATCGTCCAGGGAAATGCTCATGACATCACCGCCGTCTCATCATGTCTTCTAGCTAGTCCTGGTGTGCTAGTAAATCAAATCATCACGACTATCGGCGGTGCTTTTATTGCGGGCAAGATGACTATTGACGATCCCGAAGTATGCAGAAAGGGAATGGCTGTTCTTCTTGAAGCCCTAAAGAATCTTCGCAGTCAAGGTGCTTCGGGAAACATTCAGATAGTCGCCTGCAGCACAACGGGTCTCTCGAAATTTGGCCGTGATATTCCCATCCTCATGATCCCACTTTACCACTTTCTGATCAAGGTGCCTCATGAAGACAAGGTTATAATGGAAGAGCGCTTGATCTCGAGTGGAGAGAACTTTATCCTCGTTCGACCCAGTTTCATGGTTTCCGAAAAAGAAACAGAGAAGGAGGTCAAGGTTGGTGTTGAGGATCCCAAGACCGGACGAATATCTTCTGCCATTGGGTATACCATCAGCAAGTCGGATGCTGGAAGATGGGTTGGAAAGAATTTGATCCTGAAAAGACAGTACAACAACAAGATCGTCAGTAAGTCACTCTACTCCTTACCTACTCAACACAATCAGGTTCATGGAGCTAATCGCAAGTCACAGTGATCACAACTTAAGGGATGTCAGTAAGAATGACAGATAGTGGGACTCTATTAGATGGGTAGGCGTTACGGAGGGGTTGATAACTGGACTTTTCTTTTGCAACAGAACTTAGACTGGTTGGGCGATAGGGAGGAATGATTGTCTCTCTTCATTCAAATCACATCAGCGATTATTCAGATTAGATATAAACTGTTAGTACAGATTTCAATATTTTGAATTATATAATTAACTAGTTTTTTCTTTCACCCCTGATCTTGAACGAATATGAAATGAACAGTCCATTACCAAGCCATATTCAAGGGGTTCTCAATACGTTACATGTGCTTATTGTACGCCGCCGTGTATGCCGTTATGAATGAATGCTAACAGTAGAACTCATATCGTCATATGATAGGCCAGCAGCTTTTTATCAAGGTTTTATGTTCGAAACTGGATACAATGTATCCATCTGATTGGGATATTGACTAAGTGAAAGCATATCGTTAACACAACAATGCACCGTTTTGCGGCATATGCTAACACCAAGTTCCAATGTAACTGCAACCTTAATTTAAATATCGGTCTTTACTAAGCTATATTACTAAGGTATATTGCTCAGCCTCTGGGGCAGTTCAGTTGGTAATGGGAGTTTACCATGGCTACCCTTTGTTGTTACAAGATTGTATTAATAAGCACTAGTCTAGACTACTTGTCATAGCGGGATTGACATTGGAGTTGTGATTCGAAGGTAGGAAGCCGAAACAAGACTTGAGTGAATATTTGGACTTCAGAACAATCGGATTCATGTTCATTGGGAGCTTTGCATTACATGAACAGCAAATATGCTTAGAGCCCGGCCATGTTATTCTACCGTCAGTCTCCTGCCTCCGCTACCCGTCCCGCCTTCCGTCTCCTGCCCTTGTCCCGTTATCCGTCATCCGTTACCCGGCGGTAACCTCCGTCTTCCGATATGTCCCAAAATACAGCAGATATAGTCATTATAACATGTAAATGAGGACCCAAGACGCATGATCCTTGAATTTCACTTATCTGTGTTGATGGTCTTATATACAACTAATCTATTTCACTCGCTGTCCTAATCTGAAGAACCATACCCCTAAGTTACCATAGTTGACATATCAGCTCTTAAGGCTTCGTCACGATGCCAGCTCGTATAAGCGAGTTTCAAACTCCGGAAAGCGATAACTTGCTTGATATATACTCACTGATATCCGAAAATGGTTTTCTCCCTGTCAAAAAGCCCCTGAGGCGCTTACCGTCTCCTTACTATCAACAATGGGAACGAATAATGGACGAATTGCCAGACTTGTTGAAAGCAAAGACTATCCGAAACAGAGTGGACAGTCTGGAAATACTGGCAACGGCGAAACTAAACACGGAACGTGAATGGCAGCGAGCATACGTTATACTATGCTTCCTAACTCATGCTTACATCTGGGGCGGTGACGTTCCTTCACAGGTCTGTATTATCATAAAATGATGTACTCTTCAAACTGACCTCTTCACAGATGTTACCACCGTCAATCGCCAAGCCTTTTCTTCAAGTCTCGAATCATCTCGACCTTCCACCAGTCGCAACATATGCAGCTCTTAATCTCTGGAACTTTAGTAGCACAGGAGACGACTTCACCGATATAGAGAGTCTAAAAGCCTTGCACACATTCAGCGGTACTGAAGATGAATCTTGGTTCTACGTCCTCTCGGTAGCAGTGGAGGCACAGGGGGCTCGGGTCATCCCTCGGATGCTTCAAGCAACGGACGCCATAAGACGCAAAGACTACGAAACAATCACTGATGCTTTAAACACAATGTCTACATGCATCAGGCAGTTAATACGACTCCTTAACCGAATGTCCGAGAAATGTGATCCAATGGTATTTTATCACCAAATCCGGCCGTTCTTAGCAGGGACCAAAAACATGGGCGCTGCCGGCCTTCCCAATGGTGTGTTCTACGACGAAGGAGAAGGAATTGGTCATTGGAAGCAATTGAGAGGAGGCAGTAATGGACAAAGCTCATTGATCCAATTTTTCGATTTGATTCTCAGTATCGACCACACTTCCTCCAGCAGCCACCAAACATACGAAGGACCAGGAAGTGTTGTAAAGCCAACTTCCCGCGAGCCAACTTTTCACGAAGAGGTTAGTCGAGACTGCCAATAAATTTACGTACCATATTTATTAAGTCTTTCCTTATTCAGGTCCGTCTTTACATGCCAAGTCCGCATCGAAAATTTCTCGCAAGTGTGTCTCGACTAGACAAAATCAAAGACTTTGTGTACTCGGCCCCAAAATCTCCAGCCCAGCAACAACTTCTTCAATCCTATCGAAACGCAACAGAAGCATTTGGAGATTTCAGACAAGCGCATATGCAAATGGTAACCCGATACATCATTGTACCATCCAGAAAACCTAATCCTCTACCATCTTCCGGAATGAACTTGGCTACTGCTTCCTTGCGGTCCCATAGAGGCGAAACGGCCGAACTTACTGGGACAGGGGGCACGGATTTAATACCATTTTTGAAAAGTACTCGGGATGATACCTACCGGGCAGGTCTATCAGCGGCATCTTAGGACAACTCCGTCACTGAACTGCACATATCGGCGGATGATGCACGTGAAGGTCTTCATATATCAAGTATTGTATATGACCTTTTTGATTTGGTACGGCTACCAACGGGACGAGTTATAAATAGATTACGGCGAGGCTACGGCGTCTCTCGGCTTAACTTGGACGCTGTCTTTGTTGTTGGTATATCGCGCCATAACAATTATAGTAAAAGACCTAGACTATAGATCTTAGATCCCTCCATTTAGCGTTGATCTTGATAAAATGAATCTTTTATGTAAAATTTACTTCAGCCTCTATCATATCTAGCGTCATCATAGCTTAGCTAAGAATATCCGAGATTCCGATATCCGTTCCGTCACCTTACTTTCATCCGACATTCTGATTACAATCCTTTCGGATGAAGCATACATACAACAGTTAAGCAAACGGCTCGTAACTAACTAAACGCTGCATTACAATACAGAGTACATTGGTTTTCATGTATTGGCTGTAGATGAAGTACAGTCACGACGGAATCCGATGAACGGGTTACCATCTTATCGGGAAAGGGTCTCTCAAGCATGCGATACCTGTAAACAAAGAAAAGGTGAATAATCCAGGTTTCAAATACGAAACCAGATACACATATATCTATGCATCACATTACCTTACATAGTACATCGAGTTTCGAGTAACTAGTTCATTGACTGTAGACAATAGTGAAATGTGACGGACAAACTCCCTGCAGTTACTGTAAAAGACGCCACCGGGAGAATACATGTCGCTTTTCCCCTTCCACCCGTCGCCGCCACCGGCACAGCCATTCCGAAAATGCAACGCGGAACTCTGCGTCTCCGACCGTTGTGACCGCTTCTCCGTCTAGCCGTATCCCGTCTACTACTCCGATTACAACACCCGCGCCGACAGTTCAGATCCCGCCTATCACACGAACATCACCTACTCTGACACGGCATAGCGATGTTTCAGCTGAGGAAGAAGCTGAAGTTCCTCGTGATGCGCGACTCATTTGCGATGCGCAAGGAAAACTTGGTGAGTTCTGGACTGACAGTCCTGAAACTACGGGATCTTGAACTAATACTCGCATGTAGTCTTTATAGGAGATTGTGCACCACTGTCGTTGTTTCAGACAGTTCGTCAAATCGTGACGTCTAGGGTTGACCCTCATGCCTTCGCGCCAGAAACCAGCCGAGTCTCTATGCTTGAGAATGTCTGTTCAGAGGGTCTTGTCTTACATGATACGACAGGAGAACCGGCAATTGATCGATCTTCTGTAGAGCGGTTGGTGACGACTTTTCTTACAGTGGTAAGTCTGAACACCTCAACTCTCTAGTCGCACAATCACTGGCGATCCTTTACTCGTCTAACATGACCAGACAAGCGGTCTCATCGACTTATTCGACAACAACACGATCATTGCTGATATCCTCTCCTGGGCAAACCAAACTCAACATGCAACAGACGTAACATCAGCAGTACACTACCTAGTCCTAGCCATCGGTTCACAATCCGAAAATGAACAGACAGCAACGACGTACTTTCTTCGTGGGAAACATCTCGCCCTGTCTACATTAGCAGGAAATCTCAGTGTCGGGACTGTACAATCTTTCCTGCTGACGACGGTATACATGCTTCGGTCATGCCAGATCAACGCGGCGTTCTTGTTCTTTGGTTCGGCGCCTACCCTTCAACTTCCAAGGAAACAGCAGCCAATTACTAACCAAATGCATCACTCAGGAATCGCAGCTCGGGCGGCCTATGCAATCGGACTTCATAGAACAGAGATAAACTCCCGCTTCGGTTCCGAAATCCATATCCGAAGGTACCTCCATACCCCTTTCCACCCCTGTCCTCTTTTTTCGCACAAGCCGAACTAAAACCATCAAGAGACCGTCTCTGGAAATCCATGCGCGTACTGGACCTATACCTGAGCATATCAATGGGCAGACCCCCAGCAGCCTCAGACGCAGACGTCACAGTACCCTATCATAACACGCGGCCAGACGGAAGCGAAACATACGATCTCTTAAACGCCTCCGTGCAGATCCTCTCGCTCGTAGAGGGCATCGTGTTAGAGGTGTACTCGCGCCGGAAGATCTCGTTGCAATTGACGGAGGGGATATCGCGACAGCTCCGCGAGTGGTCGAATAAATGGCTGCCATCGCTCCTCCACGCCGTCTCAGGACATGGACAGGATAATGGCGAAATTGAGAGCGAGAAGACAGGGGCGTGTCAGGTCTTATGCTCGTATTACTATGCCGTGATGCTTGTTTCGCGGCCATTCCTCATGTACGAGCTCTGCAGACGGCTTCCGGAGAACAGTACGACGGCCGCACGTCCGGCGACGACGGAAATGAATGGGTCTGGGCGCGCGAGGCTTGCGAACGCGTGTATTGATGCTGCGACGCTTATGATTGGCACAATATCGGATTTCGTGGCGAAGGGAGCACGGGATAGACGGATGCCACTTCTCGTGTGCGTTATCGACTTATTTTCCCATCTCATGCCATTTTTCGAGTCTGTAACTAACGTCTTCGCCCCAGCTCTTGGCTCTTCGCCTCCTCACTAGTAGTAAGCGTAGGCCACCTCTCCAACTTCGGCCGCGCGCTAGAAAAGCCAGCGGAGAAATCCATAGACACCCTCGAGTACTTCGCAAGCCAGGACGCGCACGCCTCGCAATACGCCCAGATAGCGCGGGCGCTGCACAGATGCGCGGTGTCGTATCTCGCGCGCCAGGATGATGAAGATCGCAGGCGCATCGCGGAGTCGTCGACGCTGCTTTTTGGGCTTGTGCCGCGGGATCATGCTGCGAGTCGTACTCACAGCAATGTTCATAATCACAGTCACAATCACAGCAACAGTCACAGCCACGACCATCATAGCCATGGCCACAGAGACGGACATAGTCGTAGTCATAGCGACACGAACCGAAACCCAGAGACGCGGGTATCAAGCCACACGGATCGGGCGGGGATAGAATCAAGCCCTTGGCCTTCAGAGCCATTCGACGAGTTCGATCCATCTATCTTTTCGTTCGGCGAGACGCATACGCCATTGACTGATATTCGGCTTCCGCAAGGTTACGTGCACGAAGGGAGCGCGGATCAAGTTTTTGGAGCGATGAATCTTTTCCCGTTACTTGATGGCGATGGACATATCGATTTAGCGCATTTGCTATGAGTTAGGTGGTGATGGTGGCGGCGGTAGTGACTAGGGAGTCATCTCAATCCTAAATGATGAAACCTATTAACAAGTAGCGTGCGGCAGAAATATATAGATTGTCATTTCACGCCGGTGTCTTTGAATCTAGCTATACCCATATCTAATAATATAAACCCATGTCTACCAGGTTTATGCACTTCTCTCCAGACAAATATCTCAACAGAGATTCGATGCATCAAAATGCGTTCCAAGAAACACGCCCGTGCACGCCGGGTATAGCCTAGTATAGATGATTGAGAATGATAAGTGTAATGCAAATGACCAATGACAGCTATAACATAAATTCCGAATTCGCTTCCAAAATCAATAACTCGTATAAAAAAGCTTTTCGATGTCGTAACTTCATTTTTCAAGGTCTTGGATCTGAATGATCTTGTTCGTCATTTTCATGGTCTTCAAAGCCATCGTCGGTGCTTTCGAGACCGTTCCCTCGAATGGCATATGTCGCAAGCCATCCAAAGAGGGCAATCCCAGCAAACAGTCCCCAAGCCAGTCCCTCTCCTTTAGGACGAACATGTGTCGATGCCGTGAATAAGGCGCCTGAGAGGAAAGGCCCTACGCTACGACCAGCTGCTGATAATGTTTGCGCCATTCCGTTGAGAGTGCCGAGGCTGGCATGTGATGGTGCCGAGTTTGTGATCTGTTTTGCATTAGCGATGTCTTCAATAGGATAATCTACGATGATTGTGACTCACCAACAACATGACGGAAGACAAGCCCCCGACAGCACAGATGTTCTTGATCACCAGGAGAAAACCGAGTTCCACGTATAGCCATATCCGAGGAGTTCCCCATCCGAAGAGCGGCTTAGAATCCACATATCCGACAAACGGCATCAAAGCCATGGTTACTGCAAATCCGAATAATGCACCTCGATAGCTACCAACATTCCCCACTCTCCCCTTTAGATAGGGGAATAAGAAAATCTGGAAGAAAATGGTGAAGATTCCAGCAACAGATAGTGAGACGCCAATCGCATCGGCGTGTATATTTCGTCCTGTTGGTGCCTTGCCTGAGGCAAAGACTGGGTATAAGCTGTTGAAAGAGCTATTCGATAGTTGAAACACGAGACTCGTTGAGAGGAGAACCACTGTCGTTCGGTTCAAGAGTTGACGCCATGTCGGGGCGTCAGATGGCGATTTCGCATCGTCGTCGTCGTCGTCGGTTTCGTCCGATTGAGGATTCAATAGGCTGGTGCTCTCTCTCGTCTCGAATTCATCAAAATCACTTCGATCGTCATCGGCACCATCCACGTCTCTTCTAGGCCATAACCAAGAGCTATCCGAGGACTTAGACTTTTGGAAGTAGCGCAGCCAGGGGAATCGACTAGTCCAGTGGGGATGTGAATCTTGATCTTCCAAGGTTTCCTCGAACCATATAGCAAGCACCGCTACACTAAGCGCCAAAAGAGCGGCAGCTACAATATTGGGAGCGAGGAAAGGATACTGGTCTTTGGCCAATTTACCGACAAGAAGCCCACCAAGAGCCGGACCCGTGATGCTACCTATACCGTAAACGACAGGCAGCCAAGTGAAAGCCCTACTTTGATTTGTCCTATCCGTCAACTCGCCCAGACAAGAGGGAACAACGGCTGCATTCCCATTTAACAGCCCCATGGCAATATGTACGAGGACAACCTGGTAATACCGAGTGCAGAAGCCGAACAGGATAAAGCAGACACATAGCAGTGATGTGCCGGCTAACATGGTAGGCTTCCTCCCGACTATATCTGACAGATATCCCCAGAAAAGGTTCGTCGCCAGCTGGGCGAGAGCAAAAGCGGAAGCGAGAAGGCCGACATATAAGCCAACCTGCTCCTCTTCAATACCAGGGAAGGATTCGGTCATCTCGGGCAGGTACGGTGATATTGAGTTGAGGGCGGATTGCTCGGCAAGAGACAGCAGGGCTAATAATGCCAATTGCCTGACGGGAAGAGGTGTGGATGTCGTGTGAGAATCTGGTGAGCCATCGTTGTTATAGTCGGACTCGGAACTCGGTCGACGGCCAGCGGATTTAGGAGCTGGGGTAGGAAAGGTTTGGTAATGAGTATGGCTTGATACGCGCTGAAGAGCGGAGAATCTGAATCGATCTGACGATAGACTCGGGAGAGGCGAGCCGGCGCGAAAGGAACCCGACCGAGTGGTTGTTGGGATGGTAGGTCGTGAACGTGCAGAGGCAGCGGGGGCTGACGATGATGCCGCCGCCGCATTGGTTACATGAACCATGATCGTAAATAGCCCAGAACAGGCAGTATCAGGACAAGTTCGATTCGGTCAATGCTGTATTCGAAACTATTCGGGAGCAATTGGGCGAACAATCGGTAGTTGAAACGTGAAAACGGAATCGTGGAGACTATTGTTTTGCAAATAATGACGGTGAGGACGATGAAATCAGCATTGCCATGTTGACATCGGATGACGGCAGGGTTGTCAAGGGAAACAAGAAAACAATTAGTTAACAGCTGCTAGAAAGTTTAAATAACAGCTTCGGCACAATGAGGTCAGTTGTCAGTTTTAGTTTGTATATAACGCAAACTCCCCGGTCCCAGGCTGTACCTAGGTAGTATGTAGGTGAAAGTTATTGCAGGTGAATAATTTGAAGCTATTTCTCGAATTTGACCGTATGACGACACCCAATTCACTAGCCTAACCCGGAAAATACTCCCCGTTGATCTCAGTTCTGGACCGCGCACTAAAGTACTGATCTCGTGGGGTGCATCCTCGGCGGAGACCGACGTAGATAGGAGATATTGATAAGGCGAGGGGCATGCAGATTCTTAGCTAACTAGATGGGGTAAACGTGCATCGAATTTAGCCCTGCAAGACTGATTAAAATACAGTACAAAGCTATGGGTTCAGGTTAGGAGGCAAGTCAGAAGCCAGATGTTATCGCTAAAAAGATCGTGTGGTATGTATATTGGCTTCAGCTTCATCTCATTTATAGTCGTGACTCATCTTGTACCAGTTCCGCGATACACCTCCATGTCCAAACCCCTAAGATACCCGTAACATAATTCCCCTCTAGATATTGTATTCTACAATCTACCCCAGGATGCAATCAATTCGTAATAAGACCATCACTTCTTCCAACTGAATATCTTCGACAACGGGCGCTTATTACTCTCAGTCGTCTTCGGAAGATTCTTAGGATCAACATCCCCGTCCGCAGTACCTTGTAGATGGGCCACGGCGTCAACCTGAGTAGAACCAGACTTATCGCTATCAGTGCGAAGGCTATCGCGAGAGGCGTTTCCACTACAACAAGGCACGATGACACTGGTGTCGTTCTTTTTTGTAGGCATGTCGAGCGCCGGGTTGCTCGTGAAGAAGTCCGCTGGTCGGATGTGGAATTGGTGGATCTCGACCGGCCTGTCAAGGTTAGCTAACTAAGCATTCATCAGTTTTGTAAACCGGGTAAGCTACTCACATTACGGGCCAATCCTCGACTCTGGGGTTATGAGTAAGTCCAAACACATTCCAGACAACCGGACTACTTCGCTTTCCCGTCTCGCTGCTCGCAGACGGTGTGTCGACGAACCAGTCGCCTCTTGCCACCATGGCCTTGACGCCGCCCTCCTCCTTCTTACTCTGGTTGGTGAACTCTCCCGCTGCCCATAACTCTTCGTCACGGTATCCAGTTACCCAGAGATGGTGCTTAGCGTATGGTGCTCTCGCGGCTTGGGTGCTATTGTCGTCGGCGAGCATGAGCTGTGTGGCAGGAGGGGTGAATTTATATCCGACATTCTTTCCACTGACGGGGTTCTTCTTGTTCACATTTTCCAGCTTTACAGTTCGGTTGACCTTGGGTTCCGCATCTGTATATAGAGCACTTTCGACCACCTGTCGTCGAATCTCATAGCCGTTACCGAAGGGATTGGTTTCGGGGTTCATTGGTATAGGATGACTCTCTTCTAGCACGACAGCCGTGTCGCTAGCACCGTAGGAGTCGATGCTGGGGTCGATGCGGACGGCAAAAATGTGTTGATGGTTTTGAGCTAGTGCGCCGGGGAATACCACATTGCCGTAGCCTGATGTCTTACCCTCGTCTATTGGTACGATGCTTACAATTCCAGTCGCCCGTGTTTCGACGGAGATGCCACCGGCGGTATCGAGCTTGTAAGCGAATACATATTCGTAATTAGCCAGCGTGGCTACGAACTGAACCACGAATTCTCGGAGACGAGTGACCACAGCACGATTGGTCCGGAAGTTTGTATGCTTCCATCCAATACCTGTGTCATGTCAATTTCCGTGCTCGAGCATCTTGATAAACAGTAATATTGCTTACCGTTATCTTGCTCATGCAAGCACACCACATTTGGAGCCAGCTCTGGCTTGCCTTCCGAATCTGCGACGACGGCGTCCAGATAATGAATAGCACCAAGACAATCACATCCCAGTTTGAGATTATTAGCAGCGCGTCCAATGCCACCATCTCCAAAGTCAAACGCCTGCTTTCGGTGAAACGGGGGTCGCGGGTCGCCATACGGGACGGTCATCTCCGAAAACGATAGACGGAATAGGATCGGCCTGCCGTCGTAGCAGACATCGTGTAGGACAGCGCCTTCTCGTGGTGTGAAGCCGATACGGAATCGCCACTTTTGCCACTCGATCAAGTTATCGGAGTGGACTTTGAACGAGGCGCCCTCGGGTTGTGTGATGTTGATTGGTTTTACGTCGCTGCGCACCGGGCGATCGATGAGTTCAGGCACGTATTCAGCTGATGTTCGGCCGTGAGTGAAGAGTTTCTTAGGCTTGTCAGCCGGTGGAGAGGGGTACAGGCTGTCACCCTTTCCTCCCGTTGCCAGTCTATCAATCCGAATCATCTTTTTCGTAGCGAAGTCCATGACCGGAATAATGGGAAGCGGGTATGCATAGTGATTTGAATCGGCATTGTTGTTGGCCGCATTTCGAGCGTACACGAGACCTTGCATGTACCGAGGAACATCTTCATCGGGGTCAAGACCACCGTATGGCCAGGGATCTATGGTGACGACGAAACCTTCGGGTAAAGAAAACTCCTCTAGAGCCTTTTGGAACATTTCCGACGCTACGCAGATATCGTGGAACAGACCAAACTCTGCTGGGGTGTAACTGGTCTGGCAGTAAGCAGGGAATGTTCTGCTACGGCGAATCTCTGCCGCCCCGACATCAACGATGGCTTCACTGAGCCGGGGCACTCCATCTTTGACGACATCAAATAATACAGTCACTTGTCTCGGAGGTGTGGCCGTTGGTGATTTTCCGTCATGTTCGGCAATGAGGAACTGGACGAGATCTTCCTTCTTAGGCTCATCCAAATAGATTGATCGGAAGAAGAGGCCGGTGCTGTCGCCACCATACTTTTCAACAACAGCATTCCGAGCGCGTGACAACTCGTCTTCCGTAAGAGGCCGCAGCGGGTGAAGCGGTGTTTGGGTTTGTTCCGTAGACATCTTGAACAATGAACAACGTATCGTTCTTGCGTTCCCGGTCTAGTTGGATATGGAGCTGACGAACTGTGAATCAACAAGATAAATGCCGCCTTCCTCTTTAAATACTTTTCTCTCTCCTATATCGCGGTAAGCTTATCATTCATTCACCAATCACCCAAGGTGAAGAGTAGTTGGAAACGTAGGTAGCTTCGATAAGCTGCCGGTTACATATCAATTAGTTAGGTCCCTAATTCAAGCACAACGGAATGAGCTAGCATAGTGGGAAAGGGGATGAACTGATAAGCACCGACAACAACCGGAGAAGCAGATACATGTAGATAGATTACTCGTCATAGACAAGACGGCGCATGTGGGGTGATGCATGAGCTACCCAACTTTGGCAACAATTCGGCCATCTGCACAACTTGCCAGATCTTACCTTCATCGGGCAAGTCCTTGCGACAGGCTTACATCCGAATCGCGGCCGGTCATGTACGGATGTGTGTACGGCATGAAAGAGACCCGGGGTTTGAAAAGAACTCCGCTCACCGGACGCATGTGACGTGCCGACTTATCAATCATATCGCTGATGGGTTTTTGATGGAATAATAACCCGGTACAGTACGGAGTACAACGAGCCATGTGCCTGGCTTTCCCCACGCCGCATGACACATCGGTACCGCGGACAAACGCGGGGTCGATAGGATGGAGGGGAGGCGAGGGAGGGTAGTAAATGGACGCCCAGATAAACTCTTAGATCTCGGCGGAATATTGTTTATTAATCGTCTCCGGGTTTCTTCGCCGATCACTGGCAATTTTTCATGCATGTGCAACTTGTCCAAATATCGGCAAAAATAAAGGCTTCAGCCGCATTTAAGACCGCCATTCGTTCCAGCTCGGATAGATCCTGCATTTCAAGGATCGGAAATGGGCTTTGAATCTTCATATATCGGTATACCAATGTCTCGTCGTTTAAAATGTTGGCAACCCGCAGCCAAAGAAGATGGATTGCATGATATGTCCAGCGTCTCAACTATTATAAAGTTATGAATGCCTAATAGCTTGAGGGGTTAATTATAGGTAGCAAATCCTATCATAACGTTCTTCAACAAGCTAAAATGCGCTGATTTATTTGGCCTTCTATTAAAAGGGCGTGTCTTGGGCCTCTGCGTTGGTGCAAGTGTATCTCACCCAATCCCATCAACTAGATCATTCGGCTGCAAGTGCTCAAAAGAAAAGATGCGAAATCGATGAACACGTCTCCAGTCTGTGATTGGGTAGCCCAATCGGGGGAAACTGAGATAGGTCTATGTATGGCAAACTGAATTGGTCAGTGTGCCGCATAAATGATGTGCCAAGTGTAACAATTGCACTCTATCAATCTCAAGTTCAGTCTACCCACTCACATGAATTCGTTCAAGTTTTGCTCCTGTATATCACCCAACATCCTACAAGGATGAGGGCTGAGTCAACAGGAAAGGATGACCGAGGTTCTTAAGATATAGACCGTTTTGGTCGAGTAGTAGTGAACGAAGTATTCGGAAGACAATACGGAAGTCACTGGGTAACACTGATATGTATTCGCTACCTAGCTGAGATTTGATAACAAGAACTGAGAAAGGAAGACAACCCGCTACAAATAAAGCTAGGGTTGGCTGTGGTAGCGAGAACGGATCTTTTGCATAAATTTGTCAAATTGATATTCGTGAACTTTGGTGCATAGCCTTGCTAAACGCTCTTGCGTATCTCCGTTCGCTCTCCTGCACAATAAGTGATCGATATTCCAGGATAGCGCATATCTCGCATGGCGATCCTGAATGTGGCCATTCGCGTAGAGCAACTTCAAGCCCAGCCGCATATTGGCCGTCAGAGTCATTTCGTAATAGTCGGGATCTCTTATCGTCTCTTGGTACATTGCTCGGGGTAGTTCACTCTCTTTGAGCAGTCCGGGGTGTTCGACTCGAGGTTCTTGGATTTGTTGGGATGGGGTTACGGCTTCGTTTTCGGCTTTCCAAATAGAGAATGCTGTGCCATAATCGCCTACTCCCGAATATTCCAGCAACTGTTCTAGCCACCGGCTTGCCGTTTGGAACGTATGCTCCATGTCGATGGCGATCTGGATTATTTCGCGGGGATCCAATCGTTGTCCTTGACTTCGTTCCTGAAATAGCTCTTCCAGTTTATCAGCGATCATCCGGAGCTCGGCGATATCCACTGGTTCCTCTGATTCTTCACTATGCGATTCGGGACTGGATTCCTCTCTGCCGTCTTCGGGACTGGATTCCTCTCTACCGTCTTCGGGATAGGCCAAACCACCTATGTACGTCGTTATTGATGAAAACATAAGGAGTTTTCAAGGAGCCACAAACACGGTACTCCATAATGAGACAGAATCGCTTGGTCAGTACGTTGAGATCCGCTACCGCTAGCCTCCACCTGTGTAGGGGGGCGGTGAGAAGGCAGCCACTTTAAGATGTGGTAAGCGTAGATTCGCCGTATGAAGTGATAGGATAATAAGCTATTATCAGAATGAGTACTTACGGAGGATCTGGGATACATGTGTGTATGTATATGGTTGTGTAGCTTGTTTGGAAGTATGTCTGTACGGTTGTGTAGGCTTCCAAGGTGGTTCGTAGGTGTAGAAGAGGAGGAACAAGAACAGGAAACGCGAAGGGGAAAATAAATGAGCTACCTGTGTTGTATTTGTCCGGGATCACCTTTCTAGTTGGTGGCAAGAGCAAGAGCCCATCTTCCCGTCCCGTTTGAGTTGGCACTTTCTAAAGAATAACAGAAGGAGAGGCACGACTTCTTCCCGGCGTAAAGGTAGGTATATAGCTGCGCAAAATCTTGCCAGCCGAGCAGCTCTCCCCCTTCGTATTTCCTTCCGCTTGCCCATGCTATTTCATATCCCTCTACTCCGATCGCACTCATCGTCTGCAGGAAGTGCAATTATCGCAGCTAACTGTTCGCATAGTCATCTTTGCCGCGCCTTCCACTTGTGAGTAGGGAAGCTTGTGAAATCATCTCGCGCAGTCCTTGACCGACTCTCCCATCTTGCTGTCAGTGTTGAACAGCATGAACATCGTCCAGTCTGCAGGCTCCTAGGACAGTCTCGCTCTATCGTTAACAGTCGTCTTGCATGCTCCATTTCTCTTTCCATTTAGTATAAAGGGCAACCTCCGATATGATTATGAGGTAGGGGCCCTGAGGAACTTGAAGTTATCTTTCGTATTCATGGTGAGATAAGGGGTTATAAATCGGGATTCGGTTGGCCATATATTCGTTTTTAGCTGTTGTCATGATGCTGCTGATACCAAAGGTTAGGGTATACGGTTTTCCGTGAGATGGACGTATTACCCAAGCCATGAAGATGCGTGCAATAGGTAATGGATTCGTTGCTTTGCAGTCGTTGCAGCCGTGGCACCATTAAAACCACTTGAATCTTTGCCGGGATCATCAGGCGCTGGTTCCAATGACCGAGTTCGGAGTAAGACGCAGACTGATATGATTCTAAAGCGCTGTAATGACGAACTTCAACCTGTAAATTATAACTCCCATGGTATCATGACAAGCACACATACTTGGATTCATTTAGTGACAACAATGAATATAAGATGTGGTGATATGATTGTTCTTAGAACTCGTATATGCCTAATTGAAGTAATTACTACCTAAGCTCAGATTTGAGGCTGTAAGTATAGTGGAGAAGGGAGCCCAGTTAGCGGGCTAGTGTGAAGCGGAATAGCGGACCAAATACCCTAGCGCAGTGAACTAACTCCACTAAGAGCCCAAGCTGATGCATGACGTGGGGTTGAATCCGACTCGCCCGTCAGCAACAGCACTCTCTCATTTGTATCTTATTGCTGAGTAGATGCTTTTCTGGTAATTATCTTTCTCTGTTTCTGTGTTCTTGCTTATGTTTCATGCTCTATGTTGTATTACTCCTGCTCAATTTGATGATTGAATAGGTGCTCACATAAGCGTTTTGAATACGAGAAGCTTCAAACCAGAGCTTGTAGATAGCTTCACCTTGCCGTTTACCAAAGGACTCGATCTTTGCCAACATTGGCCTTGTTGCACTACCCACCCTTTAACAGTTGAGCTACAATTGGTAGATTATTGGGCTCGTGAGAACGCAAAGACCGCCTCGCCATGGCAGTAGCCCATGATAAATATAAGGAAGGCAAAGGTCGGGAGACAAATGACTTCCAACATGCACGCTACTCTTCCGACCTCGATTCCGACATTGACGCGACCGAATACCTCCAAACCGATCCCCTGACGAGTTCCAAACCCTACGAAGCCTTCCAACCCCAACCCCAAACCCGACGATTACGAAGATTCTGTGGCTCGTGCTTCGCCGCCCGATCGACACGATGTATCATCGTCACTATTGCAGTCTTCATTTTTGTCTGGGTCTTTCTAGGCACCGGCGGCTTCTTTGCCTTCAAGAAATACAAACAGGCCCCCGCTGATGGACTGTCACCACCTTGGTATCCGACGCCCAAGGGAGGAACCACCAAGAGTTGGGCCGAGAGCTACAAGAAAGCGAGCGAAATGGTGGCCAAGATGACGTTGCCTGAAAAAGTGAACATAAGTACAGGCACGGGCTGGTCAATGGGCCCTGCGGTCGGAAACACTGGCCCTGCTATTCACGTTGGCTTTCCCTCTCTCGCCTTACAAGACGGGCCGTTGGGGATCCGTTTCGCAGATAATGCGACGGCTTGGCCTGCCGGCATCACGGTGGGCGCAACCTGGAACAAGGACTTGATGTATCAGTGGGGAAATGCACATGCCATTGAGGCTCGAAAGAAAGGCATACATGCAATTCTTGGGCCATGTATAGGCCCTCTCGGTCGCGCTCCCGCTGGCGGCAGGAATTGGGAAGGATTTGGAGCGGATCCATATCTTCAAGGAATTGCTGCGGAGCGCTCTGTTAAAGGGATCCAAGACGCGAATGTGATGGCTACTAGTATGTGCTCTTTCATTCAATTCATTACCTTTCCCCTCTTAATCTTGTCTTGGCCTTAGAGTCCCTCATCGATTTTGTCAAAGAGCAGTGATGCTCTGATTCTCCTGGTGAATCTAAAAAGAGTCAAAGCTTAGAGTCAATGCTCATATTGTATGCTACAGTCAAGCACTTGGTTGGCAATGAACAAGAACATTTCCGACAATCTTACGAATGGGGGTTAGCAAATGCCCTATCGTCAAATATCGATGATAGGACTATGCATGAACTGTATCTCTGGCCCTTTGGCGACGCTGTCAAGGCTGGTGTTGCCTCTGTCATGTGTAGCTATAATATGATCAACAATTCCTACGCATGTGGCAACTCAAAGTTGCTCAATGGTCTACTCAGGGATGAGATGGGCTTTCAGGGCTTTGTGATGAGTGACTGGCTTGCCCAGGTTTGTCCCCTATCATGTCGTATTTGGGTCGAAGATGCTGACTTAATGTGTGACAGAGGGGTGGTGTTTCCAGCGCTCTTGCTGGTCTAGATGTACGTACAGCCAGCCCGTTGACTCGCTCCCCCTCGTCCCCTCAAAATCCACTATACTTACTAACATTTCTATCTGAAGATGACTATGCCTGGCGACGGGTTATTCTGGGCAAATGGAAAGTCTCTGTGGGGTCCGGAACTTACCAGAGCCGTTTTGAACGGCTCTGTGCCTCTTGATAGGCTTAATGATATGGTGACTCGCATCGTTGCTGCCTGGTATCAAATGGGCCAGGATGACAAGGCGAAATTTGATGGTAATGGTCCGAACTTCTCGTCCTGGACCAACTCAGAAAATGGCGTCGACGCTCCTGGTAGTCCGACGAAGCAGGAAGAACGAAAGGTCAATCACTTCATCAACGTCATGGGGAACCATTCCACTTTGGCGCGACAGATTGCTGCCGAAGGGACTGTTCTGCTAAAGAATAAAGGATTGCTACCTATCGCCTACGATGGAAGCACACCGAGCAGCGAAGCCAAGACCGAAGACTCCCCGCTACGAATAGCTCTTTTCGGTGAAGATGCAGGACCTGGAGAGGGACCGAATTTTTGCAACGACCGTGCCTGCAATCAGGGCACATTGGCTTCAGGATGGGGATCTGGCGCTGTCGAATTTCCCTATCTGATCTCACCTGATCAGGCTCTGAAGAAGGCGTGGGATAGCAAACGAGTCAAAGTGACGACTCATTTAACCAATAACCTCGACCTCAACAAACAACCCGACGTGCTCGAAGAAGCAGATATCTGCATCGTGTTCGCCAACTCTGATTCTGGAGAAGGTTATGTTGGTTGGGATTCAGTGAAAGGTGATCGACCGGATCTCTCTTTACAAAAAGGTGGCGGCGGTTTGATTGTCAAGGTCGCTTCTGGCTGCCGTCAAACTGTCGTTGTCATTCACACAGTTGGTCCTGTCGAGATGGAAAGTTGGATTGACCTGCCCAATGTGAAAGCTGTGAGTATTTCTTCGCATCGAATTTTTCTTCTCCGGTCACGGTTCCAGCGTTCCTCAAATCTCTCATGTAATAGTCACTAACCTTGATTGTTAGGTAATTCTGGCCAACTTACCTGGGCAAGAAAGTGGCAATGCCTTAGCAGATGTGATCCTAGGCACTGTCAATCCGAGCGGAAAGTTACCGTGGACCATTGCAAAGAAATTGGCCGACTTTGGAGAGGGCGGCCAAATCATGTACAGGCCTAATGGCCTCATCCCCCAGCAAGATTTCAAAGAAGGCTTGTACATCGATTATCGTCATTTCGACAAATTCAACGTCGAGCCTCGATTCGAATTTGGATTTGGATTGAGCTACACTACGTTCGAATTCTCTAATGTTGTTGTCAAGCAAGTCAAGGCGAAGAGCGCATTACCTGCTTCAAGGCCCAAAGACTTTGCTTCGCCTCCCGAGTACGGTACTGACATCCCGGACGCGAAAGAGGCCCTCTTTCCTAGTGACATAAGGAAGCTAGAGAAGTACGTGTATCCGTATCTCGACAGTATCGATGACATTGTGTCGGATCCATATCCCTATCCCGATGGATATGACGTCGAGCAACCACTTTCCGGTGCTGGAGGAGACGAAGGAGGAAACCCAGACCTATGGGAGATCTATGTCGAGGTATCCGTCGACGTCACGAATACTGGCAAGAAAGATGGCCAAGCTGTCGCCCAGCTTTATTTAAGTTATCCAAACTCCTCCACGGTCGATTTTCCTGTCAAGGTTCTACGTGGCTTTGACAAAGTTCCTCTCAAAACAGGAGAAACGCAGACTGTGACATTTAGCCTCACGAGGAGAGATCTAAGTTATTGGGATGTAGTTTCTCAGAATTGGGCTATAGTGGTTGATGGTGGGTATAAATTCTTGGTTGGGCAAAGCTCAAGAGATTTGCCCGTCTCTGGGACTTGGTAATTCTGAAATAGAGTTTCACTACATGCCAGAAACTGTTGCCGGGTAAATTAACAAAACGTCCTGGAAGGGGTAAAATGAAGAGATGGAATTTTTAGGCGAAAGGCGTTGGCACTCTTATGAAGATTAATACGATAACGAAATAAATGTGCACAGTTATTTATAACTAACTCGGCCATCAGAACTAATATCCTCAACACGATAAGTCTCTTACTATTATGGTGCTAACTAGCTGATAAATTCTTCCTTTCATAAACCTTTCTCGTCAATCGCCGCCAAGTTCTTATTCGTAGGTGTGTCTGAACTAGACGGGCGTTTCTCATCGGACACGACCCTCTCTGTATGGATTGTTTTAGGATGCCTCTTACCCGAGAGATCCAAGTATATGCATTTGGCCGTATGCAGGAGGGTATGCCGTCCTTCGAAAACAGGAAATAATCCAACGGCGCCCAGTGATATAAATATCCAGATAATACCGACCGTCACCCATCCCGTGAAGAAAGGCTTAGAGAAAACGTATCCCGAGCCGTACAGAGGGAAGGGCCACAAGATCAGGAACGCCACCGTCATTCCGATTGTAGTCCACTTAGATATTCTGCTTGCTCGTAAGAGCTTCGCTTGCTCTACTTCGAATTCGTTGCTGGTTTCGACGCGTGTCGTAGTATTGGTTTGTTCGAGGTCGACATTAGCCTCGTCCACTAGTTCGCGGTCGTCTGCTCTGCGAATCTTCATCATAGACTTCCAATCGTATTTATCCTACGGGAATCTCTGTCAGTGCCAGTATTCGAAACGCGATCTGGATAGGTAGAACATACAAGACCGAATATCAGTGTGAATATAGGGATTAATATCACCGGAGACAATAATGCCGTAACTACGTCATGCGTCAGCTTCATTCAGAACAAGGGGGTAACTGGTATATCTTACCATTCCCAGCAAGCATGGGGTTGTTCGAGCCAGTACATGCAACATCAAGTGAACCACACGTCTTCTTAGAAGTAACAAGCCAGGCAATCAGGGCAAACGCAAGACCAAGCGGAGGAGACAGCGCAGCGGCCCATTTGTTCTGCCCGGACCACACGAGCGTCAAAGTCGCTGGCACAACAGCGGACGAGATGATACACCCCATCAATAAGTACAGGTATCCCATGGAAATGCCGGCGTAATAAAGCCCCACGGAAAACGTGGATATGAAGAGCGCGTACACGCAGACAATGACATGAGACATGTAGATAAGACGCTTTCCGCTCGCCTCGGGCTTGAAATACGTGCGGTATAAGTCGTAGGTGAAAATCGAGGAGACGGCGATGAGTTCGGAGGACGTGGCGGAGGTGACAGCGAGGAAAATGATCAGGAGAGTTGCTACCGCGCCGCCTTTTCCAAGTAATGCCACGGCCGCGTATGGGAGAACTAGGCCTGATGAGATCTCGTCTTCTGTCATGCGATTGGGGTATGTCGGGAAGGCAGGCGTGTTCTCTAGCGCGAGGGCTGAGAGTCCCATGGTGGTAGCTGTTAACCACGGGATAGCGAACCAGGAGAGACCGCCTAGGATGTAACCCGGCAACGCATGGACTGGGGACGCCGCGATTGCCTTGTTGTAGTATCCATTGTCTAGGAACACAGTCCCGAAATTACCGACGATGTTGATGACGAAGAAGATGACTCCCTGCGTCGAGCCTGGGGATTGGATGTCAGAGCTACCGAAGAAAGAATATTTGTCGATGAGCTACTTACGCATAGTGAGATAACTTCCTTGAGCATTACCATCGATAGGATGAGCGGTGGCCGCCTCCACCAGGCGGTCATAAACAGCAGAAGGTGATCCAAGAGTATCAGACGTAGCATATGCCGTAAGAGAGAACAAGATAATGATGATCAGCAAGATAAAGGTGTGAATCCAGTCGGTTAGAATCGTAGCTTTCAGTCCACCGACCATGGTATAAGCGACAACACCGACGGGCAAAAGATATATAGCGGCAATTTCATGCATGCCAGTAAGCGCATTCACAGTTGCAGATCCGCCGACAACAAGCATCAAGGAAACCAGAATATTCGTAACGAGCCCAAAGACCATGAACACGAGATGGGGTATAGTGCCATATCTCGCCTTGATGCTGTATCAACTATCAGTCCCAGAGCTGTTTCATTCAATCATACGAGCGGGGGCACTTACACTTCAAGAAAAGTATGGGCATTCGGCGCTCGTCTCTTCAACTCGATAGCGAGAGTAGCGAAGAGAAGGATCTGCACCGTAGCACCAGACGCATACCAAAGCGGGCCGGAGACACCATATCTATAGCACACTCCCGAGGACTGGAGGAGCGTAGCCGCCCATGTCCAAGAGGATACCACCGCAGAGCCGACGAGACCGCTTTTCACGGTTCGCCCTGCTGTGTTGAACATTTCTGACGTTTGCAATTCGGAATTATACCGCTTGAGGATGACGGTAACGAAAATCTAGACAGCCCGTGATTAGAACGTTATATGCTGCAGCTAAGAAGTGATTTCTCACCATGCCCAACGCAAAGAGCGTTCCCAATCCGAGTACGATTCCATACCCGACCCCTTGCCCAAGCGGTGTAGTTGCCATCGTCTCCCCCATGATGACTAGGAGATCCCCCTTTCGCGCGAAAGGAGGGTCAAATCTTAAGATAAGACAAAATATCAACGAGAGTTTCCGATATATACCTCCTTGATCGTGGACAAGGTCACGTGTCTCGAAGAATGAGATCGACTATGTAGCAAGGACAGCAATCGACTGAGTCGTCACATGGTAGCAAGCGTTTTATTTATAACAGATCTAGAGATCTCTATGCCTCAATATGTGCAGTATCACCCCCCACCAAGACCAAGACACCGGCATTCCACCGCTTACCAAACCTTACCTGCGACATGCACATCGGTATGCCCCCCAACAGCGCCCTACGCCACTGTAGAGCCGGGCTGAAACGGTGAGACCTACGGTCTTGCTTCGCGGGGTCCAGAATCTTGAACTCTGATAAGGCGAACTGTGATGAGGTGAACGCTGAGCGTCCGGATTGGTCGATAAGACGTCACTTTGGAGGTGCATGGGGTGTGATGCAACCTTGATAAGACACAAAGATGACAATCAAGGCCTCTCACCTCGGTCGAGAGAGGGAAATATCGGGACGAAAACCATCCACGCTGCAGATCAGCTATCATACTGGTAGTTCATTTCGTCTCAATGTGCGTGGTGTGAGCGACTAGCTAGGTTTCCAGCGATTCGGCATCGATATCATCGTGCAGGTTTCGGTAGCATGTTTTCATCAGTCAGGGAAATGCAACACACCTTATCGTCGTCGATCGATATCTAGCTTTAAGAAGGCAGCGTTAATAAAGCGGTGGTCAGATCGATGAATTCCATGACTG
Organism: Xylaria venustula; assembly: GCA_022578775.1. NCBI lineage: Eukaryota > Fungi > Ascomycota > Sordariomycetes > Xylariales > Xylariaceae > Xylaria > Xylaria venustula. The sequence continues at coordinate 321,040 of MU389349.1, read as the reverse complement.
GTCGACAACATGTAAGAGAAAGCCAGCCAATCACGAGCTAGCTCTGCCGTCGGCAGGCATAGATAAGGAATGATACTCACGCAAGACTACAGTAGGTTTTCTGATTTTGAACTAGGTAGGACAAGCAGGGGTTTTGTTATCAATCGTTTTAATCAACATGATTACTTAATTGATCCCGGCAGTCGTTGTCCTCCGCGGGGTTAGAATGGGGCAGTAAATATGAACAAATAAGCCGCGCCGTCGAAGTCCTATATCGGTTGTTGCTTTCGGCTGCTTCCGCCCGTCGATTGGAAGGCATTCGCGACTAAGGAGACAAACCCTTTTTCTCCTTCTCCCTCGGCCGAAACCGCAACGATCTCGTAACTGGCCCAGATGCCTTAATACTGCTGTACCTTATAGCCACTGTTGTTGTTGTTGTTGTTGTTGTTGTTGTTGTTGTTGTTGTTATTATTGTTGTTATTATTGTTATTATTGTTATTATTATTGTTATTATTGTTATTATTATTATTATTATTATTATTGTTATTATTATTGTTATTATTATTGTTATTATTATTGTTATTGTTATTATTATTGTTATTGTTATTATTATTATTATTGTTGTTATTGTTATTGTTGTTATTGTTGTTGGTGTTTTTTTTTTGTCACTATTGCTGTAGCGTCGGTTTTTAGGTTGGTGAACTTAGCGGCAATGGGATGCCTTACCAGAGAAGGTTTGTGCGGTTTGGTTGTTAATACAAGTGATATTTGCAACAATCCTGTTTAGTCAGCTAAGGTACTAGGAAGCTGTAGGAAATAATAGCTTGATAGTAATTTGAATAATAAGTGAATAAGTGAAGATTATTTGCTCAAAATAGATTGAATAAACCCGCCAAAGTGAGATTATGCTGGCAAGCTTAGAAACGCCAACTCGCGACCCCTTGGCTCCGCCATCCTCAACTATCCCGTCGATGTTAAAAAAAACACTCTTAATCAAATATTGTCCTGTGATCGGATTGGTCTCCAATGTACCGTGATTGTCGACCGGGGGTAACAAACGTTCGACAAGCAGCAGCGAGACTCCGAGTAACGTGAATAGAAGACGACACAAATTGTTTGGCGGGTTCGATACAGAAGTCGTATGTGGGTACTCGATTAAGAACCTGTGGATTCCTGAGAGGTTTGGAGCATACTGGACGTATTGCCCATAGCCCATTCGTCCATGGCTTTCCCAGTCTCTTTCGGTAGAAGAAGACCGTTTCGTGACGAAAATAGCTCGTTCTCGCACACTTCACCAAACATTTCGGTCATTATTTTTTTAACCTCAGGATATTGTAAATATGTGGTGGCCGTTGGGATATCCTCGGGACGGGGTTGTCTTCCTAAGATAACCCCAACCAACTCATTGAGATCAAAATAGATGAAATAAAGTACTTAGGGATGGATTATTTCTTACTATGAGATGTATTGTTTGTTATTGTCGATATTTTCTGTAGTTGTGGGCTCCAGAATGGAGACTATAGTTTAGAGGAAGTAATTAGAGTTGAATTAGAACTAGAGTGACATAGAAAAACAAGAAATATGAGAGAACCCGGTAGAACCTGCCCAGTACGTAGATGGCTAAGTTGAGTAGCTGTTTAGGAGTCACGACCTGAAGCAATATACTTTAGGTAGTTAGGCAGGCTCTGATCGCCAGTGACTCCCCAAGCTGCGCTTCCAATTGCCATGCCTTGCTTCGTGTTCTCTTCATCTTTGTCCACATCTTCGACCAAGAACGCTGCTCCGAGAAACTGAGAACCAGCCGCCAATGTAGTCAAGTATGTAGCCCTAGCCGAGAAACTAGCCAGACTCCGACGACTAATGACCGGTGGTGTATGCTGACACAGGGCTGCAACGTGAACTCACGAGCCGAGTCTCAGGCATTAAAGCGCAAGTATATTAGCCCACTGTCTCTGTTGTAAGTAGTCATCATTTTCAGAGGATGGACATAAGAAACAAATAGGGCATTAGGTACAATTTAAATTAGTTTTTCCATAGAAGCTGTCTAATATAGGCTAATTAAACTGTTTCGCCTCTCCTTTCTGCCGACCGAAAGTCGCAAATCACCCTAGCAAGCGTCTTTTTAAATCATCCCTCCTTAAGAGTTAATCAAGGTCAAATGTACTGATCCGCTATTATATGAAAACCCTCAAAAACTCAACCAAAGCCATTATAGCCATAGCTTGTCCATACGGCATACTCGTAATCGGGATATCCTTATAATGCTGCAAGTCCCTCCCCATACCAGTTCCAAACGAGGTATTCAACAACTCACCATCGGCATCAATATTATCCAAAACACCCTTGACAGCCTTCAAAGCGGCCTCCTCATATTCCTTCCCAATATACTTCTTCCGCTGCGCCTTCAGAATCCCAAAGGCAAACCCGGCCGTCGCACTAGCCTCGACATACGACCCTTCCTCCTCGGGGTGATCCAGCAGCGTGCGCCAGAGCCCCGACGGTGTCTGCAGCGTCTTCAATGCCTCGCATTGAGCCGCCAGGGTATCGAGCAGGTGTATCCGGATAGGATCGTCCGCGGAGAAGTCCAGCAGCTCGAGGAAGTCCGGGATGACAATGGTCAGCCAGGCGTTACCGCGCGCCCACCGCGCGTCGGCGAAGTTGTGTCCGCCCTCGTGGAACGTCCAGCCGTGGAAAAATAGCCCCGTCTTCGCGTCGAAGAGGTATTTGATATGCAGAAGGAACTGCCGCTTCGCCTCTGCGACGTAGTGCGGGCGCCCCAGCAGCTTCCCGATCTTGGCGAGCGGCATTACCGTCATCATAAGCGTGTCGTCCCAGAGCTGTTGGTCGTTTACCTCGAGGTAGGTGATGTGTTGCATGCCGCCGTATTTGGTGCGCTCTAGGTCGTGGTAGGCCCATTCGGCCCAGCTGTCAAGCCAGGGCAGATAAGTGATGTTCCCCGTCTTCTCGTACATGTGGGCCAGTGTTAGGAACACGGCCATTGTGTTAATGTTTTTCGTTGTGCCTCCTGCCGCGAAGCGATCTCTGAACCAGTCTTCGATGATCTGTAAGTACTTCTCGTCACCGGTTAGGGAGTAGTAGGCCCAGATGCCGTTCAGACCGATCCCGTGTGTCCATTCCCAGTCGTTCCATCCTTTTGTGTCGATGACGCGGCCGTCGGCCAGTGTCATCAGGAATTCTCCGGATGTGTCTTTGATGTTTACTAGCCCATCGATCAAGAGTTTTATCTTGCCGTGGATATCGCTAGATTTGAAACCGTGTGCTTGTGGAGGCATTCTGCAAAGATAATGTGATTAAACTGCTCGCGCGTTTTTCAAAATGATTTTATAATAATCAATTTGGTGTCGTTATTACACCGTACAAAACATCTGACTACAACCGTCATCCATCACCCTCATTCTCATCGCTATAAGCGTATGATCGGAGAGTAATGCCAAGATATTTGAGTAGTGGAGGACACATTGGGGGTCATCAATAAGTCCCAATCCCTGCATCTCGTAGAGAAACGAGAACCCACAATGAGAGTTGGCAGCTTTGAATTCAAGATGATCTTTGGTGGATAATCTTGATTCCGTCCATTCTGGTCAAGGATGTTAGCTTATTCGGATAGCATTATACCGAAAGCCTGGGTACTAGTGGAGAAGGCTGGGGTTTTGAGTGGCAGTATACTTATAGACAGTAGTGTTCACCAAGATATAGCTAACGCTCAATTTCTGACTCAAAAAATAGCTAGTAGGTAGATATATTGATTTAGGATCATGCTCGGTTCAATAGATGTAGGTATATGAGAGCCGTACTCCGAACGGTTCGGTGTTTCGGGTCGATATTCCGTCTATACAGATCCCATCTGTAATGTTGTGTACACAATACCTTGATGTCGAGCTCAAGGCTCCTGGTGATTGAGAAAGAGGACGAATCACATGGCCAATAGGGCGGATCTTTCCCCAGACCCCAGGTCGCTGCCCCAACATAGGTATTCCTAGTTCCCCGCTCCCCAGACTCTGGACTGGGGGTGAGAAGGGCGAGTAGGGTACTTAGACGAATACAACATCAACGTAAGATTAGTTGATAGTTCCAGAATGCCTGCATGTGTCCATCAAGTTAGGGTAGGGTGACACCACGTGCTAATGTCTTCCTAGCATGGGATATGTAATCTTTTCCAGGTTAAGGTGTATTGGAACCCTGCCATCAGAGACCGCTGCCGTTAAAATGCCCCAGATATATTCGTCGGGGAAAGGCACGACGAACTGCAAGTAGGATAGTCACGAATCCAACGGCTACACACCGTACGACCATGGTCAGGGATCAATAAGATCCGATTGCATGCTTAAAAGAACTGGGTCGACTGATTCTTCCCATTCTCTTGTTTGTGTCTCTTTTCTTCAATCGTTACCCAACTTCCAAGATCTGTCCCCTTTCGGTTTATAAGTAGCTCTATAACAACTGTAGCTCCTAACGAGCGGTGGTCCGCCACAATGTCGACAACAATAGAGCGGAAAAACGGAGTAGCGGCGGACGACTCGATGATCGAAGCGCGTCGGACATTCTCAGCTACAGATGATGTTGAGTTGAAGGGAGACCATACACACATCGACAGAGTAGACAAGGAAATTGCCAAATATGCCTCGCAAGCCCGGATCGAAATTTCACCAGAAGAGAATGTGAGACTTCGAAGATTGATTGACCGTCGGGTCTTGGTCATTATGATCTGCACATACTTTCTTCAAGCCATTGACAAAGGCACACTCTCGTTCTCGTCCATCATGGGTCTACCTAAAGACACTGGCTTGTTGACACCCAAAGGAACCGTTAGTCAACTATACAGCTGGTTAACAACATGCATCTATATCGCCATATTAGTAGTAGAATATCCTCAGGTGTGTATGGAATCTCTGTAATACTGGCCGATGTGTGTATAGTATTGCTAACCGGTGGTGGAACAGAACTACATCATTGCACGCGTCCCACTCGCAAAATATTTAGGGTTCACTATCATCGCCTGGGGTTCTGTCCTGGCTGGCCACGCCGCTTGCACCAACTTCAAAGGACTGGTGACAGTTCGTACATTGCTAGGGATATTTGAATCTGCATGCCAGCCTGCCTTCGTCGTACTTTCGGCCATGTGGTATCGTCGTGAGGAACAGGCTTCGCGAGTCACATATTGGTATATGATGAACGGGGCACAGCAGATCGTTGGTGGTCTGTTAGCATACCTCTTCACTCTTATCACAACCGGGCCCCTCAAATCGTGGCAATGGCTGTTCCTTTCGTATGGCATCATCTCCATATTCTTCGGCGCATTCGTTCTCGTCTACATGCCCGATTCGCCGATGCGGGCCAAATGTTTCACAGAAGAGGATAAGCGACTAATGGTCGAGCGTGTTCGTGACAACCAAACTGGTCTGCAGAACCGTACTTTCAAGAAAGAGCAGGTGTACGATGCACTCACAGATCCGCAGACGTGGTGCTATGCCGCGATCCAACTTACGACAACGCTACCCACAAGTGGTCTCGGCAGCTTTGCCAACATCATCATCTCGACGAATCTGAAGTTCAGTAACCTCCAAACACAGCTCTTGGCCATTGTCCTCGGTGCATACATCATCATCGTCCTTCTCGGATCAGTGTGGCTAGTAAAGAAGACGAGTCAAAATATTCTTGTTGCGTTAGGCTTTGTCATTCCGTAAGCGTTGAAACCAGAGCTCCCGATATTCTTTACCTTGATGACTGACACGTTGCAGGTCTTTTGTCGGCACTATATTGCTCTTGACCATCCCCAACGAGACGTTCCCACAACATGTAGGGCTGCTGATCTCATATTACATTACATTGTCGTTCTGGGCGGCGCAGACGTTGGGCCTGTCCCTGTTGTCTCGAAACGTAGGCGGCCAGACGAAAAAATCGGTCGTCTTAGCCATCAACTTCGTCTTCTGGGCTGCCGGAAATGCTATTGGTACGTCTAACGCCCTTCGCAGGGCCGTCCACCACCCAGACGAAGCCACCACGAGTAAGCAGCAGCTAACAGGACTAGGCCCGCAAGTGTTCCTCGCATGGGATGCACCCAAATACCATGTAAGCTGACATTTGGGTTCGGTCTGTCGCATTTATTTTTATTGACGAGAGATGCAGATCGCATTTGCAACACACCTGGGCTGTTACGCTGCCCTGGTGATAGTCCTACTCTTTTTCCGTTGGTTCCTCAAGAGACAGAACCGGCTGCGGGATGAATTGGCGGCCGAGGGTGTCCGAGAAGCGAACGACACGAACCTCGCCCACGCGTTTGAAGATCTCACTGACCGAGAGAACCCCAATTTTCGGTATATGTATTAGGGTCTGTCCTGCGAGCCGGTTGGTCTGCCTTGCGGTGGTTCACGTTGGAAGGAGTACAAAGTGTATGTGAAGGCAGTGTTCAATATCCCCAAATAGAGGCTCTTCGTGATGACTAAAACATGAAAGAATTGAGTGTTACAGCATATGTACATGGTAGGTACTTAAGGTACTTACATGGCAAGTGTGTTTTGTGTGGATGCCAGTCTCCCAAAGACAATCAAGTCTTGAGATGTAGGAAGGAAGCCAAGGGCATCGCACATGCTTGGTGACCTAAGGTATCCACAGGATGTAGGTCCAGTGTACCTGCATTAGCACGTACTTGCTAGCAAACTTATGTGTACCTAACACATACAATACCTAGGTAGGTACCTAGAACTGTAGGTAGGTAGATACCTATTGGAAACTCAAGTGCCTGCATTCAGTCTATCGATAAAGCCTTAAGCATTAACCCCACTTCTTTAACGTGCCAAGAGGTTACCTACCTTAAGCTTGGAATGCTGTCCCAATCCCATCACTCTCATAAGTTACAACTACAATAACAAGTCGCGACTTGAAAGCTTAACTCGCCGTCAAGCTTCAACATAGTTTTGTTTTCCGGCGCGTTCTATCCCTACAACCTCCCGGGATGGACTACCAGTCACCTTCTCGCGACGGTCGTGACCACTCGCGCTCACTCACACCGCCGTCGCGTTATTCGGCCTCGCCATCTCATCGCCGTCGACGGTACTCAAGCGCATCACCACCTCCTTCGCACGCCAACAACAACAACAATGGCAATGGCAACTATCGCTCGCCTGAAAGTCGCAGTCGCAGCCGCAGCCGGAGCCCCAGCCGGGGTCGTGGCGAAAGTCGCAGCCCTCTGAGAGGAAGCACCAAGGTACGCCATTGTAGCGCGCTGCCGCCGCGCCGCAACCACAATAGCATATCTGGCATTGTCAATACGAGACCGACCTGCTGACTGATCTAGATTGTGGTTGAGAAGTTGTCCAAGACGATCAATGAACGCCATCTGTACGAGATCTTTGGTCAATACGGAACAATTCGCGACCTCGACCTCCCCATGAGCCGCCAGTGTAGGTCTTGCTTGCAACTTGGTCGCACCAATCCCTTGCCTGTGGCGCTTGCTAATCTGACACGTCGCAGTTGGCACCAATCGTGGCACTGCCTACATTCTCTACGTCAACGAGGCTGATGCTGAGGCTGCCATTGCCTCCATGCACGAGGCCAACCTCGACGGCGCAATCATTAACGTCTCCATCGTTCTACCCCGCCGGAAATTCGACCCGTCTCCCCCCACTGCCAGTCGAGGCGCAAATATAGATCCCCGAAATCCTGGACCCGGCTTCCGAGGTGGACCGGGCCGCGGTGTAGGTGGAGGAGGAGGAATGGGTGGCGGAGGTGGCGGAGGTGGTGGGAGAGGATTTGGGTTTGGAGGCGCCAGAGGGAATCGCTCACCTCAGCGTCCCGGGCGGTCAGGTCGCGATAACTTTGATACATACCGACCCAGGTCCTACTCTCGATCTCGTTCGCCCCCCTCACGCCGTAACCGGAGTCGGTCAGAGTCGTATGACTCTCGGTCTCGATCACCTCCGCGTCGACGAGGTGGAAGAAGAGACAGTCACGACGACTATAACAATCAGCGCGAACGACGTCGCAGCCCCAGTTATGACAGCGACCGTGGCCGCAGTCATTCACGCACTCCTGAAAGATCTTATCGGTAATGATAAGGGACCTAAATCAGGGTTGGTAAAGGCAAGAAGTAAGCAAGGATTTCTGTTGTCATCATACACATGTCAGGCACGACGTGGTACACGATCAAGAAGCCGTTAGAAACGTGGGGATCGTAAGGATCATCAACTCGTGAGCGCAGGGTCAACACGGGTCAGGGAAATCGTTCGTCACCTAGCGGGGAAATCAATACCTACCTTCTGTATGTACTCCTATGCACTCTAAATTTGCAAACAACCCGAATGAGAACTGCCATGTACAAGATAAGAAATAAGTTCTAATAAGTCACAGACTGCACTGAGATTCAAGATCGCAAATATCTACTACTCGCCTAAGTTGGGTAGTCGATGCATGTATGCACGTTGACCTAGAGGTTATTAATAGGTATGCGCAAATTGGAACGCACTACTGGAGATAAGAATTGGGTTAAAAGGGAAATCCTTGTCATTTAGGTAATTCTCGTGGCCGTAAAGTCCGCTTGCAAATCCCGGGGAAACTAACTCCCGCACTAAAACACCAAATAGCTTCCAGTTCAATTGTGAATTATTGATCAGGCGTGCTAAAGGATCGTGACGGGTCTTCAATATTGAGCAATCGAACAGAACTCCTAGGAAACCCCCATCTTGAATCGAAATCTGCTGCTCATTTGTAATCAAGCTGAAGTAATCCATCTCATTGATCTGGCAGAGACCATGTGTTCATACGAGATGATGGCAATGATGAGATTGATGGTTGATGATCCGATCATATATAAAGCTTCGCGACAATACCGCCAGAAGATAACATGAAGGACCACTCATTCTTACACCTTCGACACGCACCCAGTCTCTCAGAACAACACTTCATCCTCGAATTCTTTTTTCGACGCAATGGCTTCCACAGCACCTCTTCTCCAAGCCCCGAGGCGTATAATCGCGTCAAACCTCGCTCTCTCTGCTAATGCGAAGGCCGAACCTGCCGTTGAAGTTCGTGATGAAACTCTCGAACTCGAACCTATTTTGGGGGGTTCACTCGTCAGATCTCGGGTTGCAACACACAAGAAGGTCCCAACCAGCAACGATGGATCGTGAGTCGTACCCTTTACCTATTTACGGGCAAGGCATTTTGCCCATGGCCTAAGAAACATGAGTGTACATAAAGGAATATCCAACTTGGTGCTGACCCGCGTTTAGAGGCAACATCCCACTCGACGATGTTCCGGGGTCCGGTATTGTGCTGCCGAACGGGCTGAACATGTATTACTTGGACGTTGCTCCCAACAGTGAGGGAGTGATGGTAAGCCTTTCTACAAGTCGAAAATGGTTAGGCGCAACGACTGAACTAATAATACCATTATAGCATCGTACAACTTCCACCGATTATTTGATCGTGCTGCAAGGCACTTTAAGTCTCCTGACTCCCCAGCATTCCTTCAATCAAGAGACCGGCTATGGTGAGCCGAAGGAAACACTTTGTTTCCCCGGCGACACTGTGGTCCAACGAGGGATCATGCATGCGTAAGTCCCCACTTGAACAACAGCTTTATCTTCGCAGAACACCTGGCGCAGGAAGCTATACGACGTACTTAATTCCAGTTTCTAATGTGTCTTCAGTCTTTCGAATCGCACGGACCAGTGGGTCAGGGTTCTCGGGATAGTAGCCGCCTCTGATCCCAACCGTGTGCCTGTCGAGAGCGATTCGTCGTCGACGCCACAGGAGGTCCGGGTCTTGGACGATGCTTGGCTAGCTTAACCAGCCTCAACCCATTACCACCAGTCGCCACTCTGCCTATCGTCCCAATCAAGTCCTATGTGCTGTGCCGCTGGGGGCAAGGCTCTTCCCGCAGGATTTGAGGGTGCAATTGAAACCCCCCAAGCGCGCTTAGCGCGGCTGTGAAGGGCCGTTGGATGACGTCCAGGCGGCCAGTTTCCGCGGTAAGAACCGACTTGGTAACCATTTGTACTACCTACAGATAGTTCAGATGTAACTGGCATTTCAAGGTCAATTCTAGTCAATCCCATAGTAACACGACACGTCATTCTCAGCATACTATGACTCGTATGTTATATCTCGGTGTGAGCAACCTCCAGGTAACCTATTTCCTCATCATTCGCAACGGTGGTGTGTCAGCTCGGGAGACACGCAGTAAGAAGTCTCTATTGTTAAATGTTAATCGTCTTGGGTTATAGTCGCCGTATAATCGTTAGTAGTGTTGGGGTCATAGCCTATCAAGGATACTCAGTATGACACATCGACTTACATTAATAATACCAAGTCTCACCGAAGCAAGATACCTGCCCCAGCTTCAACAAATAGATGCACATCTATGCTGACATAATTAGACATTCACCTTCCAAACGTTTCAGTTACTATGAAGTCTCGATTACTCTCGCAAGTGCCTAGCCGCAGTATGGCGGGTCTGAGGCGCAGGATTCAGCTGCAGTTTACTCGAGGGATCACGACAAGCTTCTCGTTACCAGATTCCTCCCTTCTATCTACCGGATATGGTAACTTACACCCCTCTGCAGTCTTGAATGACAGCATGAAGGATTGGGAATGCAATGACTGTTGCCTTCTCTCGAAAGTTATGGACGAATCCGTCAAGATGGTACTCGGGTCAAGGCTAAACGTTGATTATTTGAAAACTCGTCTCAAGAACTATATTACTACTTATATCCAGATGTTCATCCCGCTCTTGTTGAACATACTCACTCGTCACAGTTCATCGGCTTCGACTACACTCCAACTCATTCTTCAAACGTGTCAACGTAGGATTTTTACAACAAGATGTCTATTATCTCGCCTTGCCCTTACCAGCAAACGGCAGCCATGCCTAAGGATACCCTTTTCAAGACTACTACCAACAGCCAACAGCTCAACGTCTACCAGTCTTCATGTGTTAACTCACCCAAGACCTTCGGGATAATCACTTTTCCTGCTCCTCAACCTCCTCCCAGCCCTGGCCCGTATCGCCCTGGTCCGGTAGGCCCACGACCGGGACCGGACGTGCCAACACCGCCACCGAGTCCTCGCAGATCCATCAACCCCTCGATCTTCTCAACTGCTTCTAGTCTCGTGGATCTCGTCGTGATGTGCCTCTCCCTAGCCATAAGGGTTGAAGATACAGCCACAGAGTACGTAAGCAGGGCGGCAGAGGATGGCCTACGGCACAGCAGTCTCAGTCCGAAACCCGCGATCGTCAGACGGGATCTTTTAGGAAGCTCGTGTCAGCAAGCCGAACCGGAGATTCCACGTGGCATAGCGGTATAAGCAAAGACGCACGTATGCGTGATCAAACTAGAGAAGGTCGTGTCATCTCTGATATTTTTATTATAAGACTATAGCGGAGACGACAAACATCACTCTCGCCTTGGTACGAGTATCAATGACTTGAACGACCCAATCAGATGATCATACCACACGATTGACATCATTGACGGGTATAAAGGGACCCATCAGAGTACGGCGCAATCTTGTAGGGCTGACTAGCAAGGGGGAAAATAAAATAAAAATAATCCCAAAAAAAAAAAAAAAAAGAGCAAAGCCTTCACCGATTGGTTGGTTCACCTTGAGAAGGAATGACTGGGGTTCAATCAGCCTACTGCGACCGCATCCTGATTCGTTGCTTTTGCACAGATAGTATTCGATTTTCAACAATGAATACCTACCCGACGCATACGAGGCGAAGCAGTCTCGATTTTCTTTTTCTCTGTTTTCTCATTCGCTACCGAGCATTATTATCTCAATTGCCTACGACTCGCTACATTCGGAATGCGCGCATCCATCATTGGCCGAGGCCGAGAATCCTTTCGTTTATTGTTTCTTGTTTCTTGTCCTTCTTATTTCTTCTACCGACCGAACCTCGGTTAATCTTGCCCGAGGACAACACATCCATCCTCTCATGTACCAACACCCCCTCAAAATAGAAACTAGATCTTCTCGCTATTTCCTCGCGGATCATACATTAGACTGGGTCGGGTTCTAGACGGGAATGGCATTTGGATCGGTCTGGATTTGGTGTTTTCAATTTCACATGTTTTGTTTCCATAGACTGGGGTTCTTTTCCTTCTCTTCCAACATATACGGACCGGCTTTCAGCATACGTGGCGGCGTTTCATGTTGATGATTCATTTCTCTGTATTCTTATGATCCAATAAACCTTCCTTCTTTTTCATCGAAAAATGTTCTTGTCAGTCAGCTCGATTCGCATTCAGCAATTGTTGCGAATGACCTGCGCTGATGTCATCATAACAGTGCCCATTTCATACCCGTGAACCCCAACCCAGAACCACCTCGCCCCCTTACTAACAGCAAGCTAATTAACCTCAAACATACTGTAGAAACGTCCGCCACTAGTTGCTCTGCAGTGTCAAACTGATCTTCGATGCACCGGATTCCGATCCCGGTTTTCCGGTTTTCCAATGAATGAGTTTCCCGACCCTCCTTACCCTCTCCTCGGTACCGACAGAAGGGGAACCCCATGTCCATGATCATGAAAATGACAAGTTCGCATACCCACTCATGCATACATAGCCCAGGGTAAAAATTACTACATGTATATAAAAACCAAAAACACACCACGCCCCAAAATACTGTAACAATAGGAGCGTGCCGCAGGACCCGTCCAGATACGGCCTCAACATTGCCGACCCCGTAACTAATTTACTCAGCATTGGGGGCAAGTTCGGTGTCCGGTCTCCATATACCTATATCCATCCTCAACCAGCCCCAGCCCCCGCGTGGGTGTCTCCACCACGAAAGGTCCTAAGGTGGCGTTATCATGACAAGCTAGGTTGTTTCGATGAAACGAATCCTGCAATGGTTGAAAGGCTCCCGTGCATCAGGATGGATGGATCGGAGGGGCGCGGGGAGAACGCGACGAGCTTCTAGATAGATTCCACCACGATAGCATCCGAACTTCCGCGCCTACTTATTTGAGGGCAGCAACAACAATACGGATGTGAGGGGAAATGCGGATATCCGTTCAATTCCCAATCAAAAGCACTGCCGCTGCTTTCTACATGATTCGTCGCATCAACGGCCGAAAAGTCGTTGACAAGCGGTCGGTCTGTTTAGGGCGTTTGGTGAAGTGGTTTCTTAGTATACCGTAGTATAGGTCAAAACCCACAGACCCTTGGGGTTCACAGCCTTGTTAGTGTCGATCGTGGTTGACTCAAAAGCAGCCACCTAAGTCCTGAAAATTACCGGATGTAGACCTTCTCCCGTTCAACCCCTGACGAATATGCTCCACAAGTTGTTTCGAAATAGGACTTCGAGGCATACTTTAATGGTTGAAGGACATGTTTACGCCTACTGTCTATATTTATATAAGAGGCATCTGCTTCTATTAAAAGGTGTGGGGATAAGCCGTTCGCTTGTCTCTTGGTCAACGTCTTTCTTTCAATCAACCCATTGGGCGAAAGCCTGTATAGAAGACCCAAGCCAAAGAATGAAAAAAGGTACCCCTTCCTTACGGCTTAGCTATGGAATATAGCAACAACGATAAGCTGTCGTTGTTTGAACTCCAACCCGGAGTCTGACGGATAGCCTGCCTGTTTCAAATACATGCTTGAATACGCGTAAGCTGTGTGCTAACAGGAGTAGGTGAGTCATGTCAAGAATACCACATGTTCTAGATATTTTATCCGTTCTAAGTATATTCTTAAAGAATTGGAAATGAATATGGGGGTTAGGAAACAGAGTAAACTTTCGGCCGCCAGCTTTTGTTATCATCAAGCTCACGTGTCATAATCCTAGAAACAAGCATCTAGATAACTATAAATCAGTCTATAGCTTGACTATGGTTAGGATTTAACAGTCGGTGTTCTTTTATGGCTTAAAGTACTGTTTTATTTCTTCTCTATGACGATAAAGGCAGGTAATTGCTATTATTATCCCACCATATTGAAGAATTAAAAACCAGCTCGGCTCCTGTCTATCCACGCGTTCGTTTCTTTATTTCTTCTTCAAACCCACGGATGTGACACGACAGTTGATATCCTTGTTTTGAATATGGCATAGTCAACAAAGGAATAAACGAAGGCAGCTCATTGGTATGACGGACAACCCGATTGTGTTACCTACCATGAGATCCTTGATCCTCAAAGCTGCAACTCTCTACTCATGTCCTGCAGACTTCTCAAATCAAGTTGAAGGATCAAGAGTAAAGTTTGGTGATTAGCTTGGCAATCAAGTTTTGCACTGTCTATCACTAGACCTAGAGATACAGAATGTGAGGCTGTTCGTCGTGGTTATAGCAATACCAGTTCACCACCATTAAAAAAACGTTTTGAACAGGACCACCCAGCTGCTCGCAATATATATATATATATATATGCCCACGGCTGAAACACTAATGGGTGAATTATAATGACTTCTGCTGCTTTTATTGTGTTCGGGTAAAAAAGAAAGATTCACCAACCAGAACCTTCTATTCGAAGGAGGTCTCTGGTCGTGAGGCCAACGACCAGAATATTCTTGGTTGCTTTGTGGTAACATGCATTCATAACTCCTTCTGAATCGCTGGGGCTCAGTGCTGCCAATTCTCAACATATAAATCTTACCTTTGTTACGCAACTAGAACGCAGCATTACTACAACATTGCTAAAAGTAAAACGTTGTCAAGCCGGAAAAATGACCGCCTCAATTCACTGTATGACACTGTAATAACCTTCTTTATCTTGATCTGTACTCAGTCGGTATATATTTGTAAATAGACTTTATCCCCGTGATTCTAGATGTTATTATTTTCACCTTCATTGTTGGCACGTGCGATCTTGTCAGGATTTTCAATATAGAGGGACATTTATGACATGTATCATTGCATGAACACTCTTTGGGCCTTCGTGCCTGGGATTCAGCTGTGTTCATAGTGTCTCTGTTGTAATTGTAATTCGCGATAGATTTCGTGATCCCTCATTATCATTCCTTGACCCTGGTAATGCGCTAGTGGGATGAAGATAATCCACGTTTGAATGAAACTTCGACGATGATACTGTCACGAAGTACATAGGGTATAAAGATAAACTTTTAAGCTAGATAGTTACCCGCGAAGGGTTTGAGACCTTCGTGCAACAACAAGTATCCTTGCTTGCTCAAAGTACGAGGTTCATGACAGATACTTTATCAGCCCTTACCTATGTATAACTGATTCCCATACTGAAATAGTTGCAATGGAATTAGATTACCTTGATTTATAGCTTGGACTTGCTGGGCTTCGTTCCTATGTACTTAGTCACTTCCCCTACATTAAAGAGGGTTTAAGAAGCAGCCGATCATTCTATTGCGTTCTGAGAGACAGAGCTCTAAAGGTAGTAGACCCAGACTGTCAGAAGCTTTGTTATCGTTAACACTAAAACAATCTGTTTACATTCTTCAAACCTGTCAAATTATACAACAGCAGTCTCACCTTTGAGTTCGATCTTGTCAACTTACAACCCCTTAGTATTTTCAATTAAACTTCAAATCGAAAAATGTTCTTCGATTGATTATTTAGATAAGTCTCAGTAATATCAACATCGAACACCACGGCTAATTTATGATGATTTAGACTCACAAATACTAGGAGATAGGCCGCAGTGCTCAACTCATCATGATAACTTCAAATGAGATACGAGTGACCTTATGATATAACATTGCCCCGTTGTGCGAGTGAGACAATTGGTTCGAGTGTAACTGATGTTATGCAGTGGAACATGAATGCTACTCGCGCCTGGGCTACCGCGTACAACTCAGGCAGATAGCCGCGCGAGCGTTGCAAATAAGATCTTTCAGCTACCTGATCGTCTCAGGTACTTGTTCCAAAATTTATAGCTTATGAGTCTCGTGTCGAAAGATAGCCTCTCTCTGAGCGGAGGGGATGGTCCTGAATCTTCAACACTGAGGCGCCAGGTGTAGCTCCCATTCCGACCCTGACGATAACTCCGCACAACTAAGATGACTCCCAAAGCGATAGCTGTTGGAAACTAAGCATATAAGGCATATTGCTGTTTCCAGTACCTATGTGTTATAATCGAGTAAGATACGAGAGAGGTACCGTATTACAGTGCATGCACTTGATATCAGCATTGATCTTACTTGCATCAGTCTAAATATCAGCCGTACGCTGATGCCCTCGGCTTACCCTGTACTGAATGCCAAACTCGCTCAATAATCAGATCATGATTATCCGTGCAACGCAATCAAGGTGCGAAAAAGAATTCAGCAGACACATGGATGCAGCGACGAAAGACAATGCGAACAGGTGGAGATGGTGTGGGAGATAAGTTATACCGAGACATGGTAGTGTTTGAGACCAAGCAGTGACGGTGTGCTGCGCGAACAGCTCGTGGCCGCAATCTAGTACCTTAGCTACAGTACGCTATAATAATACTCCATGATAAGCTGCATGTAAGAGGTCGAATCGAATGTGTTTCATGCAAGAGGGACTTAGCTAGGCAGTGAGCAGCAATGGGGCGAGCTCGTATCGAGAGGATACTAAAATCCAAAAATTCCCCAATGCTACCCCTCTTGCATACCGACACAGAAAGGGACAGAAAGGTTGATTGATAGTTGAGCTACCATTCATTAAAGGGGTACTGTACTCAGTGATGATGCTTTGTCCTTCTTCTGATGGTAGCTCTATTACACCATAAATCAATGCCTATCGCATCCGCTACGTTGGTTTGATATCAATAAGTGTATACTGGTGCGATCAAGCATGGTAACAGAAAGACGCTTGTAAAATTCCTTGCTAGGTATTCGTTCGTCACCACTTCTCTTGCTCAAGTCAATACTAGTTCGTCGTTTATAAACTAAATATGGGGAATTTGGAATGTTGATCTCGGGTTATTAAATGCGATTAGCGCACTTTGCTACTATCTAGACATACCGCTATCCTTCTTCTATCCTTCTTGTCACATCCGCGTTATCCGTGCATCTGTCACTGCCTTATCTCCTCATAGCCTACATATTTTCACATACTGTCAAGCTGCGGAATTTGAACCGAGCTGGAAGATCTCAGCCACGTTCAGGTCACAGTGGCACAATGTTGTATTTTGTTTATCTGTAGGCAGTCAGGGGGATGGGTTGGTTACCTGAGACGACGGTTTGGGAGGGAGGGTTTCTCCAATAGTTCCCCGATTTCAACAAACATGTGGTACTATTTTACCGTTGTGGCTGTTTTGATAGGTAATCAGAAATTTTCTTCACACTATACAGCACATGGTGAACTCGCCGTTGAGACGTTAGCACAACCATTGACTCGTTTTCACTGGTTTTCCGGAGAGAGCGATACCTATAGTGCCTAGGCAGTTACCTAGACTACTGTGGTGTTATCTAGACAACTGTTCAGCGTAGCCTTACTCGGTCTCCCTTACATACTGCCAGCTCCAGCTCCAGCTACAGCTAGCCTCAGCTCACTTACACGACAACAACTATTGAGTCAGTGCAGAGGGGCTGGGCTGGCCTCGTAGAGCGAGCAGATATTCTTGCGGATTTGGTAGGAATGTACTGTACATCTGGCCACCGTCAGCCACCGTTTCTAGCGCATCTCGCCAAGGTTCATGCCGAGCCCGTTAGCTTACGCCGCGATACGAGGTACAACTTTACTAGCGTGTATACGTGCCGATCCGGCGCTATCATCCGGTTCGTCACAGAACTACTGTATGCTCTTCGGCTTATCAGGTTCGTGGTGTACCTGTCAGCGCCTAAGCAGGTGGCTTCACTCGCCGGTTCCATGATTGGTATCTATGGACTTTGATTGCCAAGAGCGTACAGTATATGGTATCACCAGTTAATTATGAAAGTTTACGATAGTATGCTCAGAGAAGCAATACTCAAAATAGCATCAATACAAAATAGTGTGAGGGGAAAGTCACTTGGCATACTTTCAGGGCTCTATCTCCTTCCTCTCCAGTAACTGCAGCACGGCTGAAATGCGTTGGCATCACCCAATACTGAGAATATGATGCGACACCGAAAATCATACATGAAGGCTAACGCATATATGTAATACTAGTAGACTACACTAGCACAGTGGGGTGGTGCATGCAGCGAAGACCCTTGCAATGAGTGATGTCTAGAAACGCTGCCATCTTGGGCTAGCCACGGAGCCTTCTTTTAAAAAATGCCAGTACTGGGTCTCGATGCCCTCCCCGATCAGTTCTACCCGATCCATAACATACAGTAGCCAGCCCCCTAACCCGGTCCAGAGAGGTCCAGGGTCTCCCAGCTCGTGGGAAAAAGGCGATACTTAGTAGATCGCCTACCATCCCTGCCCGTCAAGTAGAGCTGGGCTCATGGGAAGAAAACTTAGCGAAGCCAGGCCAGGCCACTGCGACCTAGACTGTTGGTAGAGGATTTCGTTGAGCTCTTCTTACGTCTACTAATTCTGTCGCAGCCGCTGAAACGGTGGTTATTTAGATAGCTGTTTCTCATCACTACGTCTTACAAATCTCATCAATCCATTCCATTCCAAGCTGTCACTCAAGCTCTCCAACCTCTTCATAGCATCGACTGCTAAAGCGATTAAAAAGCACACTCATAATCAATACCCCTGGGCCGCATCGACATTAGTCCTTCGCGGTTAGAATTCAACAGCGTTATGGAACAAGACCTAAGCGGTAACCGCCACCCCGCGGGAGCTGCTTCATATGTATCGACCACCAACAACGGCACACCTTTGCGCCCGGGAACACCTAACACAGAAAGAAATCCCTTTGGGAGTGAGGGTCTCGAACCACAAGGATCTCTACAACCAAGTGTTCACAACCCTTTCGCATCACCATCCGTCTCCCGTCCTGCTTCAAGCTTTGGCAGTTCCAGTGCGCTAGGTAGCCAACCGCGGGGGCAACGCTATTTCCACTCTCGGAGAGTCAAGAAGGACGAGGTCGAGAAGCCATGGTTGGCAAAGGCGGACCCGAAAGAGAAATGGGTTACTATTCTGCCCGTTATCGGTATAGCTGTAGGATTGGCTATTTCGGCCTTCCTTATCTATGACGGTATTGCCAGTGTCGTCAAGCACAAGTACTGCCTCGTCCTGGAGGACAACTTTGAGACTTTTAACACCGATGTATGGACCAAGGAAGTCCAGGTTGGTGGCTTTGGGTAAGTGAAACAATCAGTCGCTAATAACTTGGTCGCAACAACCTAACATGATTCTCAGTAACGGCGAGTTTGAACAAACTACCAACACCGACGAGAACGTCTACGTTCAGGATGGACACTTGTTTATCAAGCCTACTCTTCAGGACGCCTCTTTGATCAACAAGGACACCGTCATTAACCTCCTAGAGGACGGATCGTGCACTTCCAAGTCTTATTCCGACTGCGTTGCTGCAACCAACACAACTGTCGGCAACTCTACCATTGTGCCGCCTACTAAATCGGGTCGCATCAACACCAAGAGGGGCGCCACTATTAAATACGGTCGCGTTGAAGTTGTAGCAAAGCTACCAGAGGGTGACTGGCTCTGGCCAGCTATCTGGATGTTGCCCGTTGATGACACATACGGACCTTGGCCGCTAAGCGGAGAGATCGACATCATGGAGAGTCGTGGAAACAACCGCACATACGGCCAAGGAGGCAACAACATCATTTCTTCATCTCTTCACTGGGGGCCTGATGTCGCCAACGTAAGTTATCTTTACCTTATCATTCTTCATTGATGGCAGTATATGCTAACTTCTCCAGGATGCATGGTGGCGAACGAATGTCAAGCGTGAGGCTCTGCATACCACATACTCGTCCGGCTTCAATACTTTCGGACTCGAATGGTCTCAAAAGTATCTCTTCACCTATGTCAACTCTCGCCTACTCCAAGTCCTGTACACCAACTTTGACACCCCCCTCTGGCAACGCGGAAACTTCCCTGCCGCAAATAGCAACGGCACGGAACTTGTCGATGTTTGGTCACAAACTGGACGAGACAACACACCGTTCGACGAGAGATTCTACCTCATTCTCAATGTCGCTGTTGGTGGCACCAACGGATGGTTCGAAGACTCCAAGAGCGGCAAGCCTTGGTTGGACAGCAGCCCCAATGCCAAGAAGGACTTTTGGAATGCGCAGGACAGT
The DNA here is from genome assembly GCA_022578775.1 of Xylaria venustula. Taxonomy (NCBI): domain Eukaryota; kingdom Fungi; phylum Ascomycota; class Sordariomycetes; order Xylariales; family Xylariaceae; genus Xylaria; species Xylaria venustula. The sequence continues at coordinate 300,952 of MU389349.1, read as the reverse complement.
TGGTTCCCCACATGGAAGAACCCTGCCCTAGAAGTCAGCAAGGTTTCCATGTGGCAACAATGCGATGGCAACGAGGAGCTGTAAAATCAACTAGAGAAATTTCCTGCTACGCTGCTAATAATTTTGTATGGGTCACAATGGCGTTGCATTGATTCAGGATATCACAGGGAGTCACGGGTTTGAGACGAATAGACGGTTTACGGTTATCACGCAAATTTTAGTACATAATGGCTGGACTTGTTTTTCAGATGTTCTTATTTAAGACATATGTCTAACTAGCAATTCATAGGATAGATCACAGTGGTATGCGAAACGCAATACATAATGATGTTGATACCCCGGAAATTAGTACCCTTGCTTTTATTGATTGGTTCGGTGTCCGTTGTCTCATCAAAAGTGCCCCTTCAGGGTCCAAGCCACAGCCAAGTCGCGATGATGCTACATACATGGTAGCGAAAAATTGACAACACGCCACAAATTAGGCGTTGAAAAATGCCATACCTAGTCCATGGACATGATGAATTAGGAAGCTCCGCCGGGCTAACTATTGAACTTTCATTGCGAAGGCGTCTGGCTATCTGTTTTCAAGGGCATCAATCGAACTTTGTGAATAGTTATACTGTATGCGGCTGGGCTAACGGTCTCAACGTGCGCACGCTTCATTTCAACATCGGTTCCATGCGACACCTGCCTATACTACCTAGCTTCTCCTGGTAACGAAAAATAACTCACCCATTACACGGATCCTAGCTATCCACCGCCAGTTCAGACCAACCTCTTAATTGAGAGGCTTGATAAGCTTCGATAAACTAAAGACTCTCTACGAGTGAGAATACTGATAAGTATACGGGGGACTTTTTGATGCAGAATACCTACAGATTACATCAGATAACTGTCTGACCTACCCTGGTGCAAATCCAATAAACTACCCCTGACTATAATCACTGAGATCAGCACCAGGGTTCTAAGTGGAAACCTTATACAGTAAGAAATCGCCGTTAGTACCTACAGTACACACCTGATAGCAGAACGGTAACGACATTCAATAGCATCGATAACTGATCATTATTATACTATACTTGCTGGTCTTTATATGTATGATAGGTATTTGCTTCTCGTTGCATGGCAGAACTGCATAGGCAATGCAACTTGTCAGCTCGACTAGCGATATTGGTACTCTACCATATTGATGTTTAAGTCACCCAGTGTGAACAACATGATAACTGCCAAAATGTGTTGTGCATGTCGTGTACCTGTCACGATGCAATGATAACGCCGCTCGCGTGCTGAACCTAACATCGTACCTGGATCTGGAATGATGACGAGAATGTTGCCTAAAATCACCAACAGCGAATAGCCTAAGGAGCTTATCTAAGATTCAGTTTGACAGGGCAGACCAGCATTAATGCAAGAAAGTGCTATCTTTCAACCGCCCACTAACCACTTACAAGCTACTCAGTCTACTTAAGAATTCCTGGAGATCTCCGTTCCCTCTAAATGTCGTGATCCTTACGTAGTAGCGTCTTTCTCGGTTGGCATCCGATACTAGCTCCGGCCTCTCTTTATCATGGAAATGATAGAAAACCGGTATGTTAGGACGTGGAAATCGACTCGTGTCCTGTTATCTTGCGCTAGCAACTGGCACCAATGGCTTCGTCGGTTCCGAGCATCTCTTAAGTGGCGGGTTAAAGACTAGGTCTGCCCGAAGGAACGCCTAGAGGTTATTCACTTAGCCTGGCACTGGCCTGGCAAACTCCGAGTGAGCCATGATAAAACCCATCACTAGTTTAGCTCAGCTCAGTACTAAGTAGTAGTGTACGACGTACCTCACTACGGACATTTCTGGAATTCGTAGCGCTGGCACCATGAACCGCTGATGGCTTTTTTTCTTTCCGAGGTGATACCAAAATAGTACTAGTCTCCTGGCCTGAGACTGGTTGCTGGCGGGCTGGCCTAACTGGCGAACACCACCAGTTCCAGACCTCCGCCTCGCTTAAGTGTTAAGCTCCAACTTAGATTAGTGCCGCTACAATTAAGTCAACGGTCTAGGTTATGTATCTAGATCCTACACCAGCGTCCGTCAGAACCGGTCTTGTTTGTCAAGACTCGTCTCATCACGCCACATGAGCGCTGGGCACCTGTAACCCTTCAACCGGCAGGCGAAAGCTATCGTAAGCCCTCCTGTCCTAGACTTCAATTTCGCTATCGGGGCTTTGGCTGGATCGAGCAATTTAAGAGAATCAATATAGTAACTACGTCTGTTGATAGTTTATCAGCTGCCGATAGTGTCAGTCGCTGGATGAAACGAGACATGTCGCTCATAACACGCTATCAAGGCGCTTCGCTTGTCCAGACTGTCTTACCTCAGTATACTACACGGGACCTTTTGTTGCTATATGACGTTTCAATCTATGCCCACATGATCATACACGTAGACACCATCTACTGCTTTATATGGTGTTCTCGAGTGATGTCAAGCCAGCAACTGATAGGTAAATCTGGAACGTCTTCCGATCGGATGGTATTACCAGATTTACAGATGACAGCGCTGTTTACCGCCATACGGGAACTATGCAGCGCCTATCTCCGTGACGAGACATCTTACCGGTGGCCACATTTTCTCCCGTTAGGGATCTTTTGAATCTCAGGTACGCGGCTGATTATTATTAGACTCATCTGATACAGCTGAGACATGTTGGCCCCCACACTCCGAACGTACATTTTGTGGTAGGGTATCCCGCGTCATCCTCTCCCAATGATATTTTACCATTATTCAATGCTATAGTGACAGTGGATAAGCAGGTATGACAGCAGTAGCGACCTGCAAGATAGTGTACAATACGAGGAGGATGGAGGAAAGGAAGCGGAAGACTTCCTCCTTCTCAACTGTCAGCTATCCAAGCCCTGAACCACGAGGCTAGGAGACATCGCTCCTCTGATTCTTCACTTCAATGGACATGGATCCGTTCGCTCGCCGACTGCAGGTTCACCATCGTGTGAACGATACCTAGGTAGGAGGTATACATGCAGCAGCCCTGCCAATATTGTCGCCCAGCCGCTCAGCTGAAGTGACTATCAAGGAGGTAGTTTGTACGAGTCAAGAAGCCATGAATCTTCCGTCCAAGAGTCATGAAATCAGGACATCCAGACAGGCTACGCATAAGGAAGGATGCCAAAAAACGTGGAAAAAAGAAGCTAAACAGTTAGCCATGCGGCCGAACTGTAGATATGACGCTTCGATCTGGGTTCCCGACTGTCTGGAAACCGCCGCTATGGAGAGGACTCTCGTGTAGAGATAACACTAGGGCATCTCTCGGCCAGTTGCAACCGGTAGTGCACAGTAAAGATTCATACTCTACATGGTTAGACGGAGGACGGGACTAGATCGACCTTTAGTCTTAGGCCTTAGAATTTTTCCCGTATCTAGCGTTTCTACCCTAGTCACATCCTTGCTTCCTCCCTTGACTCTAACAGTTTGCTCTGGATCTATCCTTGCCGTACCCCTGTCATGGTCCCTGTCAGCGATCTAGGTACTGTACTTCTAGAGTCGGGAGCCATTTTCGGAACCGTTCATCCTTGTCTAGACTGTTACCTCTCGTCAGGCAGTTCGCCCTTGTGGTAGTGTACAGTAGTTCGCCTGTATACGATGTTTACAACTTCGCTGAGGCAGTATGTACAATGCAGCGTCTTGTAGCCCTGGAGAGTCTTACACACCTGATAGGGGAAAAAGTAAATAATTTTATTCGTTTGACACCTGCATAACAGGGTCTTCAGTTTCAACGTGGCTATACAGTATAGCTAAAGTCGCTAAGCAAGTTGATAGTGTACCTGTTGTCAGCCTGAGCCAAATTTCTAGTGTAGCTTGGCTGAGAATCTCCGACTTGAGTTGCATGCATCTTCACGTATCAGGCCTGACCTACCCAGGGCCAGTCTTAAGCCACTCACCAAGTCTCCATATCTATCCGGTCCCATCCAAAGCCGTACCGTAGCTCACTAATAGCGTAGTGCGATTCTTACCGCTCGGTTAATGCCAGCCACTCCACCCTTTTCGTTCGTTAGCCTACTCGAAGTATATACTACTATACGCGCTGCTCTGGTTCTTTTATCCCTACAACCTAGAACCGCCTGGCTTCTCGTCGCATCTGGCTGATGAGGCCCAGCTGAGACGCCGTTCTAGTTGGTCATTTGTCCAGACCTTCCCGGCTAATGCTCGTATCATGTAAGTCCTTACTCTTAAGCCCGCCTTCCACCCCTACCAAACATGCCTTACACATCCCAATCTCTACCACTCCTCTCCTGACCTTGAATAATTCTCCTCTTTTTCAAGGCTTCCACTTCCTCTTCTACCCTCCTCATCCAACCAACACTAATTCCGCCATCCGGGATTCTTGTTGATTTGGTCGAACTCTCGCTTATTGGAAGGTAGATTAGTCAACCCGGCTCAAGCACCTCTCCTTCGTTGTGTTGCTTGTAAGAGGCTTGATCTACTGTCTACGATCGATTAATACTGATTTGATATTTCAGAGCCTTCAAGTGGCCTCGCCCTCTTAATATTGACTGTTCATTACCTATCGGTGTGACATATATCAATCGTTGAATTGGGACGATCATACCTCACTGTCGACATCACTGTCGAGGACGAGCGGATTGCCGCTCATAATACCTTAAAAACATATATTATCTTAATACATCATAATCATGGGTTTGTCCAACTACTTCAAGGCTAAGAAGCCTGAGCCCAACAAGACAACAGTCAAGGTTGCGCCGACTGGCGAGGGTGTCTTCTCCGAGAAGGATGCGGCTGCTGCCCAGCATGGGCTCGATCTTCAAGTCCCGTCGCCAAATTTTGGCTCGTCGAGAAACTCGATTTCAAGTTCCATGTTCCTCGATGATATCAAACATGAGGTCATGGTCAACTACTTGTATCAGCAACAATGCTCCCATCTGTGGGTAGCTGACGGTTCCGGAGACGTGGAGGGTGTCTTGTTACGCAAGTCTCGAGGAAACTATATGGCTTGTCCACCTAGACTAGCCAACTCGGCCTTTGCCATGGCTTGTGCTACCCTCAACGTTCAGGTATGTTGTTCATCATGTCTCTCATGAGTATACATACCATGATTTACTGACTCTTGTAGTGCGCGATGACTGTCAATTCTCGTGTCATCAAGACTTTCTTGAACTGGTCACCAGACGCTGTTGACGTACCTTTAATGAACGGTCTGCGAGTTCAGATCCTACCAACTCTTGATGACTTACCCCGAGCGAGGAAGCACCAGTTCGCTGCCTTCGTCGCTTCAGAGGCCCTTCTTGTTGTCTGGGATGATGATGCGCTCCATCTGGTTCAACGTGCTCAGGCTATCGAGTCGGAGCTGATGGAGCTTGTCTGGCAGACCGGCGAGGAAGACGAGGAAGAGTCGGAGAAGAAGCAGCAGATCACTTTCGGAGAGGTTGAGATTGATGAAGAGAGCGGCCAGGTTTTACCCGAGAGACGCCCTGTTCACATGCAGAACACCTACCTCGTCTCTATTGTTCTCGTCATCATCACTGTCTCTCTAGGCGCAGCTGCGCGTGAGCTTGCTATCGAGACTTCAGTCGACAACAGCTATACCCGCTTGGCTTTGGTCGCTCTGGCTCCTGTCCAGATCTTCTTTACCTTGTTTTTTGCCCAAGTCATCGTCGGTTGTCTGGCACAGATATTTGGTCCCATCAAACAGCTCACCATCAACTCCAAGTTCTACTCAGCTAAGCCCCCTCACCGATTGCAGAGCACGATCCTGCCACACGTTACTGTGCAGTGCCCTGTCTACAAGGAAGGTCTCGGCGCAGTCATTGTCCCCACTGTTCGATCTTTGAAGCAGGCTATCAGCACCTACGAACTTCAAGGTGGCTCAGCTAATGTGTTCATCAACGACGACGGTCTTCAGCTGATCTCTGAAGAAGAGCGACGTGCTCGCATTGAGTTCTACGCTGACCACTCCATCGGCTGGGTTGCTCGTCCCAAGCATGGTGAGAACGGATTCTTGCGCCGCGGTAAATTCAAGAAGGCTTCCAACATGAACTTCGCTTTGATGATTTCCTGCAAGGTTGAGGAGAAGCTCGCTATGTACAACCGTGGACCCGAGTGGTCTCAGGCAGATGAGGCTCTTGCTTACGAGAAGGCTCTCAAGGAAGTCCTCGAGGAGGATGGAAGAGCTTGGGCTGACGGCAACATTCGTGTTGGTGACTACATTCTCATCATCGATTCTGATACTCGAGTGCCTGCCGACTGTCTTTTGGACGCTGTCTCTGAGATGGAGCAATCTCCTGATGTCGGTATCATGCAATTCTCATCTGGTGTCATGCAAGTCGTACACACTTACTTCGAGAATGGTATCACCTTCTTCACGAACCTCATCTACAGCGCCATTCGGTACACTGTCTCCAATGGTGATGTCGCTCCCTTTGTCGGTCACAACGCCATCCTTCGATGGAGTGCTATCCAGCAGGTCTCGTACGAGGACGAAGATGGATACGAGAAGTTCTGGTCTGAGTCTCACGTGTCTGAAGATTTCGATATGTCTCTGCGTCTACAGTGCAATGGTTACATCATCCGTCTCGCTGCATGGGCTGGCGAAGGCTTTAAAGAGGGTGTCTCGCTTACCGTATATGACGAGTTGGCTCGATGGGAAAAGTACGCGTACGGTTGCAACGAACTTCTGTTCCATCCTATTCGCATGTGGATCTGGAAGGGTCCGTTCACGCCTCTGTTTCGTCGCTTCCTGTTCTCCAACATCCGTTTCACCTCTAAGATCACCGTCATCTCGTACATCGGCACATACTACGCCATCGGCGCTGCCTGGATTCTCACTTCAGTCAACTACTTCCTCATGGGTTGGTTCAACGGTTACCTGGATAAGTACTATGTGGACTCATGGAAGGTGTGGTTCTCCATCATCATTGTCTTCAACGGTCTCGGAAACGTTGCCCTCGCTATCATGCGATACCGTGTAGGTGAGCGAGGTCTGATGTACGCCATCTACGAAAACTTCAAGTGGACATTCCTCCTCGCTATCTTCCTGGGTGGTCTCTCTCTGCATGTCAGCCAGGCCATTCTTGCCCACATGTTCGAGATCAACATGACATGGGGTGCCACATCCAAGGAAGCCGAATTCTCCAACTTCTTCATCGAAGTCCCCAAGGTGCTCAAGAGCGTAAGTTACTCCCGCATTCCCATTGGCGTTGAATAAAAACTCATTAGACTTGCAGTTCAAATATTCGATAGCATTCTCCGTTTTCTTCATCGTCGCCATTGTCATCTTGGCTGTTGCGCCTTTCGTTCCTCTTGACTGGCGCATTACCGATTTCGTGGCTATCCTTCCCATGGCGACTGTCGCGACCAGCCATCTGTTGCTTCCTATTGCCCTCAATCCTGCCCTCATGACCTTCTCCTGGTAAACAGTCATCTTACCAATGCCTAATACCATTAATAAAAACTGGCTACCCCAAGCAATTACATTATTACCTCCGCCACTCCCCAATGCGCGGATATCTATACACTAAAGGGTACATACCTACCATATATACAATACACACAACGTCAAGGAGTCGGGCTTGATTTGGTACGTTCTACGTCTAATGCGAATGAACTCCGGTTTCTATAGATCGGATGGAGTTTGGAGAAAAAAGAATGAGACATGTCTGTTTCATCCTGGTGGCATAACGATTTTGGTTTCTGTTCTTGTGTTTGGATCAGGATATTTTTGGCTCGGATGGATTACGAAGGATGGTAATAAGGACCTGACTACGCATCACAGCGTCATATCTTTAAAGCATATGCAATCATGTTAGATGATATATACCCACATTCTACTAGATACATGTATATGTAATGATGAATTATTCAACAATACTGCGAATGGAACATCCACCTACTGTTTTAGTCTGTAACCTGCTTCTGAACACAATGAAATAAGTATCTAACCAGAGGTAGCTAGATAGGTCTAGTGGCAGAAGTCCTTGTCCCCCGTGTTTCTCGTCGTGTTCTACTTGCGCTAGTGTAAAAAGTTTTAGTTGAGCGCTAAGCTAATGATTGCCATTTGACCGTATTACCTACCTAGGTATCTGCTGATACTTCGATAATTTTGATAGATACCTACGGTACCTGTTCTCCAAGCAAGTAGGTGCTGGATATCTTGGAGATAAAAGTACTGTATGTAACCCTTATATAGCCAGATATGGTAAACAATACGGTATGCAGAATCTGGGGATCGCGTAGCGGTGGGGTTTCAATATTTCGCCTGCCTATCGCAGAGCAACGGTAATTTCGGCAGATCCTCCTAACCTGTGATGTACCGTAATATTGTTGGATATACGTAACGAACGGGGAAAGACAGTTTCTAACCTATCCAACATGGCTGATTAACTCCTACACCAACAATAGACAGTATCTGGTCGCATATGTGTAATATTATCCCCAACAATCAACGCTTCCCGAGGCTCAGCTTCCGAGAAGAGTAGTGAAGACCCTATTAGTTTCGATTGGCCACCTCCCGTTAGAATTGAGCCACTCGGCCTTTTCATCAAGTACGGAACACAAGTGACTGTGACTGAGATCCAGACGCAGATACTGATCCGTGAAAAACTACTTGGTCGTGTACCTATCCCCGAAGTGTTCGGCTGGACCTACGACCATGGCCAAACGTTCCTGTATATGTCTCTTGTCGATGGAGATCCCTTACACGAGAGGTGACCTACCATGACGAGGACGAGAGGTTGCAGATTTGTACCGAGCTAAGATCAGCAGTGTGTACTTGGCGAAGCTTGAAACAGGAGAGTCGCGATTGCTATATCGGTAAGTAGCAAGCTATTGCACGCAATGATAAAGTTTCACGAAATAAATTATTAACTGGCTGGACCACAGGAAGTGTACACAAGCAGCCGCTTAGGGACATATTTTTTACCTTGAATGCAGAGGTTGTAGGTCCGTTTCAGGGTGTAAATGCTGTTCAGCAGTTCCAGGATGCGCTGGGTATCGATATCGCCGACCCCGGCCCTGTTGTATTCACACACAACGATCTTGTTGCATGCAATATTCTCGTGACAAAGGAAACCGCGAGGATAGCGGCGATCGTTGACTGGGGTCAAGCTGGGTGGTACCCGGCATATTGGGAGTTTTGCAAGGCCCAACGTGTGAACGTTCCAGACGAGCGGTTCTTCAACGAGTATGAGGAGGAGTGGAAGCTGGAATACTTGCCCCGAATTGTAGATGCGGTAGATACAGAGGATGTCTGGTATCCTTTTCTGCAGTTCGCTATATCGAAAATATGATTCTATCCATCCAGGTATACAACCATATAGATATTGATAAAGACCACTGGAGGTGGCGAAAAGCCCTAGGGTATGCGATATGCTATGATTGATGGGTTTGCGACTCTTAAGCTCGCGATGCCCCTGTACACAAACGGACGGCTTTTTATTAACGGTGCAAGCGTACCGTTTCGGAAGAAGACACTACAAAGTGATTCTCCATGATTCCCCGCAAGGTGCGCGCTAAGCTTAAATTGTTGCAAGCTATACCACAACCAGAATCATCTACCGGGTAATCCCCCTTTACACCAGTAGTGTAACCCCTTACCAGCCTCTGTGCGGCCATTGACTTAAAGGGTGTCGGGTACCTGCAGAGGCGCCGTCTTTCTTCACAGTTACACTCGTTTGCCCAACTCCTGCATCCTTCATCCGCTTGTTTCGAGTTGGACCAGGGTGCATTTGTTTGTCTGTCTATTCCTTCATCTTGACTCGACAGGAGAGAGGGGAAGAAACGGACCTGTCATTCCTTAAGCCTTGCTATTGTGTTTTATGCTTCACCTTCATTTTATCCAAACCTCGAATCGCCACTCCTTTTGACAGCCACCTACTCCCGACACTTCGGATATCATCACCGCTTTGTTCCGTTGTCGAATACTGCCCACCCCTGGGATCACCACCACAAAGACTCATTGCAGTCTATCCTCCTACACTCATTTAAACAACTAACATCGTCCCTCTCTTGTCGACGCGACAGAATCGTGTCCTTGAAGGACTATCTGCCTGCAGATCGATACATATCCCTATCCAGACAACCTATTGTCGGACGCCACTCATTTCAATTAAAGGAGACGTTCAAGCCCCTTACGTAGTTTACGTCGGTCGATCATCCATTGCCGTCGGCAAGATAGTGCTTCTCGAGTCAATACCTACATCGGACTATGTACCTTGAATATCGATAACCATCCTATTACCCCTTACTTCGGCATAACACTGCCTCTGTTGAGCAGCCGGACGATTAAACACCCGCAAGGAAAGAGTCAGCTTGTTGACTGACTATCGACAAACATTGGTTTAGTGCCTCGCAATATCATTCATTCGCAGTAGATACACATCCTATACCTCAATGTTGTCTCCGAGATCAGTTCCAGCGCTCGCGCTGTTGGCTTCGGCCTTCGTTGGCTCTGCCGTAGCCCAGCTGACCACAAAATGCAACCCCATGCAAGAAGCTTGCCCTGCGGATCCCGCTTTCGGAACTTCTCATAGCTTTTATTTCAACAGCACGCCCTCCGATGATATCTTCACCTCCGAGGCCGCCGAGATAATTTACGATGAGAAAAATGGCGCCGAGTTCACCATCGCTAAACAAGGACAATCCACCACTCTCGCCACCAACTTCTACTTCTTCTTTGGCAAGACAGAGGTTTTGATGAAGGCAGCTAAGGGACAGGGCATCATTAGCTCGATCGTGTGGGGTTCAGATACACTTGATGAGGTTGATTGGGAGTTCAAAGGTGGCAATGAGACCTTCGCGTTCTCCAACTACTTCGGCAAGGGAAACACCAACGAAACTGGTACTGGAGGCGACCACCAGATCACGGGTAGCATCTACGACTTGCATAATTATACAACCGTGTGGACCAACGACACCCTTCAATGGTACATAGACGGAAACCTGGTCCGCACCCTCCTTTCCAAGGACGCAAACAACACGCACAGCTTTCCACAAACTCCAATGACGCTCAGGCTCGGAAGCTGGGTCGGTGGTGACTCCAAGACGCAGCAGCCCGGAACTATCGAATGGGCCGGTGGTGAGACTGATTTCTCTCAAGCTCCTTTTACCATGTACGTGCAGAGCGCGTATGTTGAGGATCACTCGTCTGGTAAGGAATACACATACACCGATAAGTCGGGATCGTGGGAGAGCATCAAGGTCACGGAGTAAGTTATCCTGAATCAGCCTTGACACTACTCGTTTCGCTAACTCATTCGCAGGGGCAACTCAACTGCCGCCACAATCGTCAACAAGGCACCGGAAAAGTCACTTTCCGAGAAATGGGCCGAACTCCCGCAGAGTGCCAGGATCGGCGTCTACGCGGCGGCCGGTGTAGTTGGCGGCTTGCTCTTCATTGCTCTCGCAGTCTACTACTTCAAGCAGCGACGTCAAGGCCAGAGAGAAGCTGCCTTGGCCGCTAAAATGCAGGAGGAGGAGCGGCTCGAAATGGAGCGGTTCAAGAAGGGAGGTCGAAACCCCGATGACCTCAACTTTGACGGCGCGGAGTACACGGGAGCTGCCGGGGTAGCTGGAAAAGGAGGTTTTGTGAGCTCGTACTCGGCCCTCTCGGACTCGCCCCCAGGAAGCTCAGCTGGCCCGCCTGAGAAGGCTTGGGATCCAACGGGGTCTGAAGGCGTGGCATCAGGCATGCCTTTGCTTCATAAGGAATTGAATGGCCCCTCTCGCCAGAACAGTCTCGCGTCCCCGCAAAGCCCCGGATTCCCCCCTTCATCGCCTGTCAACAGGTCGTTTTCGGCCTCACCGCATGCACCCTCCAGAATGGGATCTACCGGTCCTCAGCCTAGTGTGTATTCCGACAGAGTGAATAGTCCAGCTCCTCGGATTCCGACCCCCGGCTCACCGGCGCCCCATGACATGTATGGCATGTCAAGAATAAACAGTCCTGGACCCATGGCACATCGTGGTCCGGGCTCCCCAGGACCTCAGGGTGGTTGGAGCACCAGTGGCTCCAGGTAACATATTTTTTCAAGCTTGTTGGTGAAAAGACGATGTAGTCACGATCTTCTACCTAAGAAGTATCCGAGATCTGAATCGCGTTTCACAGGGCGTTGGTCGAGTTTATGGGCAATTTGAACATCCTGCTGTTTGGCGAGTTGGGTGTGTGTTTAGCAGCTTTTTTCTGATCTTATATCTTTAACTGATTGTGTGTACGCTCTTCTTTTTGCATATAACCGTTCTTTGTCGTTCTGATCGGTGGTGAGCTGCGGCTGGTTGGCGAATCAGCCAGGGGGCCTGCTGCCATGCTATCCAGGTACACAATGCGAGATACCCGTCCGTTTCAAGGCGACTTTTCTTAGTGATTATATTTGATTTTAATTTGATGTTCCGCTTATGTCCCACGTCTTATTGCCCTGCCACGTATGTATATGCGACAGGACGGGAGAGGCTGTATTTTCGACGCTAATTTCGAATGCATACGCAACCAGACTGTATTACCAAGAGTAGGGCGGGAATGCTAGCGTTGCACAAGTTAAATTCACCATCTCATCGGGACACTGGCGTCTTCCGATTCGAAAACGCAATATGAGGACATGGTCACACTTCGATCCCATACACAATGATGTATGCGAACTCCTGCATAAGCTTCTTGTTTTTGAAGTTTTGAACCCGCCGTACCCATCTGCAAGATGCGGGAGAGTGGATAAGCGCGCTTGAGCTTAATCCAGGTTCTGTATACCTCAACACTGATGTTTTCAATATAAGGCACATGTAACTTAATATAGCATTACTGATGTATATAGTTGAACTCTCCATCTCAACCAAAGTACTACTTACCCGGAGCGTTTCATAAATACCAAACGGCCATCCATCTGCCTGGTAGAAACAGCCGTCGCTCGACTTTTCCAGCTCACCAAGCCTGACGACGACCGTTTACAGTTGTTTTCATTAACCAAGAAGCGGGGGAAGGCGTCTTGCTCTTGGCGAGGCAAGGGTCAAGACGTCATTGTCAGACATTGAGTTGCTAGGTTGGGACTACCGCTGACGGTTCGTTATCATCAGGAATTCGTTTTCTACAGACTCAAGCTTAGGAATTAGTCATGACAATTTGTTAATTACCTGATTCAATATGTTGTTGTTAAAGGTAAGTCAATAGAAAGAACCTATTTCAGCGACACGCGACTCTCAAGGTAGGGTATGATTTGCTATGCTGCGCTGCGGCTGCGGCGTGCCGCGGTTCCTGGGAATACAAGGTTAGCCCCTTTTCAACACAGCAAGGATTCCCCCACAGGCCAGTCTCGGCTTTCGGTGTATGCTTACATATGTAATACACACTGTCGTGGCTCTCACGAAACGCGAACGAATAAATGGAGCAATTGGTTATTAGTAGACGACATTATATAGTATCGAGCTACATTGAGTGATATAACAAAATCACTGAATCCGAAGCTCAGCGAATGTCCCGTCCGTTCAAATCACTTGGCCTGGACTTTGGATTAGAACTCAGCCCATAGCAGTACTCTAGCATTTGCCAAGAGATCGGTCCAAGGCGAAATTATAGTGCACAGTAACACAGCTTGGCACTGGTGGTTGGTCAGAAAGGAAATGAGACAGTTTCCTCAGCTCAAATCATCGCTGGTATCGTGTTATGCTGTATTGTCTTCTATGCTACGCGTCTAATAAGGTATAATGCAAAATATTCCACGATGCGCAGAAGAGCTGCTGAATAAGGGATTATACTACCATATGGTACCGGCTGGTCATTGCGGAATAACCCAGTCTTCTGTCAGCCGGTCACGGCATAATACCCAGCTCTGCCCCGTATATATCCTAGGCTGATAGATCTACGGGAGCCCCAATATGCTGATCGGGATCATGACCAATTATAATGGCCTTGGTAAGGCATGGGTCTATGTATGAATATGGGATCATGGTAGCGATAAGCACTCACCTACCTAATCCGGACGAAATGCGTGCTCTAGCTGCGTGAAGGCGCAAAGACACAGCTCACAGTAGAAAAGCTCCCGAACGCGTCGTCGCAGCTCCTATGATGTCTTCTCTTCCACTCCGTCTTTGTCGCTCTTTTCAGGGACAGGGAATCACCTCGGATTCGAAGCCATGAAGTCCTCTGCTATTCGCGCGGCCACGTTTGCCGCTGCCATTAATGTGGCATCTGCTGCGACACCTACTCAAGCGTGTGCGGCCGTGAGCTCGGCTTGGGCAGCGGGTATTGGTGCCACAGCTACACCTACCGTCCAGGCCAGCGTTGCCTACGATTGTCTGAACTCTGTTCCAATTGACAAGGCGGGGGCGCTCCGATATATCAAGTCGAACCGACCTTACCTCGAGTGGCAGTCCGACACGGTATTCAAGAAGAATCCTCCCAAGGACTACTTCTACCCACCGCATGATATTATAGGTGTCGTGAACCAGATCGAAGCCAACATCAAGGCCAACAAGTATGCCAATGAGTACGCCTGGCAGCAGGATTTCTATTCTAAGGTCTTCGGCCCAGCTCATGACGGACATTTTGTGAGCTATCCGGATGTTCTAACCAATGCCATCGAATGGCAGCGACCATGGGCTCTGGTCTCTATCAGTGACAAGCCAGACGGCTCTGCCCCGAAGATCAAGGTATACAGCGATGTGATCTCCTCCCCACACACTGCGTCCGTTGTGACCAAGATCAATGGTCAAGACGCCGAGACATTCCTGAAGAATTGGATCTTTGCCGTTTCCGGAAACCAGGATGCCGATGCCGCCTATAACTCGCTTTTCTTTGAGAAGGCCTATGCTGCTGAGGTTTCTTCCAACGGCTATTTCCAAAATGGTGGCCGCACCAGGTTTGTATATCTGAGCTCTTCAAGTGACCACCGGACACATATTGACAATGTGACAGATATGTATGGCCCGGTAGCACCACGTCCCTCACGTTCGCCAATGGAACAACTGTAAAGAAGAACAACGTGGCGCGCCTAAAGGGAGACTGGACCGGGGTTGTTGACGGACCTTCGTACTTTTCAAAGTTTGCCCCTGGAGCTGCGAGCGCCAAAACCGCAGCTTCTCCCACCACCAACTCCCCTGCGGCATCCGTCGTGACTAGTGTGCTCGGATACCCGGAGCCGGTGATTATCTCTAGCGATGGTGAAATTTCCGGATACTACCTCGACGGTGACCTGTCTGACACGGCCGTCCTTGTTGCGCTCTCCTTTGACCCAGTCGATGTGGTAGAGTTCCAACATGTCGCCCAGGACTTCTTTGCTGCTGCCAAGGCGGCTGGCAAGAAGAACCTTGTCGTAGATGTCTCGGCCAATGGAGGAGGATATATCTTTTCAGGCTACGATCTCTACCGCCAACTCTTCCCCGACATTGTCCAGGAGGGTCTCGGCCGCTGGAGGGAAGGCCCAGGCTTCAAGGCCGTTTCGGAAGTGTTCTCTGCGAACTCTGCCAACTTCAATGCGGACACAGCGTCTGAAGATACCATCTACCAATACGAGTCAGTCTACAACTGGCGGTTCGATCTTGACGAGTCGAACAAGCACTTTACCTCGTACAATGACAAGTTTGCTCCCCACATCTTCCTTGGTGACAAGTTCACCGATGTCTTCCAGTGGGACTTCAATGATCCTTTGGATACCAGCAACACCACCTACGGATTCGGTACCGACATTACGGGTTACGGCAGCCGCGCCAACTTCACCCGACCCTTCGCCGGACCTGAGAATATCGTTGTTGTGCTCGACGGCTACTGCGCGTCCACCTGCACGCTGTTCTCGCAGTTTTTGATCCACAATGCTGGCGTTAAGACGGTCGCCTTCGGTGGACGGCCCGACAGAAAGGGTCTGATTCAGGGCGTGGGCGGTGTTAAGGGCTCCCAGAGCTACGGATACGCGAACGTTCTATCCGACGTACAAGAAGCTGCTGCGTTCACTAACGACTCGGCGATCCTCAAGGCCCTGAGCGCTTACGACGACACGTACGTGTTGGAACGCAACCAAGTCTCCAGTCTGAACGTCAAGGACGAGATCCTCCGATCCCATCTCCAGGACGGTACTCCCCAGCAGTTTGTAGCTGAATACTCCGACTGCAGACTGTACTGGACTGAGGCCACCATCAAGGACGTCTCCGAGGTCTGGAAGGCCGCTGCCAGATCCGCCTTCAAGGGCGGCAAGTGTGCGTATGGCAGCATTAGTAAGCCGGGCCATCACTACAGGGACGAGACTAAGAGAACCGCGCCATTCGACAAGTCGCGCTTCGATCTCTCGGGAGTACTCCCCGCGGCCCCCATCAAGCGTACCTACACCGCGACGCCTGCACGCGACGTGGACGTGAGCAAAGTGCAATCCCAGACTTTTGCTCAACAGTTCATGAAGGTCATTGACTAAAAAGGGGAATAAAGAAAGTGAGAAGTCCATGTCACTGTGTATAAGTGGTAATATTCTTGGATAAGATGTATTTAAGGTGTACATAGTTAGCTAAATACCGCAATTTAATCTTCCAAATATTAAAGTTTACTCTAGTGTAGGCAGGGTACTTGTCCACTAGGTTTATCATTATTCTCTTGCCTGCTCTGGGCTAGTCCCATATGTGTCAATTTTTTTGTTACCACAGGTTATTTTTGTATGCAAACTCCTTTTCGAATACAAGCCAGATTATAAAGCTCATATCAACTTAGAAACTCGCAAACTACGTTGGGCAAAGATGATTGGCCCCGGATAGGCCATAGAGGCGTTATTACATATCTCACATAGTCGACATCATTCATCGCCCACAGTGCCTGCAAGATCCCTACTTCTAATCACTGAATACAAGAAACTCTGATATTCACGCAGGGCAGCACTATTAGGCCTTTAATAAAGGACACGTGAATAAAGGAGTGGTCTGTTGCTCTAAGCAAGCTCCTGCCTATTACTTCCTAACCCTCACCGTATCGTACCTTGCCTTATGTAAATTGTGCCTCGCCTGCCGGTCCTTAAGCGTTTCCCTTCCGAAGGGGTTCCAAGGGGTTCCAATGTCCCAGTCACCATATCCGACGATCGTGTGCACGTGCGTTTCGCTGAGCGGGAGAAAGACCCCGAGGAACTCCACGAAGATGACGAAGAGGTTGCGTTGGGCGGTAAGTATGCGTTGATACCTTATCAAGGCGGATGTTTTTCGTGTCCACTGTTGACCTATGAACAAGCTTCAGCCTGGTCTTGATGAAGCTCTCGATAGAATATATTCCAACATATTCGGCGAGTCCGTCCTGAACAGTCAGGTCTTGTGAAAAAATGGAATTGTCTGCGTACAAGAAGTGGAACTATTTCCCTCAACCCACCTTCTACACATGTAGAATAGTGGCATGAATAACTTCAGAGCTGGAACTAGGCACCCATACGTACGCAATATGATATATACCTGTTCGTTAACAGCAAACTGCGTGTTTAATGAATTAATGCGTAGTGCTTGTCTCGTACCTGTATCAGCTTGCCAAGGATAGAGAAAGGTATATTCAAATTATCACTCAATAAACCGTACAGTAGTTGTGCAAGTTTCGCGCCTGTGACCTGGTTATAATGATGGAGACCACTCGAAGGACCCTTGTTCGCGTTACTATCACCTACCCTTGACGAGCCCTTTCCCCTTGAATGCCTGTATCAGGGGGTTCGTGCGTGAACCCGTAGGTGCCAGGATCATATCATCGTTCTGCCTGTTGCTTTTGCCCACATTCCGTATGTTGTCCGTATTCAACACGCAGCGAAGAACCATGGTATTCAAGTGCACGTGGCTCTTGACGTTGAACTGGTCCACATACTCGTGGATATGCCGCAAGCATCTTTCGGTGTCCGAATTAATCCCCATGAACAGCATGATCCAATGAAATTCGCCGAAGCTGGTGGTGGCAGTGTATGGAACACGAGATTCATACGAACCGACCGTAAATGGGCGATAACACATGTCTGTCTCTTTCGAAAGTTTTGGGGTGACGATAGGCTGCACATGAACTGCCGAATGTTAGGTAACACTCGATCGCTACGGGCTTCGAGGCTCTCGGCAGAACATTCCTCAAAATTGACCAGACTGCTGAATCCAACCCCATATCGCTTTATGATGGGCTGTCTTGACCGCTTCTCCCCATCCATATCATGACGAGTCGTGTGTGATTGCAGATCATGTGCGTGATGCGTTATGCAGAAATCGTCGCACGCCCCGCCCTATGATGAAACATGGATAGACATTGAAAGATTCCAGAAGGACCGACGAAATGGAGGGTTGCTGCATGGAAAAAAGTAGGACTTCAAGTCACCTCCAACTCCACCTCGTGAATCCCCTCCGTTTCTTTCCTGCTGTCCATACTACTGTGAAAGAGAAAAGAGGGTAAGAGAAGGCGGAATGGATAGTAGACCTGTCAAATAACTAACCTGCTCATGTGTGTAATCCAGACGGCTCACGACATGTTCTTGTACACTTCCCCAGCACTGTCAACTCGTTCGTTCGCAGATTGAACATCCTATCCTTGGCGTTCATGGCCATAATGGCTGCTTCCCTCCCCTGTCTCCGAAGTGCCCTGCTCTGTACAGCATGTCATGTCACAAGTAAGAGTGCGGCACAGCTGCACGTTCAGAATAGGATGCACGAGCATCGAAAGAATTCAGGTATCACACGACGTCAACATAATAAAGCAACATGGATTCAATGGAGCTGGGAGTATCAACGTGGCATTGGCGTTGTGGCTCTCACGGGCTTTGACTCCTTCTGTCATGAAGACCGGCCGATGATTTAATAGCGACAGTAATGATGACGACGACAGGCATCGGCAATGCCTAACGTACATACACTAGCCCTAGGCATGGAAATGCTTTGGCGTTTGCCGCACTGCATGCCTAACGTAGCATTGCGTTGTGTTGCAGGAATAAAAATAAGATGATTTACTGTGCATCAAGTTTGGTAGATGCATTAGGGTTGAATACTAAGTTGCTAGGTCACATTACGGTCACGGGAGTAATGCCGGCTTCAGCCCTCCCTCACTTGAATACTAAATGAATATAATGAATATCGATGCCGGACGGATGTCGTGCAGAAATATTGAGTGTGTAACCGTACGCTAGTCCATCCTTACAAGATCTGATCACCCCATCATCTGTTTGATCTGCCCCTGACCTTGACCTTGTGATCCTATAAGAAGCTTATTTATGCATATTGACCGCCTTACCTTGCATGTCTCGAGCGGATATCATCTATGGTATAATAGTAGGTATTCAACTACTTTACGGATACAATATCATCGCTGTATATATCTTTTACTACCGTATAGACAAATTATCACCAGCTCACCTCCCAGAGAGACACCGATACTGTTCTTGCGCATTCTCTCACTGTCCCCGTCTGTCCGTTCGTTTGTTCTCCCACCCGCTTTTCCGTCAATCCGTCTTTCAGTCTTGATTGGGCATCTGTTGCCTGCCTGCACGTACCAAATAGAGATTTCCGAAGAGATCCACCATATAAAGTAGATCTTACAACGGCGCTTACTGTCTAACACATTCTTCAAATACCGTTTACACATGCAGACACATAGTGATCTAAGCACCTCCATAGTGTCGAGCACAGTAGTGTAAAGCGGGCCGAGACTAAGAAGGAAATGACTCGGCTCGAGGCTAGAAATGAGTGCCGGGGGCGATGCTCCCTAGTGTAGAAAGGTTTCGGCTTGTTTGCACCGAAAGATGACCGCATATTGGACCCATTTAGAGTAACATATTGCGATTTATTCGTCTAAACTATATCAAAGGCCCGTCTCTCCTTGGCCGGTCCTTGGTTATCTCCTTTTTTTCTTCTCCATGTAGTGTAAGTTACTTGTGAATTATCTCGCGTTGCTGACATGTTTATCATAGTTGCCGGCAATGAAGCCGCAGGGCATGTATGCGTATGGAATACTACCGTAGCATTCCCTGTTCCCTGCCAATGCCAGTCTGTAACAGTTGTTACCAGCATGTTTTCATCCACTCGCGCGCTCTCCGTTCGGTGACAAGAAACCACCATGGGCACTACGGCTCTGAAACCGGAATCATAAAACAGTACCCTCACACTTACCTATTAGTGTCTCTTCCTACATTTACAAGATCTGAATTCCTCGTGCGATAATACGGCTTGACAAATTAGAAGAAAAAACGGGGGAGGAACATGGGGAAATGATGCGGCCTAAAGGGATGAGTATTTTTAAACTACTAAGTTAATAGTTAGCACCCTGCTTCATCTCGGCGCATAGCCGATTTATTCTGGCCAACCTGGCATCTGCACACGTGCGGGAAAAGGAAAAAATACAAAAAAAGGGACCACACCATTATTACTGTAGGGCTTAATCTAACTTGATTTCGAGTAGGCCAAGCCCTTGTCTCATCAAAACTGACGAACCACGAAACGATCTTGGCTAGGTACATCGGTACCTAACGGTAGCCCGTGGTAGTGACGGGCCACGGAAGACGCTAGGTTAAATACATGGGCTCTAGCTAAGTATTGATCTGAGACGAACGGCAATCTTCTTGGCGCCGTTGTGCGTCGATGAAGAGTAAGAATACTAACCATGAACAAGGTTGATCGACCGTACATTGTACAGGGTGTCATAACTCTCGCGGTACATGCCGATGTTCACTCTGCGCCCTGCCCCCTCAAGGATACTACCTACTACACTGGTAACATAGAAGGATAACAGTAGGATGCGCAAAGTGTTTCGAAGCCGCAGAGACAGTAAATGCACGGTTGATGTCGTCGCAGGAAGGATCCGGCATCTGCTCATACGACAGATCCAATCACCGAGCGCTTGTTGGCCCGTCACCGAGAGTCTTCTGTCTTGTAGTGTGTGCGACTGCGGTTTGCGCACATCACGGCCCATAACCAAGAGAAGAATCGGTTCAGCCCAATATGGATCCTGGGGTCCTCCGACTATTATTATTATTATTGCCATATTACTGTTATTTTTTATTATCTGCCAGCGATGAAAAGCGGTGCATTGCCGACGGCCGATGATGCAGACATTTCCCCACGAGCTTCGCACACTAATACAACTTCTCCCGCACAGCCATCAATCACCGCCACTATTATTATCATCTTACATATAGTACAATTTCACCTGCATTCGTGTAGAAGGTGTGAAGAATAAAACGGCCGTCCTGCATACGTGGGATGTTCGGTGCCGTGGCATAGGGCTATCCCTTCTTGCAGGAATACACACGCAAGTAAGACTCGGACCCAGTCACCGTGGTAGGCAACTCGGCCTCATTTCTGGAGATCACCCTCGCTTAAAGAGGATCCCCTGAATGATACCCTCTGTGTCTCTCGGCCTGTTTCTCTTAAAGTTTTACTGGGTTCCCAATGCGTGTGTTGGCGGGTCAGGGCGAATGTCAACGGAGAGAAGGGCGGGACCTTTTTCGGATACTCCCAACATAATTCTCGATTGAACTCAGTACCACCGGGCCATGGAGTAGCTGTCAGCCATTCCCGTGGTTTTAAGCTCAATCTTTGCAAGTGAGTTGACACTCGAGAGGCAAAAGAAAAAAGCAATATAGACCAATCGAGCTAGATCTCCCGAACAGGCTCAGCGCCCAGTACCTATAATTGTGCACAAGATAGAAAAACTAGACGGCAACGAAGATGGCCTCGCGGCAAAAAGTAAGTCACACAACTATCGATGCTATGCCCACATATCTCTAAAACCTCACTCTTGCAGAAACCTTCAGCCCCCAAAGGCGGAAGTGATTCCGACCCGAAAGCGGCTTCAGCTGAAGAGGAGCCATATATCGAGGCTTTCGGTCACAAGTATCACCATTTGGGAAGAATCTTCGTGCCTTTCGACGAGAAAGAGCAGCGCCGCATGGAACTTCATCACAAGCTGTTCAGGCACTGCTTAAATGGTGCCCTGACAGCCACGCGGATCCCCCTGAATGTCAAGAACATAGTCGACCTCGGGACTGGTACGGGCTTGTGGCCACTCGAACAGGCTGTCAGATACCCGCAGGCTAACTTCCTCGGCATCGACATATCCCGGATCCAAAAGACCACCGCCGTCCCACCCAACGTGAAGTTTTTCATAGGAAACGTCGAAGACCCTTGGCCCATGCCCGCGGATTCGATAGACTTCCTACACATTCGCGGTCTGGCCGGAGGTGTCACTGACTGGCCGGCCTTGTTCAAGCAAGCTTACGAAAAGCTTGTGCCGGGCGGACTCCTCGAATGGACAGAGATGGCCATCCAGATCTTTGATTTTGAGGATAATCTCGGCGATACCGAGTTGTGCCCCAAGTTCCTAAACTTGTGGCGCGACCTTAGCAAGGAAAACAACATTGAATTCACCCCTTCACCTCACGGCCCTCTCTGGCTTGTCGACGTCGGCTTCGAGAATATTGCCCAGCGGACCGAGATCCTACCTATAGGGGACTGGGCCCAAGATGACAAGTTAAAGACTCAACAAACGCTTATGAACCAGATTACTAGGGAGCACTTTGGTATCTTTTGCCGGTATCACCTCTTACCTACATTTGACTAATTTCTATATTACTAGAAAATCACTGCGGGCTCTTATTCACTAAAAGTGGATGGACACGGGAAAAGTTCGACGCCATAGCACCGACGTTCCTTAGCGATATCAAGGCCAAGTCCAAAAAACCCTATACCACGCTGTAAGAAATGCCTCTTCTCACTTCACTTTTTTTAGCAATTCCCTCCCTTCTCCCCAACCTCCCCTGACAGGTTGTCCATCACTCACTAACATTGTATCAACAGTGTCTTCACTACTGCAAGAAAGCCCCGCTGAGATGAAGACCAATGGACCATCCAAGATCAGGTACACAGACCCATCTAGTGGGCATAACCGTATATGCCAAGGTGGCGAGTTTCTGCAAATAAGACGCCGTTAAGGCGTTCCCATCCTGTCCTGCAGGCTCTCCGCCCGAACGACCTTTCTTCTTTAGAAGTAGCTATACCTCCGCTTCCATTGGATGAAGGAGATCATTCGGTTGCTTCGGCATGTCTTGTTCTTGATCAGGTGTTACGCCCGCCTATACGCACTCGGCACATACCCTACCTACCCATCTCCACCCCTAATCCTCCACACATACTTGATCGACCAACATATCCTTCGCCTTTGAGAAGGAGTGTCTAGTCTGACACACACTATGCCTTAGTTACAGGTCTATGAACCCCCAAGGCCCAATGATTTACTGTGATTTTATGGACTCTAAACGTCATCACATCAACCTATACTGCATGAGATGCATTAAGTGTCACATCTCAGCCCTGACCGTAATCTGTCACTTATTTACATGTCTAGGTATTTATTTACTTTAGATAATGACAACTATAACATTGTCGAATACGAGAGAACTAAACAAGAAACATCTATGCCTTATGTCCTGGGCATGTCCATGTACATGATTTCGAGTATCACGTAGATCACCCGGAATTCGAAGAGCTCCTCCTAGGACTCATCGATGACAAGACTTAAACGCCCAATGGGCACGTAGCTCATCGTGTGACGACCATCACGCATAGACCAATCAACAATTCACCGAGTGTAAAGTCCTATGAAGTCAGGCCGATATAAAAAAGAAGTGGCAGCAACCACACATAACATACATATATACATACATACACGACATACATACATACGTTCACACAAATGACTACTACATATACAGCATCTAGACCTCCACGCTTATTAGCAGAATCCATAGCTGACAACAAAATTATAAATCTCCAATCTCCACGCTCGTCACAGGTCGCATAAGCCACCAATAAGTTATCCGTAACAATGCTACCCGCTCGTTCTCGATCCCCCTATAACCGCTCACCTACGCCTGTTCCTTTCGCTTCACTTACACCGAGACGAACCGCGGAGATGGCAAACAGATAACAACACGATATTATAGGCGGAAAAAAAGAGAACCAATGGTAGTCAACGATTCGTTCTGTTAGACGCTCGACTTGACGGGTTTCGTTCTGCTTGTTAGCTGCAAGCCACGCCCACATGCATGCATGATCCGGTGCATTATTTTCCTAGTATCCCTCCCTCCACGCCATCTAATACCATGTCATGCCATCCCACGAACATAATCCTCACTGCATAAAAATTCTCATGTCTGTATGTAAGACGCATGCACATTCCCTCTCCTCCCTTCCCTGTGCAAAGTAGACAGGCATGCAGTCTACCTGCCAACCAACCAACCAACCAACCGCCATGTATATATGACGGGAACGGCATCGGTTGAGCGGAACCACCTGCATTACTTAGACGGCCCTGTCGAGGCGAGGCCATTTCGCAGACAGACAGACCGAGAATTCCCCCGTCCGGCTTTCCATCCTTTCCTACTGAACCAGATCTCATCAGACGTTGGCACCGGTATAAGTCCGCTGCGGCAGCAACTATATACGGGTGTTACACTCCCGATACTTATACGTATACATACGTACCTGAGTCATGTATACTGGATACTTACATAAACGTTCTGGCCAGACCTGGCGGCAAGCAGCAAGGAGCCAGGTAGTTGACGTGCGTCTCAGCAAGGCGCCGAAGTGCAGGAGCGTGGGGGTTGAACGTGCTTCAACGAAGAGGAACAGGAAAAAACAGCACAGGCTATCTAGTAACTACCCGTATAACCTCAGGTTACCTAATTTAGTGTACTGTAAGTAAGTAAGAAGTTCGAACTAGGAACCATACAAAGAGAACGGCTGGTACGCAAAACAATAAACACCGGCCGAACACCAAATAACTACCGGTACTTAGTGTACTACAGTCACAGTCACAGCTAGCCACAAGCCATCTTTACTAAGTACCTGGGCTAGGCATTACTCTCCGCTCCAAGTTCGTTCACCTCGCTCATAGACGTGAAAAGCCGCTCCCTCTTGAACTGGCGCCTATGCAATATAAAAATTTCTAAGGTATATGTAGTTCTTATGTACGTAGGCACGAATATATGCAGTCAGACGGAACTGTGAATCCTTTTCTTCGGCCTCTACGCGGGCCTACCAAGCAAGTCCAGACCACAACTGATCTAACCTGATTGCATCCCTTTACCAGATTAGGTAGGTAGGGCGCTTAAGGGATGAGGGAAAACTGACAGACGAGACGGCCAAATAACGGGAATTAACATTGTCAAAAGAAAACTTACATTGGTAGGTAAGTGAATTACATACAGCTTAGCTCTTGGGTTTGTTTACCCATAGCTCAAATCGTGAAGGGAACAAATACAATACAGTGTCTTGAGACGCATTATATCCCCTGAAAAACGCCCCTCCTTTGCGGACCAGTGTATTCGCATTCGTTAGTTCCCCGTCTACCCATATCAATCACTCAAATAGCAGTGACCAGGTCAGGCTTGGTTGATCTTTAACGAAAAGTCCACGTGCGGTGTGCCCTGGTGAATAGAGCTCGTGGAGATGATATCGATATCTGTAAAGCAAGAAGGAGCGCAAAGGTGGTCAGCTTAACACGATTCTATAACCACAACGCGGAAGATGCATTCATTATCTCACCATTATTCGCATAGTCAAACACATTATCCTCGCGCAAGCCACCGCTGACCTCGATCAAGAACTCGCGCTTGCCCCTCCACTTCTCGCGCAGGCTCTTGGCAGCGACCTTGACGCCCTCACCAGTAAAGTTATCAAGCATGACAACATCAGCCCCAGCAGCGATGGCCTCATCGGCTTCCTCCTCATTCTGCACCTCGACCTCGATCTTGAGAGCGAAGCCAGCGACCAGCTTGGCGGCGTGCACGGCGTCGGTGATGTTGCCGCGGCTCCAGACGTGGTTGTCTTTCAGCATGATCATGGAGCTGAGATCCATGCGATGTGTGTCCGCCCCTCCCACAAGCATGCCATACTTCTCCACGATGCGGAACCCAGGCGTCGTCTTGCGCGTCCCAGCCAAGATGCCATGGTACCCGGCGCTGCGCAGACTGAGGAGCAGATTGCGGCTAACGGTAGCAATACCAGAGCAGCGCGCCAGCAAGTTAAGGCCCACGCGCTCGCCCAGCAATAGCCCGCGCACGGGGCCCTTCACGGTAGCGACCTTGAATTTGCTAGATCCATCCTTGGGTCGTTCGATGTAGCTGCCCTCGTTGGCGTGCCACTCGACGGTGCAGCCGACCTGCTTGAAAATCTCGGTGAAGAAGGGCACGCCGGCGATGATGCCTGCGCTCTTCCCCCACAGCGTGGCCGTGTGCTCTTTCTCTCCTACTACATAGCCGGCGTAGTCGTACGAGGGCGTGTCTTCGGCGAGCCAGGCTGTGATCTGGGCTTTCCAGCTTGGGGGGAGGATGTGCTCGAGGGAGCCGTGGTGGATGGGTTGTTCTGGCGAGATTGAGGGCGTCATGACGAAAGGAGGTGATGTTTGGTTCGGTGCGATTCGGTTATTGGTTCGTTTGTTGTGTGCGCGTTAAAATATGTCGGGCTTCGTCTTGGTACTGCAAGTAAGTGAAAGAGGTATGCACAACCAAGATATCCGTTGATTATGGACCAACCAGAAGGTTTTTGACGAAGAAAGTTAACACCGAAGGATACAGTGGACTCAATCTAGCTGTGGATAAAGCAGAATCAGTATGATAAAGTTAAATAATATGCCCTGTTAAAGCTACCTGCTGCAATTCCGTTCCGTCTGTTGAGCCGTTAAGCCGTTTGTCCAGATAGGTACTTATTGAGCCGTTCCCACCCGGACTTTCGTGGGGTTAGTGGAGGAGGATGAGGGGTGAGGGGCAACCACCAGCAGCAGGGTACTGCTGCTGCATTTAGGTACCTGCCTGAGTACAGAGGGGTAAATGCCGAGAGTGGACCGAGGAGTCAAGTGCTTTCTCATCAATAATAACATTTTGGATTAGTCATCATCTTCACTTATATACACAGCTTAAACTCAAGATGTGCAGAAATTCTTTATTTAGTATTATTACCATCGACTGATTCTGTCGTGATGGATGAATGACCGCAACATCCATCTCGCGTTTTATTTTCTCCATCAACGCATCCTTTTTTATTCCCTTTTCAGTGTCTATGCCCAAGCCATATCCTGTAACGCCATGAATTCATCCGACTGGGCTTAACTTCCGAATCCAACAGATGATTCGTAACCGAGTAGAAGAAAGCTCGAATACCGAACCGGTGTATATACTCTCAAGGTATCTCACTAGAGAAATTGTGGATGGTGCCAAGGAGCCTCCCCCAGCTCGGCGAGGACCTCCGACGAGGGAAGCGATGTAGCTCGACGCTGCTCACGTAAATCAGTATCCGAATCTCGCAGACTCATAATTAAAATACCATGAGTAGTCACGTACCCGCTTGAATACACGAGGCGTTGCATCTTGCCCATCGGCCGGAAACCTCACGGCTGCACCATTTTCCACGCCAGAAGCCTCACTGGCACCCATATCCTCCGTAGCGTCGCTCGTCACAAAGTTATCCGTGTACTGAGGCACCTTGGGAAGCACGCGCTGGATGATGACAGTGGTCGTTCTATCGCGCTTCGGCAGGTCGAAGGTGATTCTGCACTCAGTGAAAGGCGCCAGGTACTTCGAGACCCAGGCTTGCCGGATGTAGTTCATCAGATCGGCGTTCTCCGCCGGGACGCGCATGATGAGCTTGTCCCGGCTTTCTAGGATGATATGTCCGTACTGCGCGAGGTTGATGGCAAATGAGCCCGGCTCGTTGACTGGAATCGCGAGGAAGCGGCAGGTCACCGTACCAGCTGGCCTCGGTGGCTGGCTGAGTACCTTTTGCACTAGGTATATGTCATCGAGATCGTAGACATCGGCTTCGGGTTGGGGTTGAATTTGCTTCTGCGGGGCGTCGCATTCGGATTTAAGAGGAGGATTGCCGAAAGTCGCCATCTTGCTCTTTTTTCTGGTCACTTTCTTGAGATGACTGGGTGTATGGTAAAAGAGGTTGAAAGATGTGGTGAAAATTTTATATGTTGGATTACTGGTCTGTACATATGGTTACGACCCTGTGTGACCAAACGGAAGATACAATGCTGTCCGGCTCAATGGGAACTAAAAACAAGCGGGAATTGAATAACAACATAGTGCTGCAGCTGAGAGATCTTGTTGCGCTGTATTGTCTTGTCTTGTATATATGCGAACTGCTTATGATGTATTGCACCAACATAAGCATGAATAAACAAACTATCCTTTGACCTTTGTGTAATGGTTTTATTCCAAACAATGCAGCATCACATTTCTTAACACCGAGACAATAGTTATTGTATGTCCTTTTCACAACATTGTGTTTTGTATATTGAAATGTAATGAAATTTATGTATTCTATGTCTATAATCTGTCAAACCACCCATCTATGCGTCATACGGCCGTGAGTCAAAAAACGTACAGTCATCATGCATCATGTACCCTCTCGAATGCTACTTGACAGGATCAACTGATGAAAAAGGATCAATTTCCGGTCATAATATCCTTAATACCAAATGGGTGCCGTATGCCAATGTCGGAGCATAGTGTCAACAGCTTGGCTCCATTCATACACAAAACACCGAGTGAGCTGCTCTGCTTCTTCTGCAGAGGGAAGCCGACCACCCCACATCTCTGGCTTCTGAGCTTCAGCTTGTGCACAAGTAAGGATCAATCCTCTGTTCCACAACGTTAGTGACTGTTTCGGGAATTGAAAAATTGAAAAGGCGTTATGAAAAAAGAAAAGAGGAAGATGTGATGCATAAGGCAAGTTCAACGTACGCATCGCGGATTTTAACCAAGCACAACCACGCCAAGTTCCAGCTCCGGTTGGAGTCGAGATCATCACGGACCAAGTTCCTCGCCTCCTCGATCAATGAACTTGAGACAGGGTAATTGCGCGTGAGACCTCTCAGTTCAAGCAGCAGCTGGTTGCTGTTCACATAATAGTCCCACGCCGACGCCAGCGGTTCCTGGAAAGCCTGCAGCTCGTCCTCGCTCTCACAAGTCACTGCGACCCGTTCGATCCGACGGAGCTCCGTCAAGGTATTGACCGTATGATTCCGCAGCGACTCGATCATCTGCTGCACTGAGCGCTGCCGAGATAATCAATATAAGCTCTTGGCATACTTGGGTGCCGGGGGAACGGCAGCAGGCCCCATGATGCGATGGGAGGCGAAATACGATAATGGTAAGCCTTTTACGTACCTGATTCCTGCTTCTGCGGGAGCCTCGGCTGCTGGAACTCATGGTGGTAAGATTATGACCAAGTTTCTTTTGGATAAGTCCGATCCGAAATTGATGACCGGGAATGAGAGCTTCCGCCCAATGAACTGATCTTGAGAACAAGTGAGTCTTCCGTGGCCCGGAGAACACCGCCAAAAAGCCCTGAGTTTCGAGAGTGTATTCGCAGATATCAATACTTCAAAGTGATAGATATCCGCTCTATCTCATTGTCGCTTTCCACGAGAGTAGTATCTCTCTTATATCCCCAACTCCAAGATAAGCTCGGAAGCTTCCGTAGGTTGATACGCCACCAGTGTGACACCAACAATAGTATGAGGCAGAAGAAAATCCAAGAACGATGAGGAATACTGAGTCAAGAAGCTTATGTGATGCCGGGACTTCTTCGTGCAAGGTGTGATCGAAGAGCTTCAGTATACACAACTGCGGTGTTTGAAGATAAGACTGCGACGTTGGTGGCCTAGATGTGGCAATCACCTTGACGAAGGAGGAAATAATGATATATAAACAAATAATGAGATTCGGAATTGCATACTTGGAAGAGAAGATAGTTACGGCATTGGTCCGCTCCCACCAAGGTATAAATACACGAAGATCTCCAAACCGTGAAGGATCGTTGTTGTACAGTTGCACCTGTAAAAGGGATAGCTATCTGTAGTTGATGCATTTTTGGATCTCACTCGACTTAGCGAGAGAGAGTCGACATGACTATGGAAGCTTCATCCAGATCAATCGAAGCCGTGGCTGGTGCTGACCATGACGGAGCCTAGTCGCCGGTATCAAATTAGCATCTCGGGGAAGTCGAGCCATGACCTATTCTTCGACTGTGACTTTGACTGTGACATGAGAAAGACGATTAGTTTAGGACGGGACAAAGGTATGATGGACGTCTCTTTGCAAGTGTCGCTACTAAGAAGGCTCCGGCCCGAGAATAGACGGGCACTGTCTTCTTTCTTCTTTCCGGAATCAACGAGAATGCAAGCATAAAAGTTGTTCAACAGTCGACTTGAAGAGATAGAGACTATCTATCCGTCGGAGCAAATATCGCAGGCATAATCAAGGTAGTGAGTGGCTCACTGTTCGAATAGCTGTGCGATGTAGAAGTGCTACCTGATCTAAAATTTCCTGAAACGGAAACCGTACGCCAGAGGGGGCCAAAACGAGATATAGATAGTGTTTCCAAGTTTCGTGATGGTGAGAAGAGGTAAGGCCACTTTTGGCCGGGCAACGTCAACATCAAGGGTGATGCCAGTAAAATTGTCAGCATTCTACATTTACAACTGTCGTGCACGTTTGAGATGCTCCATTGGTAAGGCTGGGTACTTAGCCAGGGGACTGGTTCGCGTGATGTGCGCTAGGGCGCCGGGTCCTGATCCGTCCGCGGTACAGAAACCTAATTTAGCGGGCGGTCAGCGGGCTTTAGGGCGTACAGCGGTCGTTTTATGCTGGGTGACGTAGGCCGTGATTCCAAACAGAAGCTACCTAGGTAGGTTGGCTTCAGCACACGGTACGGTACTTTAGGTACATACCTTCACCCAGTACGGCGCTCGGTACAGCACCCGGCATCCCGTCCCTTGTTCGTATTTGTTTCAAGCACTTAGATAATTCCAAAGTTGTTGATTGACTTGCCCAGGGCACTGTATCTATCCACCGGTGGTCAGGTGACGATTATTTCCAAGCTTTCTAGAAACATGTCCGAACATCATCAGATAAGCACGATTCTGCGACTTCCACGTTGCTGACACGAGCCAATCATAGGGTTCCCGCCTTTGCCGCAGATCTGCAACCATATGTATGTCATCGTCACATCGTCTCGGGATATACTACCACCACCATGGCTACCTACTGTATGTACGATACCGCTATCGCATACAGTTCCCGCCGTGCTGGAGGCGAGCTATGCTATACTATTATCAGAACCCGTATGACAAACTGACCAAGCCAATACAAGCATTGCGTATCATCGGGTAAAAGATTTAGAGGAATCCCAGAAGGATTTGTAATCCGAACAACACTAACACTGGCAATTGAGACAAGAGAATTCTGGTTAACAGATTATTAACATGTTAGAGCATGCTTGTCGTCGTACTTGCGTTGCGTTACGTTATTCGAGAACCATTCTTGCTAAAGGGCGCAGCTTTGAGTCTATGTTCGGCCCGGGGGCTCGCGCCAGCCATCCCCATTCCCTTCAACGGGCACCCCGTAGCCCGGCGCCACACCCAGTTTTTTATTTTGCCTCCTTATCGGCATCGGCCGACCAGGGCTAGGTGTAATATTATTAGGTACTGAGATTATACACCGAGACTCGACCGTGATTTTCATCACTATCATAGATTGAGATTTTTCTATTTCAACCATCGTTTGCTATTTCTTGATATGCATTACATCAGGCATTGCCCGTCATTACGAGTCTCAGATGTGCGCTAGCTTGATGGTTGGGGGTTTTCGAGGGAAGCGGTTCCTGGTATTTGTGTGTAGGTAATCATTGTATAATACGGAGGAACGAAGGGATTAACGGGGGATTGAATAGGCAGAATTTGATACCACGTGTTTAAGATCAGATAAATGATGTACTACAGTATACTGACTGCTCCGATGCATTGAATACCTACGTCGTTGAGCTTGCGACCAGGTATAGTGTTGAGACTGAGCTGATGATGAAGACCATCCCGTTACAATTGACGCGATCACATTGATATATATGCGTAGATTCTCTTCAATCAAGACACAGTCGATTGGAGTGTAAACCGAGGTGAAATTGATGAGTGGTATATTTTCTATCCAATTAGCTAATGGGTGAGATGAAGGAGTGACGGAGTTCCTCTGTGTAGTCCCGTGCACCTGTGGTATCAGATGTCAGAGGAGCTGATTGTCAATGGCTTACGCTAGAAGTCTTCTAGAAAGTCGCTAGTGGCATTCCATGCTATAGAGATACAAATAAGGTCTGGGTATAAGTTGGATTACAACAACCATACTGCCCTCTTACAGATCACTTAAGGGTGGCTGAGCACAAACTCAAACGCTGCACTGCATGTGATGTGCTATATCGGTTAACAACCAACTCTACATTCCAGTCTATCTAGGACTTTGTATTTCAAGAAGATATTTGAAGAGTCCGTTCCATTTTCGTGAAATGTTATATTTAGATCGCTCTAGATGGACAGCTGTCGAACGCTCCTGAGGCGACGAAGCTGTTTAGCTCAACTTTCTATTTGAAGCTTTTGGCTCCGACCTTAACTTTGATTCCATCCCGCTGATTCGATGGTCATTTGGCGACATATGTTACACGAATCAATCTACAACCAAGATCCATTGTGATTCCGTCGTGGTTCTTCTATGTTTCTAGGGTAAACACGGAATACATTATTGAAATGGCGACATGAGGCCAGTTCAGTCGAATATCGCGCTATTGTCGCAGGCGGCCGGATCGTTTTCTCGCCCGCTTTAAGCCTCATTGGACTACGAGGAATAAAGACGACTAGCAACGTCATATATCTAAACCTCCGGCGCTTGATGATGCCTAAATTCTTAGTCAGGCATGTGGTTTCTAGGGTATGCTGTCAGACAGCATGGCATTCGATTTCCTAGAAGAGTGATGCTGCTCCTCTTCTCAACACTAACAAACTGTGCTTCTCTCGCCAAGTTGTTTTCACTTGCCCACCCCCAAGCTCCTCTCTCTAGTCTTACTGGAACTTACATCTAGAACAGTGATGTTGCGTGTAACAGCCGTCTGGATGCTGTTTGAAAGTACCACTCACTGTAATAGGTACTTCTGTTTGAAATTTAGAAAAGACAGACAGAGAGCCATTTGTATGTTTTACAGGGGTCGGCACAGCTAAGGTATTGTGCTAGTTCAGATGCTAAGATCTTGTTTGACCCCACCGGTTTTCTCTTCCAGCTCTAAAAGCTGCCTAGCATCTAGATTAGATCAAGCCCTCTTCAACTACAACAACTAGTGTAGTCTCGACAACACACCTAGACGAGTTGACGTGCTTTGTCTAGTTTTTCATCTCGAAGTGCCGGTGGAAATATATTCAAGCCGTAGCCTCCATCAGTTCAACTATTACCTAACTCCCATACCGCGACCGAACTGGCTCTGTCTAGTCCGGTTCGAACCACTAAACTAACCGTTTAGATCGCTCGCTGGCCGCGTACCAGCGTATCCCAACTCGGTTCTGCCCACGTGCGGGTCTAATCACCTAACCATCGCTGTCGATGATGCCATTCTAATTCTGCGTTCTCGTTGGCCTATCCCGCCAATTCTCCCATGTTCGTCAACTTCTAGATCCAATCGTCTTCCCTGTCGTTCGGTCTATATGGTCCACTTCGGTCACATCGTCGGGGAGTCCCAGTGAGAACCGCGCCCAGTAACCTGGTCCTGAATCTGTTCTGCGCTGCAAACTCCCCCTGTTCTATTCCAATGGGGCGATGATGTGCTGAGTTCTTTACGTTAGTAGCAAGCTCCCGTTCGAGTGCTTGCGTAGTAGTGTAGACTAAGGTAGGGATCTAGAGCTATCTGCTGATTTTTCGGGATGGGTATGTATGCTGCTAGTTTTCGGGGCATCTAGGACAGCTACCTTTTCCCTTCCTCTGGGGCCTCATTTACTCGAGATTCATTTCGTAGTTTAAGTCGTCAATATATAACTACGAGATCCTCCCCCTGTATTGTACCCCTCGTCATTCGAATCTCGCCGCTGTTCCCGTGTAAAAGTGAGGTACAATGGAAAAGACGGCGCATTATTCACCAGAGGCGGCCGAGGACGTCAAGGACTCCAATTACCGCACCTCGGATCAGCTTACTGCGGATTCACAGGATTTGGATGAAAATTATGAGTTTTTCAGGGCCGACAGTCAAATCGATGCGACAGAGAGCGAGATCAAAAAAGTTGTCCGCAAAATCGACTGGCATGTCGTACCTCTCCTCTTCCTCGTATACTTTCTCCAGTATCTCGACAAAAACGCCCTGAATTTCGCCAATGCCTATGGACTTCAGAAGGGTACTCATCTTCAAGGGCAGGACTTTTCATGGCTGGGTATGTTTCCTCTTTTCTCGGTTGTCGTTGGCAACAAGCTAATGATAGATTACAAGGTTCGATATTCTACTTCGGTTACCTGGTCGGCCAGATCCCCTCCGGATATTTGATGCAGAGGTTTCCAGTCGGTCGTGTTGTTTCGACCACGGTCCTCATCTGGGGAGCTATTGTCTTAACTGTCAGTGCGCTGTCATAAAATCGGTTGAATACAAGCTTTCTTGCCGGCCTAAGGTTCTCTAAAATTCAAGGCTGACATTGAGCGACTCAGACCCCAGGATGCAAATCATTCGCCGGAATAGCGACAAACCGTTTCTTCCTAGGATTCACGGAAGCCACGGTATGGATACTACATCAAGTCAAAACAGGGGGGGTGCAGAAATAACTAACAAGAATAGGTCAACCCAGCCT
This sequence comes from Xylaria venustula, assembly GCA_022578775.1. Lineage (NCBI taxonomy): Eukaryota > Fungi > Ascomycota > Sordariomycetes > Xylariales > Xylariaceae > Xylaria > Xylaria venustula. Next base: position 266,333 of record MU389349.1, on the reverse strand, counting down.
TCGTATTAATCATGTCCATTTGGTACAAAAATGACGAGCAACCGCTGCGTCTCGAGGCGTATTACTGCACAAACGGCCTGGCCACCATGTTCGGCGGTTTGATCGGATATGCCGTGGGCCACATCACGACCGGTCTTCCGAAGTGGATGTATGTCTTCCTGATCTTCGGCGCCATCAGTTTTGCCATTGGTATTGTCTGTCTCTTCGTGCTGCCTGATGTTCCTGCCACGGCACGATTCTTGACCCCGAGGGAGCGAACCATTGCCACGGGCCGTGTAAGTTATTCTTCACTTCGGTTAAGAAGATGGGAGGTCTGGGCTGACAAAGTCATTGTAGGTGGCCGCCAACCGAACAGGAGTGAAGAACCAGCATTTCAAAAAATACCAAGCTATTCAATGTGCCAAAGACCCCAGTACGTCTTAGAAATACCGTATTCGAAAGCCACACAACGATCTAGTGAAAACTAATATAAACCATAGAAACATGGATCCTCTTCGTAATGGCCATAGGAGCCCAAATTCCCAACGCAGCCATAACAAGTTTCACAAGCACCATAATCGCCAGTTTCGGCTTCGACACCCTCGGTACACAATATCTTCAAATTCCCGGTGGTGCAGTCCAGTTCCTCTCGCTGATCCTCGGCGGCGTCATCTGCTCCAAGTGGCCCCGCGGCTCGCGCTGTCCAACCATGATCACCGCCAACACGATTTGCATCGTCGGCTCAGCGCTACTTGTCAGATTGCCTGACTCGAATAAATGGGGTCGTCTGGTAGCTTTATGGCTCTGTTTCTTCCAGGGTCTGGGCTTCAGCATGTCTCTGACGATGATATCGTCCAACATCGCTGGCTCGACGAAGAAGCAGTTGACGTCTACTATTCTCTTCGTAGGGTACTGTATCGGAAAGTAAGTCTCGACTCCTATTCTCTATCCCTTTCTCGTCCTCTTCAATGGCGCAAATCTAACAAAAACGCAACAGCATCATCGGACCCCAGACATTCCTCCAAAGCGAAGCCCGTAAGTTTTCTTCTCCCCTTCCTCTCTCTTCCCCTCTCCCTACAGCACTCATCAAAACATTCCAACCACCTGACTCTAACTCCTTCCCTCAACAGCCGGTTACCGCAGCGCCTACATAGCAATGTTAGTAGGCTACACAGCCAAGCTCCTCTGCATCGTCGCGCTGTACATCTACATGTGGCGTGAAAACGCCCGGCGAGACGCCGCAGGCGCCATCAACGAGAAGGCCGCTGTGGAGGCTGGTATGCTTGATCAGACGGAGCTTGATAACAAGGGATTCCGATATTCCCTGTGATCCGGGTTCTAATATTATAATCTTTTGAGAGACCGGCTATTTAGGGCCTTATAGCTTAGGTGAAAATCAATAAGAATTTGCATTGGATTATTCGCTACGTCATAGTTGGGATTTGATAAGATGGTCGAGAATTATGCCCACGTAAGCAATGTCAATTTCACATCGCCAGTATATATGAAGACCAAATCCGCGATCGGAACATATTCAAGGGAGGTAGAGATTAGTAACAGCGGATGATCTTTCGATAAAAGTCTTAATGGTAATCGTATAGGGTATATAGGGTACAGGGTATATCCTATGAATGCACCCGCCATGTAGTAATAACAGCAAAGAAATGAAAGAAACCCCTGTGTGCTCCCGTTTGTGCCTTTCTTTTTTACCCTCTATGGAGTCTCCGTCTATACAGTCTCAAGGTATCGCTTCATTTCCCAATCCGTAACCGCCTCGTCCCAGAGTCGTATCTCATGATTTCTTGAACCACCGTAATGCTCGACAAAGTCGTCTCCAAAGACCTCGCGCGCTATGCTGTCTTTTCTCATAAACCTGTCTGTAGCCTCTTTCAAGTTCTTGGCTAGGCGCTCTCCTTTGTCGTCCGCACTTCCAACATCCTGACCTTTACCGAGTGGGGGAACAGGGATTTCAAGCTTCTTTTCGACACCACGCCATCCGAGTGCTAGGATAGCGGCCATGACATAATGAGGGTTGATATCGGCGCCAGGGACTCGAACCTCGAATCGGGTTGCACCGGGTTTGGACGTCGGTGGGGCGATCAGCCGTATCGATGCGGCGCGGTGCTCGAGACCCCATGAGACAGTTACAGGGGCCCAGAAGTTCTCTACCAGACGCTTGTAGCTGTTCACATTCGGTGCCAATAGGGGCATAACATCGGGTAGACCCTCCAAGAGCCCGGCGAGGAAATGTCGCCCCAGGTCACTAAGGTGTGCAATGTCGGGATATTTCGCGTTTTCATCCTTCGTTTCTCGGAAGAAGAGATTCTTCCCATCTTTATCCACGACGGAGACGTGGGTGTGTCCGCTGCAGCCGGGCAGTCCCTGTTTCGGCTTCGCCATGAAAGAAGGCGTGATTCCGTACTTGTGCGCAACGGATTTCACGGCATACTTGAACAGAGACGCCCTATCTGCCATCTCAGATATCTGTCCAAACTCCAAAGCTGCCTCGTACACGCCGGGACCACTTTCTGTATGCCATCCTTCTAGGTCACACTTAAACTTTGCGCACGTGTTGAAAACGTCATAGTAGTATTCCTTGTTGAGGGTCGGGCGTGTGATACTGTAGCCGAACATGCCTTCGGTTAGGGGAGGAATGTCATGTGGGACATTGTTGCGCATGTACTCGGCGGCCGAGGAGCTCGAATCTGAGGGCGCCTTGAATTGAAAGAACTCGAATTCGACTGCAAAATAAATGGAGGAAGTCAGTAAATGTTTGATTTGACCCAGGTCCAGATTGAGGAGGTGCACATACTTCCGGACATAGCATCAAGGTTTTTCTCTTTGAGCTTATCGAGAGTAGTCTTGAGAAGTCCGCGCGGGTCGGCGCAAACAGGATCCATAGAGTCAGGGTCGAAGAAGTTGACGAGGAAAAACGGAATGTCATCCTCCCAAGGTATACGACGAAAGCTGTTCAGATCAGGAACGGCGATGATGTCGTGATATCCATTCTCCTTATTGCTAATCTTCAGCTCCTTGCTGTAGAGCAGATCGTGCATATCCCAGCCGAAGATAACACTGCAGAAGCCGAAGCCTTCTTTGGCGATAGAAAGGAACTTCTTCTTGGAGACGACCTTCCCACGGAGCATGCCGTCGACATCGAGGCCGGCTAGCTTCACCTTGTTATCATCTCTCAGTAGTTCTGGGAGTGATTCGGCCGTTATAGGGCCTGAGGGAACAGCCATCGTAGAGAAACAAGCAAGTAAGCAGTTATAGAGCAATGAAAGAGGTATGGGCGAGTTTCAATAAGATTCGAAAACAAACGGTCGTCTAGAGATCTTGTTGTGCAAATGAGTGATGTGGAATAACCGATGGAACGATAAACAAGGTTGCCGTGCAGTATATTTATACTCCCTTCCAAGGTGAGAAGTTATAGCAAACAAACCGATGTAACAGTCTAGAAACGTTGGATAGTGAACCAAGGAAATGGACTGCATTGAATTGTCGGTGAACTAAAATAGTTGGCCCCGTGCAAGATCTTCTACTGGACAGGGAGATGACGATGGAGGAGTACCATCGGACGTGCAGTAGATTAGAGGTGGTATCAACGATGTCTGTACCCATGCCTAGCGTAGTATAGGCATGCTACATAGGGATAGGCTAGGCGATAGCAATCATGATGTACCTATTGGCGTAGGTTTTCGGACCGCTGCTTTGATGAGAAAGCTACGTAGATGCTGTCAGGGCGGACAGCGAGCTGCATGCGTCATCATGCAAGCCCCACGTGTAGTGTTTGTGCGACGAACGAGGGGCAGAAAGTACCTAAGATAAGATAAGGTAGATAGATAATGGATTGGTGCTATCGCGCTCCTTGTTCAACCGTTGTAAGCCGCACCAGAACCCTGGTTTCCAGGATCGCTAGCTCCTACTATAAGTCAGGTGTCTACAGGGAGTCGAGGCGCTGTGCACAATAAATGTCGGACTTGCCACTATTATCCACAATTCTCTCTGACATTTATTGTGCACACGGCCTCGGGAGTTTCCCGGTCTCAGCTACCTAGTAGTGGCCTAGTGTTCTAGGCTAGCGGCTCGGAGATTTCCCGAGACAGGTAACTAGACCTTAACTGCCTACCTCACGTACACTATTTAGTATGTTGGTAGTGTAGGTTTATTTAAAATAAAAGATGTAATAAGCAACGACACCTACCACAATTGTTCGGCAAGTTATGTAGCGTGGACGTCGATTTCTCGCTTCAACAACATGCAGCATACAGCATTCACCAATCCATCACGAGCTATACGGTCGAGTCACGTCCGTCGCGTCCGCCTTTTTGACGTCTGCAGCTGCACGCCTGAGTAAGATTCAAAAAGCCACCATTCCGCCAGGTTCGTCATACCGATGACGGCCCAGCCCAATGAAAATACGTCTGGATCTTGTGATATGCAACACTCCAGTGCTCGCTCTGGTGCACAACTTCCATCCTTGCCCGGCGGCGAGTATCCGTCTCATAGGGCTGTCTAGGTCCGGTTACCTCGAGAGCTGACTCGAGCCAACACTGAAATATTCATTGCAGCGTAACCACACCCACAACCGGGAAAACGCAACCATGAATTTCCACAGGATGAAGCAGAACAGCGGAGCATGGGAAATCGGGATGGGGGTCTTTGACCGCTTTTTCTACTGAAGATGAGAGTATCGTGTCGAATAAGTTGTTTCGGCGTAAGCAACATGAGGCATGGCAACGCGTAACAACGGTAAGAGAAAAACCTATACCGTTGTTAAATGTTCCATTTTTAAACACCAGGCATTCAACCATGCTTCTGACGCTGACGTCTCATCTCACTCCTAATCGGGGTTGTCTCGGGGTCCTTAAGCTGACTGTAGGCTTTGTTGGCATCCTCGTCTTTTCTTGACTCCGGCTACTCCGAGAAACGCATGGCAGACATAATAGTAGTCAGCAACAGATTGAAAATTCTAGGCATAGCGATCAATAGCCATGGTACGCAGTCTTCCTAACAACGAGATGTGGTTTTCAGTCATGGTGGCGCTATAACTCCAGAGTAAATGCATGAAATGCATGGAATGAACGGAACTGAACCAGCAATCATCTGTCAATCCTCCTCCACTTCTATTCCGCAGTTCCGCCAACTAATAAACATGGGAGAGACTGTTCACATTCGGTCGAGAAACGGGGGAACGGCGGGAGTAGATTGGGCAGTCCAGGAATAATGGTCCCTGATAAACTCATTTGTCATCAAGGCCGACGAAGTATTATATAGACGGCGTCAGTTCGATGATGGTGTATCATTCACTGACAGGTGGATTGGAGAAGTTCAGATTTCGTTGGGAAAGAAAGGGGGGATCGATTGACATTTCGATATGTCAGAATCGGGGCAGAGTTGCTTATTCAACTAAAGCATATATCAGATACGTCATACCTCTATCAGCCCCTCAACAATACCCGACTCGCCTCAAAACACTCGAAATGGAAATGGTTTGCGCTTTGCTTTCTTACTTGTCAGCCGAGAGCCAAACATCTCACCTTCCAAGTAAAAAAAAAAATGACTTATACTTTACATATTCTACACGTCTTATGACCTATGACTATCAGGTAGGTAAGAACAGCCTATATGCCTATTCAATTAATCCAGCGTCGCAATGGTGGGTACATATATCAAAATATTGACAAGATATAGCTCCAAGCTGCATCCGTGATTGGGGAGAGTGGACAACTCCACGATAGCTACTGCGAGTTATGTGACACATAACCATCAAAATTGAGAGATAGACACTTCTTTTTCTCTCGCCACCAAAGCAGCCAACCCATCCATCAACTAGCGAAACTAGCCCAATGCTTATCAAAGGGATGATCACTATCTTGGGACTTGACACATGTCTAACTAACACAAACTCCACGATGTTAGCCCCGCGTCCGTTGTCGGAAGCGCACTCACAATGCCCCTCCTTTAAATCCATCCCTCCTCGAGGGAAGGGAGTGCCTGACTAAAGATGTTCTTATCTCGGGGAAGCACTCTATTCCACCTTATCCAGGGTCTTTCCAGGGTCTACCTAGCTTCTATTTGGCGTCGATGGTGATTCTTTCTTATCTGGAGTGTACTTCGTCTATCAGTATCGTGACAAACATCCAGCTTGAGTCATAGTCAAACACCACCACCTCCTTTTCATTCGAGCATTTTCTACTCTTTCTACATCTTGACTTTTGCTTCCTTCATTCTCGCATTGTCACACCCTTACCGCCTCTGCAACTCGAAACGCATATTTCCAATCTGATACCCATAACACCGGAAGATATCACAATGGCTGCGGAATCAAAAGGCCGTCTTGCTGGCAAAAATGCCATCATCACTGGAGCTGCCGGGTAAGTCAACTGTATACCCAACTCTCTTTACCGTACCCAACTAATACAGGGTGAATTAACTGCTAACTTTCACAACAGCGGCATCGGTCTTGAAACAAGCATCCTTTTCGCGAAAGAAGGCGCAAATGTACTGATGACCGATATATCCGCCCCAGCTCTAGAGAAAGCAAAGGCGAAATTACTGCAGCTCGTACCCAACGCCTCCAAAGTTGAGACAACAGTACAAAGTTCACTCCTCCATTAGGCTTATGCAACTCCCATGACTAACCCGGCCATATTTTAGATCTGCGACGTATCAAAAGAAGCCCAAGTCCAAGCCGCGGTAGAATCCCTTGATAGCTGGGGTGGTCTAGACGTCATCTTCAACAACGCAGGCATCATGCACGGCCGCGACGACGACGCGATCGGCACGCCCGAAGAGATCTGGGACCTGACCATGTCCATCAACGTGAAGGGCGTCTGGTACGGCTGCAAGCACGCCGTGCAATCCCTCCGACGCCACAAGAAGAGCAAAGGCAGCATCATCAACACCGCCTCGGTAGTAGCCCTCGTGGGCTCCGCGACGCCACAGCTCGCCTATACAGCTTCCAAGGGCGCTGTTTTGGCCCTCACCCGCGAGCTCGCCATCGTGCACGCCCGCGAGGGCTTCCGCTTTAACTCGCTGTGTCCGGCCCCTCTAAACACCCCGCTGCTGCAGGACTGGCTCGGCGACGATGTGCCGAAGCGCCAGCGGCGCGAGGTGCATTTCCCCACGGGCCGCTTCGGCGAGGCGATCGAGCAGGCGCAGGCCGTGCTGTTCCTCGCCAGCGACGAGGCGAGCTTTGTCAATGGACACGATATGGTTGTTGATGGCGGTATGACCAAGGCGTACGTCACACCCGAGGGTCAGCCGCTCGCTGCGCCGACGAACAATGCTCTGAAGAACGAGCTTTAATTTATCTACTGCTGGTGATTGATTGGTTCCCGTTATCTCGTTGTGCTACGTTTGGAGTTCGGGTTTGCTGTTTCACTGCCTCGTAATGGTCGAATCGGGTAGCTGGTAGATCAGTCGGTATTCAATTTGAGATGTGATACAATGATCTCGTGATGCAATTATATTGTGATTTTTCTGCGAGATGCACGTCTTATATACAATATATAAGAGATAGATCGATGCTGCTATGCGCCCTAAACGCCGTCACTCCATGCCAATGATCGAAAATGAAGAAATCGCCACAGAACTAGTTCTAATCAAATTGTCCCTCGGTATTGCCCTCGCCCATGCTCTTACTGCTACTGCTCCCGCTCTGGATGGCGCCGAGTATACCATCGATATAACTGGCACCGCTCCACTTCTGATGCGTCAGGACATCGCAGCCAAGCTCCTTCTCGCGCCGCTGCACGAGGTTAACATACGCCAGCATGCCGTCCTTCTTGAAGTCGCGCGCCAGCTCGTTGGTGATGGTTGCAGTGCTGTGGAGGCCGGCGAGCGAGATGAGCTGCAGCACGAAGCCCTCGCGCGCAATGTCCCAGATGAAGGACTTGAGCGTCTCGTCGTTGAAGCCGTGCGCCATCCAGTTGAAGGACGGCGACAAGTTGTACACGAGGCCCTTGCCGGGATGCACGGAGCGGACGGCACGGCCGAGCTTCGTTGCCACCTCAACATTCGGGTCACCTGTCTCGACCCACAGAAGGTCGGCGAAGGGGGCAAATGCGAGAGCTCGCTTCGTCGCCGCCTCCATGCCTGCGCGGTAGTGGTAGAAGCCTTCCCGAGTGCGCGGCGCGTCCCAGTCCCAGGTAATGGGTTTGTGGACAAGCGCGTTGGCAATTTCTCGCCGTCGCGTGATGCTTAGGCTACTGTCTGCTGCGACTGCGGCGAGATAACCGTCGATATTATCTTGTGTAACGCCCTGGGCGCGCATCTGCTCGACGGCCGCCTCGTCAAACGTCACGAGCTTGTGGGACTTAACCCACTTGGCCTCGTAAACGTCGATCTCGGCGCCCGAGACACCGTTCGCCTCCATCTCCTGCAGAGTCTCGGCGAGAGGCGCAACACCCTTTTCTGCAATGCCGAGGATGAATTCATGGTCGCGAGTATCGATAGCGCTGGAAATGAGTCGGCCGCTCTCCGAGTCTGTCCGCGCGATCACTAGGTTTTCTGTCCCCATGACATCCCACTGGAAGCGTGCGGCAACAAGGCGGTTGATGTGGTCGCCTATGGGCACAAGCACTTTTCCCGCGAGATGACCGCACTTCTTGCCTCCGTGTAATTGATCCTCAAAGTGTACGGCCGCCGCGCCATTCTCGGCGAACAACTTTGCGAGCTTGAGCACTGCACTGAGACCACCGTGGCCAGTGTCGCCGTCTGCTACGATAGGTCGTAGGTAGTCGACATAAGGGGTTTTGGCACGTTCCTCCGGTGTCAGTTTACGGCGCAGGTCCCATTGTTTGCGGTCGTGCATTGATTGCGCTTTTGCCATGCGCTGAACCTGGTTAGGCACGGTGTTGTAAGGATAATCGCCGAAATCCGGGGAGACCTCGTTGGTAGTCGTCAGGACACTCGAACAGGCCCAGCCTGATATGTAGAGGACTTCTTGGTGCGGCGCCTGTTGTGTCATTTGAACGGGATCGATAGCTCCCACTATAAACGCGAATTCCGGTTAGAAGACTTTACTTAGATCGATGTGACTGGTTTCTCTCCCGCTTGTGTCTGTCACGTACTTGTATGTATGGGCTCTCCGGCCGCCTCTCTCTCCTTGATCAGATTGAAGAGCTTTCGCGCCATGACAGAGCTGGCGTAGCTTTGCATCTGGGAGCCACGCTTCGATACGACATCGGCGGCAGTGTAGGGTCGCTTGATACCGGCATATCTGGGTGTAGACCACCAAGCCTCGACATCTTTGATCTGGCTCTCGTATAGAGCGTCCTCTGCAGCGCCTGCCTTCTGTGCTTCGGGAACTAGCTGGAACGAGTCCGAGGCTAATGCGGTGGATAGAGGAGGGTTGGCGGGTGGCAGCGACATTCTCGTAGCGGTGGTTGAGATATATCGAGTCGAGGCTATGCGGACGGGTGTCCGAGGAGAGGCCGTAACAAGCCGCCGAGGGGCACGAAGGACAGCTCGGCGAAGCATGGTCATGTGTTTCAATATTCTGATTCTATGGACTGGCAGGACTGGCAGGACTGCAAAGTAGAATAGAATATTGTAGATGTAAGAAGGGGCCTAGAAACCCAAAAGGTTGGAGGCTGTTAGAAGAAAACATAAGAACGACAAGGCAAATACAAAAATACAACGTCACAAGCTGTGATGTAGACAGAATAGTCGGAGGTTCCGATAGTACGTCGGAGGTAGCTGAAGCCGTGGAAACCCGCCTATAAACTCTAGGTACTGAATAGGTACTTACAGCTAATGGTGGGGCGGCGTTGCCTCGGCCAGAATTCGGCAGTGGCTAGATACACTCTACCTACATCTTACCAGCATATCTTTCACAAAGCCCTTTGTGGACTAATATCAAAATAATATTTTTCGTCTGGTCTACATCTTGAAAATCTTCTGCTTTTCATTACTGCATGAAAAAGTGTAGTGTATTCGCTTCAAGAATTCGGATATCTAAGTACACTCATCATCTCTATTGTCCACTTACCTATTTCGGTGGGTATACTGCCGGACATCTAACCAAGAATGGACAAATGGAGATGTGATGATTGGTCAATGGCCGCCTAGAGGCGCGCCTCCTGGGCCGTGTCCCTGGGGAAATATCAGACGGTTTTCCTCGGCTCATGCGGGGAAATCCAGCCGGACAGAGGGGTACCCCACACTCTAATCCTCAGTCCAGTTCCGCTATCCCCACGATGTACCACGCCAAGCACAAATGGCTGGACAGTGACATGATGTAAGATAGTCGCTCCATCGTCTCTAGCATTCCTCCAACCCCGTCGGCATCTCGATAGAACCTTGGAGCTGTTATCGGCCGAGATAGTTGGTCGATTGCAGCTCAGTTTCCCAAAATGGCCGCTCGCTTTATGTTTCTTCTTCCTTGATCCCATTTCTCTCTCTTCTCCCCTTTTACCGATCTTTACAACTTGAACTTGTCGCGTTCTTCGGGCGTATTTTGTAAATAAGACTTCACCGCTTTGCGATTGACCGGGTTCTGTCTTGCGTTGTCGCCTTCCTACTTACCTTGTTATCGCTGTTCGTCCGTCGATCGCCATGGCAATGAGCATTCGAGCGCCGAGGGCACTGGGCGCCTTCAAGGTAAAGACATTTGTACTTGCTTAATAAATCTAATTAAGCCATAACAGCAACTTTGTTACTGCATACTCATCGTTTAGAGTGAGGTCTCAAGCTAACACCATCTTTTGTTTGTAGCAACAACGTGCCGTGTCCGTCTCCGTCGCAAGAAGATGCTATTCCGCCTCCTCGGAACCCGACCTGAAAGAGACTTTGAAACAGGTCATTCCCGCCAAGAGAGAGCTCTTCAAAAAGGTCAAGGCCAATGGTTCCGCTGTTATTGGTGAAGTCAAGGTCGAGAACACCATTGGTGGCATGAGGTACGGTGCCTGAGAATACCTGAGCAATGTACATACTGACTGAATTTATAGAGGACTCAAGGCCATGCTGTGGGAAGGCAGTGTTCTCGATGCTGATGAGGGCATTCGCTTCCACGGCCGTACCATCAAGGACTGCCAAAAGGAACTCCCCAAGGGCAAGACAGGCACAGAAATGCTGCCCGAAGCCATGTTTTGGCTGCTCTTAACCGGCAAAGTTCCTTCGGTACCCCAAGTCCGCAAACTCTCTAGGGAGCTGGCCGAGCAAGCCCAACTCCCCGATTTTGTCAATAAGATGCTGGACAACTTCCCTAAAGACCTACATCCTATGACCCAATTCGCCATTGCCGTCAGTTCTCTCAACTATACCTCCAAGTTCGCCAAGGCATATGAGAATGGATTGAACAAGGCCGACTACTGGGAGCCCACCTTTGATGATGTTATCAGCTTGCTAGCCAAGCTACCTACCATCGCCGCCAAGATCTACCAGAACTCTTACCGTGGTGGTGGCGCTTTACCTGCCGATGTCGACATTGATCAGGACTGGTCTTACAACTTCGCTGCCATGCTCGGCAAGGGTGGTAAAGAGAACGAGAATTTCCAAGACCTGCTACGACTCTATCTCGCCCTCCATGGCGATCATGAAGGTGGCAATGTCTCGGCCCATGCTACTCATCTTGTCGGTAGCGCTCTAAGCGACCCCTTCCTAAGCTACAGCGCTGGTCTTCAGGGATTAGCTGGTCCTCTGCACGGGTATGTATCCTTTTGACAGCGTGATTGGGTTCATGGTTTTATTGACTGTCTATATAGTTTGGCTGCCCAAGAAGTCCTGCGCTGGATTATCCAAATGAAGGATAACATTCCCAAGAAATATACCGAGAAGGATGTTCACGATTACCTCTGGTCTACTCTGAACAGCGGACGCGTCGTTCCCGGTTATGGGCACGCCGTTCTCCGTAAGCCCGATCCTCGCTTCGAGGCTCTGATGGATTATGCTTCTGCCCGCCCTGAGATTGCTGAGGATCCCGTTTTCAAACTCGTCAAGCTCAATAGCGAAGTAGCTCCTGAGGTCTTGAAGAAGCATGGAAAGACGAAGAACCCTTACCCCAACGTTGACTCGAGCAGCGGTGTATTGTTCCACCACTATGGTTTCCACGAGACTCTGTACTACACCGCAACCTTCGGTGTCAGCCGTGGCCTGGGTCCTCTCGCCCAATTGATCTGGGACCGCGCCCTTGGTCTGCCCATTGAGCGACCTAAGAGCATCAACTTGGAGGGTATCTTGAAGCAGATCGGGGCGTGAGGGTGAGACGATTGCATATGTTGGAGCGCATCTTGCCGGCGTTTGTGGTTATATCCAATCAGTTAGATTCTGTTTGAGTTCGGTTCTGTCTAGATTCAATGTTATGGCGTTCAACTTACCTCTTTCCTATCCCCCCAAACTGACTCCTGGCCACCCAACACTAGACGAGCATCTGCCTTCGCGGCATTCGACCATCAAGGCCTGAGCCTACGTAGGAATTTTGCGAGCAGAATTTGACATTACAACACAATAGGAGAAAGAGAGGTGCTATGATGAATACTCAGTAACGATTGTGCTAGATTTCGACAGCGGAATGAAGCTGGTGTTTACCTTGAGATCTGTGAAGCTTTGGCATGTGTTGAACATGAGCTTCAACAGCTTAACCCCTCAGTGGGGTCATCATCACCATACGTCAGCGATGAAAGCTCCCCTGCGCTCCGTGAGAATGGCCCTGGCTCGCCACCTGGCGAAGATCTGGGGTATCTGGGAGCGGAAACAGGTTCATGCTCCGCCGTCGTATCTGGTCCCGCGGCTACCCAACCGTATCCCTTTGCGTTCCTCGGACCTGGTGTGGTGAAGGCCCTTGCAGCCCAGAGCGGCCCCCCTTGCAAATTAACTTGACCTGAATGGGTGCTTCCGATGGACATTCCCGTATCGTTATAGTTCGCGTCGTTACATTTCCGTTACATTTGGAGGGGTTTCATAGCTACCAAACCCTCATAGGTCGTCTGCAATGGAACAACATGACATTTCACCTAAGATAAAAAAAGACTACAATCTAGGCTCCTCATCTATTCTGCATCTTGACGGGAACGCATGTAAGGCTCTAGATCTACGCTGTGTCTTGCCCTTGTTTATGGCGCTCTCACTAACACGGCTAAAGAGGGTAAAAGCAGAGTCGATCCATAAGATGGGCCGCCCCGATGCTCTGGACCGCGTCCATGGATATTACATCCACTGGCCTCGCTCGGAAACATAACAACTCAACGTAGCACTGCAAGGTAGTAACGGCCTAGGCCTCGGTTTTATGAGTATAGGTTGTCTATACTTCACGCTTATACAGTGTCCAAACATACGGCATCTACCTCAGTCATGGACTCTCTTTTATTACTGATGGGGATACTGCTATGCAAACGGCTGAGTTATGAGCACTGCTCACACTTGTTAATTTCAAAAGAGCGCCCTTACGATATACTCCAAAATTATATACGCTATATCAAGTTGTTGGGTGTAAATCCGTACTGTTATAGCAATTAAGCTTAATCTACCATTCTTAGGAACTTCAAAAATAGCATCATGCCAAAGCCATATATCATCAGAACAGGTGATGAACCCCTGCCGCTTTCATATCTGCATCATGACCTAGATCTCACCCGGTGTGACCTAATGTGGATAGTTTGAGCTAAATCTGACAGGTTCCTGGACACTAGCACATGAACACAACCTTTTTTCATCGTGAATATCAGCCGGGGCGATTCTCGTCACCGCCGTCTTACACCTATCTTAACACTTCAAGCTAGCAACAACGTTTCTCTTGGTAATGAGTTTCTATAAAAAGAAAATCTCCACTGGATATCCACGGAACTTCAGAAGCTAGACAATGCTCTTTAATATGAATTCATCTATGAAGCCTTGGCTTTAATTCAACCGCAAATTCGCGAGATGGGCTGGAAGGGCCATCGTCAGCAAACACGTCCAAGGCTGAGGATCCAGTCTTGTGAGATCATGCTGCTGCTCGGTATACGAGCTTCTATCTTTGACGATGGTGTCGACATGACTAGTTACCCCTAATGGAACGTGGACGACCGTGTTTTCGGTTGACCAAAGTATGACTAGAGTGGGAAGGGTGAGAAAGACGACGATGCCGAAAACTATAAAATACGAGACTCCTCACGAAGTTGTCGATCACTCTCCATCCACGCTCATCAACACACTCAAGCAGCTCAACTTGACTCACAAAGCCCACAGGCAAATCAAACGATCTTCACAACAACAAGCCAGCATCTCAAAACCATCATAATGCTTTCCTTCCTCGCTCTCTTTGGCGCCGCCCTGGTGGCCGCTCTCCCTCAGGTTTCTCCCGGTGTTGGCAGTGGCACTACTCCTGACCCAACCCAGATCCAGATCTCAAGTATTTCCGCGAGTGGCAACGGCTGTCCCCAGGGCTCCGTCTCTACCGAGCTGTCTCCTGATCGCCAGGTGAATCCACTCCAGTAAAAACATTCAAGTCTGTATCTAACTTCAACAAGGTCGTCACTTTTGGTTTTGATTCGTTCCAGACTTACATCGGCCCCGGCACTAGCATAGCCGACAGGACCAAGAATTGCCAGCTTCACCTGAACCTCAACTACCCCGGTGGGTTCCAGTACGCCGTTGTGAGTATTCCGATATTCCGATGCAATAGCTATTTATGATTCTGATGCGTTGCGCCAGGTCCAATCTACCTACCACGGCTACGCGCAGCTTGACAAGGGCGTCACCGGAACCTTTTACTCGACCTACTACTTCAGCCAGTCGCCCGCTGACACTGTGAGTGAAGCCATGAGACAAAAACATGAAAGCAACACGAACTGAAAGTGAAAATAGACCACTACCACCACTTCGATCTCTGGAGGTGTTAGCCCTTGGGACTTTGGCGATGTAAGTACCTTTTCCTTGACTCGCAATTATAGCGCTATGATACTTGTGTGATAAACTTAACCACGGCTTATACTCACTCTTTTTCTCTACAATAGGTCTACACCAAGCAGGATTCGATCCCCACCGCTTCCATCATCTGGTCGCCCTGCGGCGCCACCGGCATCCTCAACGTCAACAACCGCATCGCGTTGACGGCGACCAACACATCTGCCTCGGGCACCATTTCCGACGACGATGCCACCGTCGCCTTGACCCAACAGGTCCACGTCGCCTGGCAGGCCTGTTAGTGAGCAGTCGGCCTATTATTTCCTTGTCATTCATGTATTGTGAGAGGCAGGGGAAAGCGTCGCTGTGAAGGATGGACGAGGGGGATGATGACTTATTTCGTTGCTCTCCTTTGTGATCTGTTGGTACTTGCATCATCTCGTTATTGCGGCGGGACAAGAAACTATTCATGTGCACCGTTGTCTGGCATGAGAATACCGCAGCGTATCGATTAGCTATTGAATTGAAAGCATATTCTCCTATCTAACTCAATTTATCTCAATTGTGGTGACATTCGGACGGGGCAAGTGAGCATATATCTTTGCTGAGAATGCTCTCACTTACCTCATCGCCCAGGGTGACCACACGAATGATCAGTTTCAATAAAACATTTTAATTCAAACCTAAGGCATCTCTTATAAACCTAAAATAATTAGATTATCATAAATATGAATGATATTGAAATGGAGGGTCCATTTCTATAGTGATGGTCTCGTGGGGGGAGATGATGATGTTAATTGACGTCACCAATTCCCGCCCTATTCTTATACTTGTCTGCCTCAGACTCCGATCTCCTTCAGTTCAAAACCATACTCCTCAATCCCTATTATCAAGCTTAATATAAAATATTCTCAGTAATACCATACATTTCAAGCACTAGGCAAACTTTACACTACACGAAACTTTGCCGCCGACACCTCGACTTTCACAATGCCCATCGACTATCAAGGCGCCAAAGTGCCCACAAGCTACGCAACATGCAGCATCGGGCACAAAGACTCGCACATACTCCCGGAGAAACTAAAAGCCATATCAGCAGCCGGCTTCGACGGGATCGAGCTCTCAATGCCCGACATCCTATCCTACGGCAAGCAACTGCGCGGCCAGGAGCCCGACGCAGCAGACTACGACGCGCTAGTAGAGATAGGCAAAGCCATCCGCGCGCAAGTGCAAGAACACAATCTCAAGATCCTCATGCTACAACCCTTTGCCAACTTCGAGGGCTGGGCGAAGGGGAGCAAAGAGCGCGAAGACGCCTTCGCTCGCGCTAAGGGATGGATACGCATCATGGAGGCCGTCGGCACCGATATGCTGCAAGTAGGCTCCTCGGACGCAGAGGGGATATCGACGGACTTCGACGAGCTGGCGGCTGATCTAGCCGAACTCGCGGACCTGTGCGCGGAAAAGGGGTTCCGCATTGCCTATGAGAACTGGTGCTGGGCTACTGCGGCGCCGAACTGGAAGGATGTGTGGACCATTGTGCGCAAAGCTAACAGGCCGAATCTGGGGTTATGTCTGGATACATTCCAGAGCGGCGGAGGTGAGTGGGCGGATCCGACGACGGCGTCGGGGTTGCTGGGGCATGCTGAGCTCGGGGGGAGATGGCGGGATAGTCTGAAGGAGCTCTCTGCCGTCGTCCCGGCTGAGAAAATCTACCTCTTGCAGATCTCGGATGCGTATCGCATGAATCCGCCGCTCGAGGATAAAAAGGATGAGTCGGGGCTACGGCCGAGGGGTCAGTGGAGTCATGATTATCGGCCTTTGCCTTTTGATGGGGGGTATTTGCCTGTTCAGGAGTTTCTGGATGCTGTGCTTGCTACTGGGTTTCGGGGGTGGTTGTCTGTGGAGGTGTTTGATGGTCGGGGAAAGGATAAGTATGATGATATGGGTGATTATAGCAAGAAGGCTATGGCGTCTCTACATAAATTGTTGCATGGATAAAGTGTAGCGGATAGCTACGCGATCTTACGGTTAATGTTATTATTTACGTTGCAATGACACGAATCAAATGGACGACGTGTGAGCTGTTATATCTAAATTGTGTGATGACCTTATAAGGGTATATAAATCAAGAGAGCAATACCTTGACAGGATCATAGTGGTAAGAATTGAATGTTCAAACACGGACCCCCCGGCAGCAATCCAAGGGTGAGACAATGTGGCGCTAAAAGCGAGCCACTTTATCACCAACGTCATCAGCTTGGTGGCCCTGACCAAGCTTTGTATTCACTAACTAATACACACCAGTCAGGTCTATCATTAATATAGCGTGCCAGCTTTATACTGATTTACAGATTGAAACATTCAAAGCGCTAGAGTGTTATAGAATTGAGAGAGAGAAAATCATTAGAGAAAAAGAGCCTACAATCGCAGTCAACAATTATCGCTACTAGAATCAAATTGCGTCATGATTCACGACAAAAACAGGAACAGGAACGAGGAAGGAAGATAACGAAAAATGATGGGAGGATCACCACCGAGCACCTCGTCTCAATTCAAGGACTTCATAGCATACCTAGCGACACTCAAAGGCGACCTCTCCAACATCACCGCACCCCCATTCCTCCTCTCCCCAACCTCAGTAACAGAGATCCCGTCATCATGGGCCAAACACCAATCCCTATTCCTACAGCCAGCGCAAGAAGATAACGCAGCGCACCGCGCCCTTCTAATACTCAAGAATTTCCTCTGCAGCCTCCAGCACCAGCTCAAACAGCCCTCAAAGGACGCGTCCTCGTCCACAGGGCCAAAGAAACCCCTCAACGCGTTCCTGGGCGAGCTGTTCGTGGGCGAGTTCGTCAGCGAAGACGGCAGCGCCACGCGGCTGGTATCAGAGCAAGTCTCACATCACCCGCCCGTGACGGCCAGCGCGCTGTATAACCGCGACCACGGCATCTCGTCGGCGGGGTACGTGGCGCAGGAGACGACGTTCCACCCGGTGTCGGGGGTGCGCGTGCAGCAGACGGGGTACGCCATCGTGCGCGACGAGAAGCACGCCGAGGCGCATCTGCGCACGCTGCCGACGCTGAGCGTCAAGGGGTTGCTCTCTGGTAGCTTATACCCGGAGCTCGAGGGCGTCTGTTACGTCTCCTCGTCCTCGGGGTATCTGTCCACCGTCGAGTTCACGGGGAAGTCACTGGGCCTCGGGGGCGGCACGAAGAATTCCGTGCGCGCGGAGCTGGTGAATGTCCGAGAGCAAGGGCGGAGGTTGTTTGAGGTTACGGGCCAGTGGAGCGGACGGCTTGTTATCCGGGATTGCGCCACGGGCGATGTTGTTGAGGACTTCGACGTCGCTGATGTCCCGACCGCCGAGCTCCGCGTGCGGCCCATCGAGGAGCAGAGTCCATGGGAGTCCCGCCGGGCATGGGCGGGTGTTGCCGAGGGCATCCGTGCTGGGGATATGCAGCGCGTGTATGCCGCCAAGACGGAACTCGAGGAGGCACAGCGGGAAATACGCCGGGCTCAGGAGATGACAGGCGTCGAGTGGCCGACAATGTTCTTCTGCCGAACGGGGGAGAATCCTGAGTTCGAGGTTTTGGCACGTGCTATACCGGATCCTGAGGCGAAGGAGCTTAAGGCAGAGAGGACTGGTGGTGTGTGGGAGTTTGTGGGAGCGAAGACTTCTGAGGCGTTGATCGCTGAGGGGGTTTATCATGAATCTTTGGAGCCTACGAGACAGATTGTGCTTGATAAAGCGTTGAATTGATGCTGTACTGATATATATCTAGAGCGAAGAATAGAGATTAGTTTAATGTTATGATACACTACTTCTACTTTCCCCCCTTTTTTTCTTCAGTTGGTCTATAATTCCATTTTTGGGGAAATAATCACTGAATCACCTGAGATCATAGGTAGCATTAGCATGATGCGAAGTTGAAGTCTAATTGAGCCTGCAACCGCCACGGTCGCACTACATACATACCTAGTACAGCGTCATTTCAGTGGCTGCTTAGGGCACCCCGGGACAATTTAGCCAATCAGCATCTACATCACACCCCGAATTGGCAACCAAATTCTACGGGCCCAACTGAGTGATTTTCCCCATGACCGCATCAACTCACCGTACAGGGAGGATAAAGATTCAGATCAACATCTACCATGAGCGCACAAAACAGCGCGTTGGCAGAAAGCCTGCGCCACGCAACAGGAGAATCAAATCCTGCCCTCATCAACTCAGTGATACCCTCTCTACTCCGCGGGATTGGCCGCACAGCAGCAGCATTACGCACAGCCCACAGCGTCGAGACAGCAGGCTCAGAAAATGTCTTCGGCGACGCCCAGCTCAACGTCGACGTGCTCGCCGAGCGCTTCTTCAGAGAAGAACTCGCGTCCTGTGCCGCTGTGGTAGCAGCTAGTAGTGAAGAGGACCCAGTTGAGACATCTAGCGAGACGGAAGAGCCCGGGGACGATGTCTACGCCGTGGCCTTCGACCCGCTGGACGGCAGCTCTATCATCGGCCCCAATTGGTCTGTCGGCAGCATCCTCGGCATCTGGGAGGGCCGAAGCGCGCTGCATCAGGACCCCAGCAAGCAGGTCGCTGCCGTCTTATCCGTCTATGGCCCACGGACAACCGCCGTGATCGCCGTGCGCGTGCCCGGTCGTGAGAGCGATGCCGTATGTATCGAGGTCGGCGTCGCGGATGTTGAAGGCGCGTGCGAGATCATCCGCTCTGATGTGCGTCTTGGCGCACAGGATGTGAAAACACGGTATTTCGCACCCGCAAACCTGCGCGCCGCGGCTGAGGATGCGCGGTACATGGGGCTGGTCACGTCGTATATCGCGGAGAAGTACACGCTACGGTATAGTGGTGGCCTGGTGCCGGATGTTGTTCATGCTTTGGTGAAGGGACATGGTGTGTATTTGTCTCCTGTCACAGCTGGGAGCAAGGCGAAGCTGCGCCGTGCGTTCGAATTGTTGCCTGTTGCGTTGGTTGTGGAGTGTGCTGGTGGTCAGGCTATCGATCCTGCTGATGGACGGCGCGTCTTGGAGACGCCATTGGAGAATCTTGATGAAAAGGGGGGATTGATTTGCGGGACTTCTGAGGAGGTTGAGCGGGCGAAGGCTGTGTTGCTGGGTTAGAACCGTGATAGAGATGTGGAATAAACGTTATATCAGGCGTCGTATAGAGAATAGACTAATACAGGTTCGACGGCATGAGGTTTCTTAATCGTAGGGATTTATTCTCATGATGAGAGTACAAAGTCAAACCCTGGCCTGGGTCGAATTGGTATATGTATACTGTAATAATCCCCTCGAATGGCGCTCTACGCAGGTACCTCGCCAAATCTATACATAGCCCAGCCCATTGAAGCATCATGATAAGTCCAAAGCTGCTTGCCTTTGTCCTCTCCGGCCGCACCAGCGGTAATATAAGCCGGCATCAAATGATCAAAGTGCTAGAGATATCGGGTTAGTAATCGCCTCTTCCTGTCAAGGTCGTAGTACGAAATGGGAATACGAGTGGCTTACGGGATGAGCTTGACGAGCGTCCGGTCTCTTCGCTACTTCCGACAGCTTCGCCTGCCTCTCACTGGGAGACGCCTCCATAGCAGGTTTGAGCGCATTGTCAAAAGATACTACATAAGGTAGAGGCTTTGTTGAATTGAACGCGAATCGCAGGTCACGTAAGTTATGTACGGACATGCCGGCGCCAATGACGAGAATGTTCTCGTCGCGTAAAGCCTGGACGGCTTGACCAAGGCGGTAATGCTGGTCTACGTCTGGGCTGTTAAACTGGCTCACTTGCACTATGGGGATGTTGAGAGGGTTCTTTTCAGGGTGAAAAGCTATGTGGAAACAGTCAGCTATCATATAAGTTAGTAGGTAAGTGATAAGGGGAAACTCACCGACTGAGAAGCCAACATATACCCCATGATCTAGGCCTCGCTTAGTGCCCTCTGCTTTAATTCCTGCGTTTTGTAGCAGTTCGATGACCTTGGAAGCTAGCTCGGGGCTACCTATGTTGGGATACTGGACTTTATAGTATTCCGGTGGGAATCCGTAGTAGCTATTTGAATACGTAGCTTTAGTATTCAGGTCATTGCATCGACGAAAGTAGGACAACAGATTCAGGACGCACTCATAGATCAAATCGGTCATCAAGGCTGTGTTGACCTGTATCTCATCCGGTCCAGCCTCCCAATGTGCCGAAAAGACTACAATTGCCTTGGGCTTCACTTTTTGAGTAATCTCTTGGCCTATCCTTTGCAACACAGGGTACACCGGATGTTCAGTGTCAAACATTGTGCTTGGCTAGCCATTGTCAGCTATGTTGCCAGGATGGAACGAGATAACGTGAATGAGTTCAAGTTTCACGAGGTACTTACGCCGCCATGGCTCATGAAGTATACGGGCGTCCGCGTCGACATTTTCTTCGGTGGGCTATTGAAGGATCTCGTGGCAGGTGTCGAGGCCGATAGTGGGAGAAGTGAACGTAAAGCGGGGGATATTCTACTCGTGAAGAAAAACGCCACGATTGCGACGAGAAAAGAAAAGATGACGACAGTCCCTCTTGAGGTCCTGAGCTCCATATAATGAGGACGTGATGATATCTCCAATTGAGGCGATCGAATTATCGAATTAAGAAAGGCTATTTAGGTAGGTAAGTGATCGCAAACTATATCTAACAGGCGCGCGGTAAGCTGGCGATAGCTTCAGTGGTTTGTTTGAATTAGTAATGAGGGACAGCGGCCGCGCGCAGTAATTAGCAAACGATCAGTCAGCAGTTACACAGAGCTAGGTAGGAACCGATAATTCCGACTTTATTCCGAAAAATATTCCTTTATTCCGATGGTCTCCGGCATAAGTAGTGAGACAAGTGACTTATCGAGGCTAACGGCAGCTAAATTTTTCCTATCCGAAATGTATCGCTCTTACGGCAAAGCCTCGTTTGACGACCGTTTGCACTTTCTATCATGTTCATCTCCGGAGCGTTATTCCATGAGCTTGGGCCGAGTCAAGTCGCCTTCCACAAGATAAGATTAGGTACTCGTGCTTGCTTGCTATCTATCGTAGGTGTAACGTAATACTAGGATGTCTTCATTGCAAACATATAAATTTGAAGGTCCGAATTGACCGTGCAATTACTGTGTCC
Organism: Xylaria venustula; assembly: GCA_022578775.1. Lineage (NCBI taxonomy): Eukaryota > Fungi > Ascomycota > Sordariomycetes > Xylariales > Xylariaceae > Xylaria > Xylaria venustula. The sequence goes on along the minus strand of MU389349.1, from coordinate 244,372 downwards.
CTGCATCTTTAAGCTGTAAGAAATAAAAGGCGTGACTTGAAAAGGGGCCAGGCGAGGGTTGACAGCTTAGGCAGGCAGCTGGCAAGATCAATTTACCAGCCCAACCACACCCGTAAACAGTGAGGATCGGTGTAATAAGATAAAGAATGCCAGGTGTTGCAATGAGCTGAAATGGGCGTAGCGAATGGTTTTTATATTCATCTATCACTTTGACACCGATGCCGCTGGACCGAATCATACATGGGCTACGGTTATGTCGCGGTAATGTTAGCGCGATGAGAGGTCTATTCTACTAGCAACCGGTGATCCAGACCGTTAATTACCTACGTATAGAATTCTAATGCTTTACAGCAACTTACCCATCCTCTAGTCGATGAATGAGAATACTTCGACATCACTCACCATCAGGCTTATTTGCTTCGTTTGTTCCTAAATGCCTATCAAACAACTCGTCTCGATATTGTCAGGAAGGATCAATCCTACGACTTCGGCGGGCGCTCATGAACGTCCAAGCTTTTGTAAGCAGTATGAACGATGGACTTCGACAAGCAAAACCTTACGGCGAGGGGAAGCTGCTTTCCAGGAGACCTTACCTACTTGAGCTGTGATGGCCATCACATAATCTGTGTGTCTTCTCCTCGTGTCTGGCCTTTTCCTCTCTTCTGTTTTGTCATCATCCTAACATTCACGTCAACATAAACTAGAATTCGACCTCGATCTATGCCAACAAGTCTATAGGCTAAAGTCAAAGCAAGTTGTCATCCTCAACTTATTAATACGAGATCCTGTCCGAAGCTCCCAAGATGCACTCTGATTGCGCTCCGAATCATACAGGTGTGCTACCGGAAGAGCTCCTGGTTTGTCGACATCTTTTCGGCCTGGGACCAAGCCCTCTTTCGGACCGGTGGCTCGGATCACAAATACACAACTGCCATCTCAGAGATGTGTTACTCGTATCCGTCTATGTGACTGGTACGGGAACCTCTGGTATAAGCGAATTGAAAGAGGGTTATCAGGTGGGTATATCAACTTTGGACCTACGAGATTTTGACGCCAGGGGTACGACCAATGTTATTAAATCGTACCAACTTCAGGTCTGGAACAGGCCTGATGGTAAATATATACGTCATGCGTACCACCCCCGCGACTTTCAATTTGGCAATACCAACCTACTCGATCAACGATACGTTAAAACAACGCTTCGGAAAATAATCTCAGGAAGGCCTTATGTAGTCGTTTCGTACAACAGCACGACCGACTTTGAATATATGGAGCATTTCAACTTCGAAGCGCAGTTACTGTATAACCTAGAGATGTCGAAAGTCATCCAGTACCATTTCCAATCAGTTGCTCCATGCTCGCTAGCGGAACTCCTCTCTACATTGCAACTCCCGATGCAAAAAATGCACGTTCCCGGAAATCGTGCCCGGTCTGTCCTACATATTCTACTACTAACTCTCTTGAAAGACTGGAATTGCCGTAGCGACCGGCCCACGACGAGCCCTAGCCAGGAAACACGAGAAACACTGTCTAAGTTAAGATTAATCCCGAAGATATGGCCGGCTACAGAGCCAGAACAGCCGTCTCTCGAACAGCTATTCAAAAAGTACCAACCAGAACTAGAGTCATTGAGGACGCAGAATGGGTTCCGAGAAGAGGACCCCACTACGGTAGATGGTCATTGTAAAGAAGACTCGGCGCCGGAAGAACAAGAAACTATCTCAGAAAAACCCCCGGTGGCTGTTCGACCTAAGGGATTCACTATGCAGCGGATTCCAGACCGTCGAAGACACACAATTTGACCGAAATGATGACACATGACTTTTCAAACAAGCGCCTGGCTATTCAAAACATCAATTGTACAACAGCGGCAACTATTAGGATAGAAGAACAACAATGAATCATAAGCGCTATGCGAGGTATAACGTTTTGCCACTTTGGTGCTCTATTTCCGCATGATATCCTCTTATTCTCAATCTTTTGCAATCATGCTGCAGATAATTGCAACGTTGGGGGAAGTGTGCCACCCCCTGTCTGCCTTTCAAATTCAATTTTGAGAGGCGACTCGTCAGTGCAAATAAGAAGTGATGCTAGATTCTGCATAAAATATGTAATATATAACCTTGCGTACTCGTAACTTTCGATACCTCAGCTAAGTATTTAGATGTGGTCAAAGCAGTTATACGGGAGGGAATCGTAAGAGATATACGCACAAAATTGTAGCAGTCAGACGCTCCCTCCCGAAAACTTCCCATACGACTATAAATCCTCTCACCTGCTGTCAGGAACCTCGTACTTTGGGGTAGGTGAAGACACTTGTTGTTGCACAACGGTCTCAAACGCCTAGTGGGCAAATATCTAACTAAATACAAATGTTTCTTTGTACCCTGGCACCTGCACTCCCTGCATGTAGGTAAGGGTTGTTTGAACCAACTGCATATGCCGAGGTCGCATCTGACCAGTGGAACTGGCTGCATAGGGTAAGGAGCAGCGGCTATCTTGTATACTAACGCCTTCAGTGCTTTATCGTAGAACATGGTCAGGTTCACTAGGTGCGAGGTAATCCTCGCTTAAAGAGCTCTTCGATTGGCCAGGGCTGCGCTCAGTGTTAGGTTCGGTGAACTTTGAGATACTTTCTAAGTTGTATGACAGGGACTGGAATGAGAATATGGAGATGAAACAAAACAAGTATCAAGGGCGACTAAGTCCCTGACTATCTGAAAGTATTCCGGGCGCCGCAGAAACTTCGACAAACTGTCGTTCTGAGGTCTCACACATACATGTCACAAGCGTAACATGAGGATAATGTTTGCTTCACTCTATTCAGTCCTCTAGTTTTCAAGATGTATCCACATAGGAATACCGGGGAGTCGTATATATAGCACCAAGGGCCCAGCAGGGCAGTTCTTTTGGCGCACCACTCCAATTTCCCTATAACACTACAGATACTCCATATCCAACGGGCGTTTGAATCTCTGCTTGCAGGATGGACTCACAACACAACATGGCGACTACCATAATCGAGAAGCTCAACCATCTTGCGCCGAAGCTGTCGTCAAATGATGCTTCCAATGCTCAAAAGGACGCCCTGGCTCTGGCACACCAGCTCGTGACGGCGCTAGATGAGCCTGAGAATACAGCGGTAGGCTTGATTTTTTCTGTAAGTATTAGCACAAGGATATGATCGAATTGTCTTTCTTGTCTGACGTCTATAGCCATTTGTCAGCGTTGCTGCAAGAATTGCCGTACAGCTTAATCTTTTCGAGCATATTTCGAATTGTCAGGATGGTATCAGTTCAGATAAGCTCGCGTCGCTTTCTGAAGCAGAGGAGTTGTTGATCGGTTCGTCCCTACAATCATAGACATCAGACTCACATAAAGTAACTTGGAATATACTGACCTTGAGGCAGTCCGTGCTCTTAGACCTTTAGCAGCGACGGGATTTGTCAAAGAGATTGCTGAAAGGACATGGGCGCCCACACCCGTCACCTTCGCCATGGCGACAGAGGGGATAGCTGCTGGGCATAGGGTGTTGTAAGTGCTCAGACCCTTTGAACACTATTGGTTATAGGTCTTGAATGTTTAGTCCGAACTAACGATCATGTAGGGGGCAAATGGTCGTCGGAGCTGCTACGTGCGCGCCGAAATACTTCAAAGAAGCAGGTCATCGCTGTCCAACGGACCCCCGCGATGGCCTTATGCAATATGCGTTCCAAACCAAGTTAAACACTTTTGAACTGTTCAGTTCGATGCCTGATATATTCAGAGACTTTAATTCGTTCATGGGAAACACTATGGGTGCTCGTCACTACTGGGTCGATTGGTTTCCTGTGGAGAGTATGCTGATTCTTGGCGCAACTGAAGGGTCTCCGCTGCTAGTAGATGTGGGCGGTGGTAGGGGACATGATCTTATCGCTTTTCACAACAAATATCCAGAGCAAGGGCCTTTGGTCCTTCAAGATCTTCCTGCTGTCATCGCTGACATCCAAGAACTTGATCCGGCTATCAACAAAGTGGAATATGACTTCTTCACCGAACAGCCAGTGAAAGGGGCACGCGCATACTTCTATCATCACATACTGCACGATTGGTCCGACTATAAGTGCTTGGAGATACTAGCAGGACTTAAGACAGCCATGAAGCCTGGTTATTCCAAGTTGCTCCTTCACGAAATGATCATTCCGGAAGTAGGGGCTTCGAAGTTTCACGCTATGCTCGACATGACCATGATGGCCTTCAACTCGGGTATGGAGAGAACTAAAAGGCAGTGGGAGGAGCTGTTGAATAAAGCCGGCTTGAAAGTAGTGAGGTTCTGGGATCCCCCGCAAGATGACGCGGATGGTATAGTGGAGGCCATGCTAGCAGAGTGATAGGGACAGGCTTGAGCATTGTATTTATACATGGGACTTGCATGATGAACCAGAGAACACATCGACGCCATAAGAGTTCCAGTTTCGAATCAGTTGTATGAGCATCGCCATGCTATATAATATGCAGACCACGTTATTATAAAAAAATGGGCTTGTTGGCCGTTTAGCTCAGTCAGGAGGGATTATTGATGGGAAACTGAGTTTTGATTCTCTAAGCTATTGGAGGCATGAGTAGAGTCCCCATGAAGTTTCGGCGGCCTTGCCCGTCGGAGGTTGTAAGATTGGACAAAGACAGTCCCCGTCTGGTACCGGTACTCCAGCTGCAAATTGAAGGTACTGTACAGTAGGGTGCTAACACCACCGAGGTAGAGACGGAGCCTTAGGTAGGCTGAAGGGGGATTGCTGTCATCCTATGATATAATGGGGTCATCCATTTGGCTGTAAGCAGTAGGTAGCTATAGGTACCAGTAGTACAACTAAAATCACACATATTTCATTCATTACTATCTAATGTAAGGTAGCTTGAACCACGGCAGCGAGTGCCAACACACAGAGATATCGTCATCAAGGAGGAAAGTCAACATGGACTCTAGTCAAGCCATCTCGAATGAATCGTCGCCTGCTTCTACTCATCACAGGGACTATTTATTCGCCTGTATATCAGTCGCAGGCGCTTTTGTCCTCAACCTGAAAACAAGGTGATATATGCGCCCATAGCAGAAGAAGACGAGCCACTACAGCTAACAGAGAAAGGGGCTTGCTCACACATTTGGCGTCTCCCAGACATTTTCCAGCTCGATTTCCTTTGGGCACAAGCACCGTCAAACATATCATGGGTCGGGTCCTTAAAGGCCTTCCTCCCATTCCTACTATTTATTCTTGGGAGCAGGTCCTGCCTTTAACCATGGCGACCTTCGCCTCTTGCTTTGGATCGGTTTCTTCTTGATCGTTTTCGGCATGTTCCTTGTGAGCATCACGTCTGAGTAACGGCCCATTCATCTGAGTGAAACCATACTTGGAAATGTATATATTCTTCATATTCCTTGTTGACACAATACCTTCCCCCTTAATTTTCATGGAGGGGGTTGTTGCCCTCTTTATAAGGCAAGGGATGATGTGGGGTCAGCATCCTACCAATAGGATCCAGCTACCCCAGCTTACGTAAGTAGGTGCCTCCCTGCTCTCACACTGCTCTTACACAATACCTCTGGCAGATACGTGACACTGCCGACTTTACTCTTCACAAACTCAATAATCACATTATTGAACACGCCGGAAACAGTGAATCATTACAAGGCCCCATCAGTTCCAAGTAGCCTCACTTTCTGTTCAGTTATTCCATCTCTTTGTCCTGATCGTCGCACTCGGTGTCTGGAACCCCACCTGCTTAGCCGATCCGATAGTTTCTGATTCTACCACCATGTCGACGCCGCTTCTCTTCGCAGCATCGGCGAAGCACACGGCCACTGTGATTTTCTTGCATGGCCTGGGTGATACCGGCGTTGGATGGGCGTCGGCTGTCGAGACCTGGAATCGTCGCGGTAAACTCAACGAGGTCAAGTGGGTTTTGCCTCATGCTCCACGCATCCCCATTACCGCTGTAAGCAGTCCACTTCTAAACAAACAGTCGCGCATCGAATATGATGACGATCCGAGACTAATCGTTTAAATAGGCCGAGGGCATGATAATCCCCGGATGGTTCGATATCGTGAGTCTCACCCTAAAATCTATCATTTTAGCTGGTGCCGTACATACTGCCAAGCCGAGGCATTGCAGCAGTTAGGCGGCTGCCCTTTAGCATCGCTAACTTATTGACTAGGCTGGCCTGAACGGCGGAATCGAGGATATCAGAGGCCGACAAGATGAAACCGGTCTGTTGAAGACGCGAGATTATGTCAACAGCCTCATCCAAGCTGAGATCGACGCCGGTATACCCGCCAACCGTATCGTATTGGGTGGTTTCTCACAGGGTGGTGCCATGGCCTTGCTCACGGGCTTAACGGCCAAGGTCAAACTTGCGGGTGTCGTCGGCCTCTCCTGCTGGCTTCCTCTTGACTCGAAATTCCCTAGCCTCGTACAGGAGAGCGACCTCAACCATGAGACTCCCATATTTTTGGCTCATGGTACCGCCGATCATGTTGTGCCTACGCCTCTCGGCCAGATGTCTTATGAGATTCTCAAGAAGGAGAACTTCCCCGTTACTATGAAGACGTACCCGTAAGTTGACGACTTTTCCATCTCTTTTATGATCCAGTGTACAATTATGCTGACTTGTTGATAAAAGTGGCATGGCGCACGCGGCTTGTCTTGAAGAGATGGATGAAGTTGAGGCATTCTTCTATTCTCGTCTGCCGCCACAGGAGGAGAAAAAGTCGGAGCTATAAGGGCATGTTATAAGAGGTCAATCCATGAGTTACGAAACCACCAAGAGTATTTATTTTTCTAGACATCGAAGGCGTGGTCTGACTAGTAGAGAGCTCGGTATGGGCTATTAGGTAGCAAGATATCGTGTTGCCCTCCGATGAGTTATGATATAGACCTAAATTAGAGCTTAAGACAGGCAAGACAGAACTGAATGAGCCATTCCCGCAGTACACTAGTGAAATTCAAGAACAAATTACTGCGAGTCACGTGGACACACACTGTCGTCCACCCTGAACGCGAGAAAACTATCGTCCATGTACTCAAGCGACAGACCTGCTCTATTTTCAGCTATACCTTTATCTGAAGGGTGTTAAAAGCCCGAAATAAAAGGGCATTAGCTATAAGAACTGAGAAACAGTAATACCAGAACTGGCGTTCGGTTGCTAGTTCATTCTGGAAATCCCCAAACTGTTTAAAACCCTCATCGATGATCTTCAACCACCGCTTCTGAAGCTTCGTGATATAACGCACCTTGGTATAATCCCAATACTCCGAAAACCACCCAGAGTTCTCCCAGTCCACGGTCCCCGAAAGCCTGCCGTTATGCACGAGGACATTTCGCATATTCAAATCTCCGTGTGTAAGGACAATTTTATGTCCGCTGCAATGAGAAATACCAGGCAATGCGCCAACCTGGAGTGTCCTGTTAAATTCCTCTTCGTCCATGAATGGTCCAATGAAGTATCCCCGCTCCTCGTCATAGTCTGTACCGGCGTAAATTCGGTAATCATAACACGGTCCACCGAGGGCATTACTATTGGCATAATTTGGGCTGACTTCCTTTGGTATTGCCCGCAGCTCCCCCCGACATCTCTGCAAGTCACAAACCAGCGTATATACCTCATTCTCAGTAAGTGTATCAATGCACATCCCTAAAGGGAGGCCTTGGGACTCGGGAAGTTAGTAGGTAAGTCGTGTCTGCGCTTGATACGAAGTCTAATGGGCGGGGGACAGGTATACGACTACGGCGCCGCACGAGCTGCAAAGCGCCATGCTCATTAGCCAACCCTTTGTGCTCTTTTGCGCTCACCGTTCTAAGATACATGCCGAACGGAAGTCGTTGAACATTCAAGCTGTAGGGTGACCCGTACAGGTGTGCTCCTATGAACCCCAAGCAACGGTAGACTCGTATGCGGAGGGTGCCTGGTACTAGGCAGCGCACCGTCGTGAAAAGTACAGCGGCATACTCTGAGAGAAGTCGCCAAAGTGTGGAGGATAGCATATTGGTAGCTGGTTGTGGCTGTTTACCCGCGATCTCTCGAGCAACCAAGGTCCACCGTACAGGTTTCGCAAATCGCGGTACGACTTGCAACAATGAAATATCCGGAGTGTCTATGTGTCAGAAGCCGAGTGGTCCGTAAGAAAGCCACGCCGAAATAGTGGCGTCTTGTCTAGAATGGAAGGCCATAGTGGACCTCCAATTCTAACTTGAGCTACATAATACCGGATCTTTGTAGGCAAAAATGGCTTAACAGTCTTTTAACTTGAGATTATGTGTGCCGCAGACAGGCAGTCAGACACTCACCTCGGAGCCTTTTGCCAAACTCGAACTGAAAAAAACCCTTGCGACAACGCTGTCGCCGCAGATCTTCGGACAGGCCAATAATTTCGGTGATTATTTAGAGAAGCATCATTGGAGAGTATCCGCTGCTGCATTTCGGGACCAATAAAAACGTCAAGCATTTTATGCAAAGACTAAACAAATATCTGGTTAGTTGGAACTATATTAAGAAAGGACGAGAACAAAGAGAGCTATACTCACTTCAACGACTGCCTTGGCCATTGGAAATATAGGAGTGACGACCAGCGGATCAACGAAGGAGCTTTTCAGGCCGGTGATGCAATACTTGTCGCCATCCCTTCTCTTGACATTGGCAACAATGTTTCTGTCAGGCCTTCGGTAAGGCGGCAACTCGTGCGTGACTTTTGTTATGAGCATAGCGCCTCTGTGGGTTTAAACATGATGGCACGTACTAGAAGCGATTAACTGTTTCCAATCGGATAGCAGCGGTGTTAAATCGGGGTCACCTCTTTCAGGGGAGCATCTTTGAAGCATGTAGCGAGCGGCAGCTCCAGAGTCTACCGAATCTTGCAGGAAGCATTCGAGGAGTTGTTCGTCTGGGTACTGAAGATCAGCATTCCGGATGGCTGCAAAGGCCTGCTCCAAGACATTCGCGGCGTCCGCCATGTCGCCTGCTGTTTTGTGAAGCACAATACCGTGATGAAGCGCTGGTGGAATGTTGGCGATTGATGTTGTAGAGGGAATAGTGACAGGCACTGTGAGACTGTGAGGGGCCCGTTTTATTTAATCCTTGAAACTGTGTCTCATGGAGATACTAGTCACCACTAGATCTCATGTTAGCGGTGGTACCGGGCATTCTGACGTCCTAGGATCTTCAGCAAAGGTCCTGCCTCTATTAATCTCGAATCATTAATTACGGCAATGTTGGCCTTCTGCAAGAGGGGTAGAAACCAAATCTGGTCCTCGATATCCCCTCCCGCACAGCAGCATAAAGCCTTATTCATGTCCCTAACCATATCTCGCGGTTCATCGTCCAGTATATGCCCTTTCATCTTCTTCGCTCGTTTGGCTTTCGTCGTTTTGTCGAGAAGTTCGCGTGAATTCGACTCACTCTCAGTCGTGTAGTAGGTAAACTTAGCCTCGTTTCCACGACCCGCGGATGTGGCAGACATCGCCCAGTATGTCACAATAGCTACCCCAATTTTCAATTTTAAAAATTGTGAAAAGAAACGAGCTAGAGTTTAACCATTTTTTTATATACCATGATTTTTTTTGTATATCATTTTCTATACAGAGGGTGTTTGGGCCTAGACAGAATACGGACGGGACTTTTTTGGGGTGACTGTAGTGTATATGCGGACCCTTGAGCGTCCCCTAACTTTAACCCCCCCTAGCACTGATACCTTGGTTGAGTAGATGATTGGTAGAATACCTACTGAACAAGGTCCCAACAGTGCGGGACACCACCTACCTATCATACCCCCTTCTCATTTTTGAACCTTGAATCTTTATCACCAGCATACCACAACTTTCTTTCATATCGCTTGTCTCACTCCTTCAATTCTTTCCTTCGTCAAAGCCGTGACGTCCTAGATACTAGCTGTAATACGACATTCTCTTCTAATAATCATCATCATACGGTAGACAGCCGGTTGCCTATTTTCTTGGGCCCTGCTGCTCCCCGAAGGAAGTAGGCAGTGTAAACAAATCCGACCAGTGATAATTCGTCTTACACCTACTTGGGAGTGATTACGTCTTCCTTCGGACAACCAACTCGCAACCGCTCCCCGCAGCGACCGACGACACACCAACGACTCTTTATCCTTTATAGGTGATACACCTAGTAAAATATCGCATCATGGCAACGAGGGCCCCCGAGAGGCCACATACGCCTTCTCCATCTCGACTCCCCTTACCCGGATCACCCACCTACTCGTATGCCTCGACAGCAAACCAGCTCTCTGCTTTCAACCTTCCAATGCCACCCCCGCCGAGACCTTCACATACCGTCCTATCCAAGGCCGATCTGGAACAATCACAGCTAGCCTATTCGGACCTTCTTGCCACAGCCAAGTCTTATCGTATCGCCCTCGCCACGCTGTCCACGGCCGCTTCGGCCTTCGGCTGTGCCCTCGAAGCCTGTGCACGCCTGAAGGAGTCTCGCGCCGATTCACTCCTCGACATACCATCCGGGAGCTCTGCCCTCCATGTTCCCTCCAACAACCACCCCGCAAAAGCTACGTCCTGCACGGCCGACCACCTGCTCAGTGCCAGCGGCGTCCACCATCTGATAGCAAACCACCAGCAGATCCTAAGCGAGACCGTCTACCGCTCCTTCGAGGTGCCGCTCCTCCACGACATCGACAAATGGCGCCAGGACATCGAAGACGCTGACGAGACGTACCAGAAGGAAGTGGCTGTGAAAAGCCGGGAAATCCGCCGTCTGGAAAAGGACGGGCTCAAGCTGCACAAGCAGCGCCGGCGCGATCTCTCCAAGTTCCGCGAGCATCTAGTGCAGCTCACGAGTAAGCTGGACGGGCTGTCTGCGTTACATGGGGACCACGCACAGGGGCTGTTGCGGGAAAGCCAGGAGGCTAGTGCCAAGATCCTCGACGCGAGCTGCTCGCTTGTGCGTGCCGAGGTGGATATCTTCGAGAGCTTGGCGCGGAAGGGATGGAGTGGCGGGGGCCTCGACGACTTGCTCGAGAGAGGACGGGATCTTTTTGCAGCCGACGAGGATGTGGTTGCATTATCCGGAGGCTCGGCGTCGATAGTTGGTGGTACGGCGAATGAGGGGGCAAAGCTGTTTAGTATACTGCCACCCAAGAGCATCCTGGCCGACACGGCATCGGATTCAGGGGCGAGAGGCCGGCCACCGGGCCACCCGCGCTCAGACAGTCTGCTCGTGGAGACGGAGCGGTACCAGAGTCTGGCGGGGGCCGTCACGGATAGAGCAGAGACGGAAAGCATATTTTCTGACTTTAATCAAAGCCGTGGTGTGCGACCATTTAGTCCTCAGCCTATACGGCGACAGACTACGGACGTCATCATGGACCCGGAGTCTCTACTCCATGTTGATGAGGAATTTAGAGACCATGGCGACTCAGGCGGAGATGATAATACCGAGCCTACAGAGACCTATGGGAATAAGAACAACGTTGATGGAGAATTCAATGCTGAAGACGATGATGACGATGATAGTAGAAACGCAACCCTGAGACCCGTAAAATCCGCTTCACCACGGGACAACCATCTAAGCGAAGACGAAGGGCAGGCAGAAATAACATCACCACCACCACCTAATGACACTGAAGCCGAACATCTCGAATCACCATGGCAAGACGGCCCTGATGCCAGCACAACATCTACGAACGATAATACCTAGGGGAAGCCGCGTGGATGGAGCTTCGCAGCCGAACGCCTCTCATCTCTTGATCCGGCGCTGAATCTGGACCTAAATCCCAATCTAGAGCTAGAGATGGAACTAGAGGGGCGGGATCGAAAGAGAGAGGAGTAGCTCAAATGGAGGTGCTCAAGTACAAAGTACAAAGCACAAACGAAGCGAGGGATTCCTGCATTTTGGGGGCGTTTTGTGCGCGGCGTTGGGTTTGGGACATTATTGAACCTTTGCGCTGCACTACACTGCACTGCGGTAAATTATTCATTAAGAATATTGGGTTTCATCGAATTCGTTGTGTTCCTTGGTTTGGTTTGGACCTGCCTCGCTTGTAGGAACTATATAGACTGTACGGCAATGCGGCCATGCAATGGTTGATTGAGTGTGCGGAACATATGTATACTTATTCCGATATACATATTACATGTTATATACCCCTACCTCGTTCCCCATCGATCTTTGAACCGTCTTTCTTTTTCGTTTAGAGAGAATACCGTACGTGTGTCGTATCGCAGTAGTGGTAAGGAATAATAGTCATCAATCCTGATTTGGGAATCAAGGCGGAAGTCTAGTAAAGCACGTGAAATAATCAAAGTCAAAGAAAGTAAACTCATGTAATAGTATCTAAGACAGGCGCAAAACATGGATGGGAACAAGTGGCAGACACATACAAGGAAGATAGTAAGTGTATAACGTAGAGTAAGTAAGGGCTGGTGAGAATATGAATATAGAGACAATCCAGTCTAATACGTGTTTCGCTACGCCGCGTTCCACTTCTGCCCAAGCAAACCGAAACAAAAAACTATATGACCGCTCCTGCTTAGATTTGATACGAGTATAGTATTGCTCCGATGCATGGGAATAAATACCTCGGCCTGATTAAATCACGCTAGTTCAGGTCAGTCAAGTTTAATCTATTTATCTCATAGTCGTGTCTCGTCGTAATTGTTGCTCTTTGTAGTCACGTCTCGCCTAGCATTACAGCTGAATATATCGATTTTGGCACGAAGTGTGAATAATGTCCATATATGATGATGAGTAACCATGAACACCGCACCCATATTGAATATTCAAGTGTTTTATTAAGGTGTGAGTAAGAGGTATATATTCAACGAAGAACTACATAAGTCGTCGCCTCTTCTTCCTTACTCTCCGTATCAACTAGAATTCTCTCTTTCGCTGCATGACTCGAATCTAGTTCCAACCTCTTCTAGTCTTCCTTATCGCCACTAACGAGTTCGTGACCGAAGAGGCGGAACCAGTAATCGAGCCAGTACATGATTTTCCAGTACAGACTAGCCCTGTTCATGTCGAATTCGCCGTTCTCGGTGCGAGGCACCTCATTACCGATCATGGCGCCGCTGAACCAGCCTAGTAGTGGTATGACGGCGAGCAGGTTCTCCGACCATGTGGGGCTCTTCCGCAGGGCCGCATCGGCAGGGAGTAGTTTTATCCTCCTGGCTGTTGGGATGCGTCTGCTCTTAAGTTGGGGTACGACTTCTGCTTCGGGTTGAGTTTCGGCGGCCTGCCCTTCGAACCCTGTTACTGTGGCTGTCGAGATGGTTCCTGACGATTCTGACACGGTTGCGGTGTCGAGGGTTTGTGTAGAGGCCTGAGATCCTGGGGGTGACGCGCGGTTGCCGCGATCTGATCTCGGCAAGGTTCGATTTATACCGTTTCGGGGTTGCGATGACCGTCTAGAGTGTTCTCGGAAAGAGCCTAATCGGTTGTTTTCATCAATCATGCCAACGTCGCCCACAACATCGACAATAGCTGCGTTCTCCATAGGTGGCAGGCTTCGATACGGCTCTACGTAGACGAGGTGGCCTAGGATTTTCTGAGGCGAGGCGTACAAGGCGGCACTAGCTGCTTCTTGTGACTCGAATGTGACCTTGATCCAGTGCTCTCCACCAGCAATCTTGTTAACCTTCTCCCTCTCGGCTTGTGTCAGGGGCTGTCGTCGTGTCAATCCGGGATCACGTAGGTCCGACTTGTACCGCCGCGCCTCGATGGGCGGCTCTCTAGGATAGTCTTCGCATATCCTGCCGGCAAGCTGCTCGTAGTGGTTGATGGCCGCATACTGCTGAGCAGGGGATGCGTAGCCGCGGAGGATGACCTCGATGGGCTCTCTGAGGGGAGTGGAGACTTGGTTGGCGGATTTGGACTCGTCTTGTCTTGACTTCCGCTGCGACGGCTCTGTGGCGTTCTCTGCCTGTTGCTTAGCCAGGTAGTTTGAGAAGATCCGGTCGGCGCTCTGCATCGTGGCATCTTCACGTCTGGGAGGCGCGCTGCCTGTCCTAGACCTCGATCGCCTTGTGGATTTGCCGAAAGAGCCTGACTCGCTGATCTCACGAGCACGCGTGCGGGGCACATTACGCTGTCGGTCGTTTCTATCAAGTGACATGGTCAGTGGATGTAATGGATAATGGCGATGTTTGCGACGATGATTTTTTGAGATCGCAAGATGGATGGGTGAAGACACGGTTAAATAGGCGGGGAGATGCATAGCTTGGGGAAGTATACACATATGTATATATATATATATATATATATATATATATGGGGACGTACTCAGGCCAGACCATGGCGTAGGGTCGTTGCACGCCGTCCTCGCCCGTGTACAGCTCCTCGTCTGGCACGTTGTGCAAGATTAAAGGCGGCATTGTTTATGTTGTGTTTGGGATACTTGCGGAAGAGGGTGGCTTATTCGAGAAGTGATATTTGATTTGAGGCGTGGGAATGTTGTTGATCAGAGGATTTCTTAGAATTCGCATTCAGGCTAGAGTGGAAATTCACGAGAGCTGGTTTTGGGTTGATAGATGTATTGACTTTTTTCCGCGATGCGATCGATCTCTAGGGGATAAAAAATAAATGCGGCTTGGAGCTGATTGATTGATTGAGCCTCCCGTCTGTACCTTCTCGCCTGTCGCGCCTTCCCCAGCAACCAGCAAGGTTAGGTTCACTAAAATCGCCACTAAATTTGCCAAGCCGCATTTTGATAGGCTTTCGGCCCCGTTAAACCTAAAAAACTCACCTAGGGTAGCGATAAGGTAGATAGAGTAAAGCTGTAAGTATGTAAAAGCCTCATCTTAGCGGGTAACGCCGCAGGAGCAGGTACCTTAATTGACTTAGATGAATCTAATGAATACATTAGAGCTACTTGCTCACCCTTTCCCCCACGAAGGGCTTGGCACCTGACGTAGCATCGTGCGGGAAGCTCAGCTACAGCTACCCCAAACCAGTGCTAATCTATACCTAACCTTGAACAAACGACATCATCTTCACCTACGCCGTCTGTTTGCTCTCACAGTTCCCTTTAAGCTCTCATCTCCCACTTTAACAGCAGCCAATACAGGTCACCGGCATAATGTTTCGATTCGTAAGTTGAATCACAATTAATATTAGCTCGATGGTTCGAGTCTGTTCCATAAGGTCTGTACACGGTATCACTGACGCCCATGCATTAGCATAAAACTCTCGACATTGTCACCCTCTTTCATAAGGCTGGCTCGCCGGCCTCTGTGAGGGCTGCTACCGTGCTGAAACAGGCCTCGGCCAACGCTACCGAGTCTGCCACCGAAGATCAAGCCAGTGACCATTCGCATCAGTCAAACCCTCACCGTGCCGAGTTCGAGTTAAACATCACCGAGGACCCTCCCACTGCCGACCAGCTCAGGACCATTCTCGAATATGTCGGCAAGAACAAGATTAGCTCCATCATACAAGGCGCAACAACAGAGAACGAGGCCCTCAAAAAGTTCAGGGAGAACGCCGATAGCCTTCAGCGCCCTCTGGTTTGTCACCCCAACATCTATCATCTCTTCCCGACTTTCTGCTGACATGCATCTAGGTTGTAGATTGGAACAATGGAAATGCAATTGCTTCAGGTAACGAGTCAGAAATACTCAAGTTGCTAGAACAGTTGAACAGCAAATAAGAGCTTCTTACGTATACTCTCGGTATTTGGTACTTGGTGCGTACACCCATGGAGTCCTGTTCAATAGTGTAGGGCAAAGTTTTCGCTGAATGGTTTTAAGGTTCAATGTTTGTGGAGATCGTGCACATTTATAGCCTCCTCATCGGGGAACTTAATTATCGGTCAATCTGGTCTCGTTCGGGATTATCCTGCAGCGCGTTGCCTGGTCTGTATTTATATCAATCGAGCGTTGCCCGCACGAGAATTCCCAGCTCTTTAGTCATATGTTCTATTAATTGAATCTATACGAATAGTCCGAGCGTGAAATCGATTCTTTCTTTAGCATACAACAGCATTATAATATGGGTATGCCGCAGTTCATACGGCTGAGCTGACACCGCTACGAGACATATGCAAATTGCCGACAGTGACTCAACTATACCAACCTGATATGTGTTCTACATGCTCTTCTTCGACTGTGTGTACCAAAGCAGCTGTTACCTCAATGGGTCAATATACTCTCAAACAATGCGGCCGTTGTTGTTTACATTATGCAAACAAAATCTTGTGATTAAAGTTAATGACTTGTACCCAAACCCTCCTATTTCCATTCACCATTGCCTGATATAGTTTTCTCATTGCCCTAGAAACCGGACCCTGCAGCCTTGGTGTTTAAAATGGCTCAGTCAATGCTATTTACCTTTACATGTCAATAGTGTAGGTAGTGAAAAGGGTTCTTCTCCCACCGTACTTCCACACCTCTATCTCTCTCCTACCACAACCGTAACCCTCTATTTATTCACCTCCGTACTTCACCAGCTCCTACACTTTATCCAACCAAGACCCTTCGAGATACATATCAGACCCGCACATACACATTACTCAGTCTCCTACGCACAAATCAACGTCTACCACCTTTGCAGACAAATCAGCACATTATCACGATGCCCCCTACCTGCTACGACGCCGCAGAGGCACAAAAAAACGCCGGCCCGCCCCCGGACAATTCACAATATTCAAAATACGAGCCCCCTGTGTTTTTCTTCACTGACCCGCCAGAATATCGTCCTGCCGTCTTTTCGGTGTGTAGCAGACCATTCCGTTACCCCGAAAATCCGACATGGCATCGTTCAAGTGGATACTGGTCCGCAACAAAGATCCAGGAGACTTGCGATGGGCTACGGCAAAGAATGCCGGATGTTTGTAGAGCTATCAAGCCCATTGTCGACTTCTGGGATCTATACGGTTACTTTGACGGCTACGATATTTACCATAGAGGCGCCCAGAATCTGTACAACGTATTGACACATCTCAGAATAGAGAACGAAATCGTGCAGGATGTCGTCGAAAGAGAGCAAGAAGCGCAGACGAAGCAGCACACACCGCTGTTCGAATCTCTCGTCGCTGATATGATGGGAGATCCGACAAGACAGAGCCGGTTTCTGAATTGGGACGAGAAGAAACAGCCAGACATCCTCCAGGCCGTTGCTACAGGTGACCTGCAACGGTTTTTCGAGGGCTACGACAAGTACCCAGAACATTTCCTCAAAGCGATTCGGGCTGTTCTTCGAAAGCGCTACGACAATTCTCGGAACCAAGACTCGGCTGCCGCTCCTACTACCGAAAACGCACACATCGATGTAACGAGCCGACTAGGTGAGTGCACATATTCACTGAACTCGTTTCCCCCCCTTGCTAACTATGAAATTGCAGACGCTCTACTCCGGGATGTTGAGAATATTTCGAATGATCCCTTTATGGATAAATTCGATCTCCCTGGTAACGCCCCCTCCAATAAAATAGTTATTGTCAACGGATCTTCGGCAACGGCAGCGCTCAATGCTGGCTATAGGCCTGCTATTCGTGCCAGCAACCAGAACCAAACTAAACGTATGACACACCCACATAACACCCAGCTTTCAACCCTGATTTGTTCCCGACTAACCATGACAACTATACTAGGCAATGGGGCTGGTGAATCACGACCTGCATTGAACGTACCGGCTGAAGATGGCAGTCCGTGCCACGTGAATGATCATGTTGTTACTAACCTTTCCATGGCAGAGCGGTGCCAAAGTGCACCAATTGTTATCGAAGGCCCGGATTACCCTTCCATCAACCCTGCAGCAGTCAAGTCACACCTTAGCGAGGTTGATAAGATTGACTGGAACGAGTTCATGGAGCAAAAGAAGTCAAATAAGCCCAAGGCCACGAGTCACGACCTCCAAATCACATCTCCAAGTGCTTTGCACGCTCCAGAGAGCCATTCACAGTCCATTCTGCCGGCCACGAATCAAAGCCAACCTCCAATAATCTATCAGAACGGCCATGGACAAACCACTCACTATCACGGTCCATCAATGCCAGGTGTCATGTCATCTCCTGGGTTTAATCCTGTACCCTTACCTCGACTATCGAACAGTTCAGGCGAAGCTCCGTCAGCGTCGTTTCCAATGCCGCCTCCTGGCCGGCGTCATGTCCCCTTGCCTCAATCGCCAAACAATTCAGCACTTAACGGCGCCTTCGCCAACCAGCTACAACCATGGCACACAATGACTCCACAATGGAACCATGGCCCTCCGCCACTGATGCAGCAGACCCAATATCCTGCTCCGGGCTTCATGCAGCCTAATGGTGCTGGCTATTTCATGAACGCAAATCCTCCCTACGTTCATTCGAACATTGGACAGCAGTATGGTGCACCAGCTGTGCATGCTAATGGTTTTGGAAACGCTCGAGCCCACCAAAATTCTGTGGCATCAAATCGTGTCGGCGGAAGTTGGCAGCCTGTGGGATCCGATAATATCCATGGTCCCAAGGTTGTCTTCCTCAAAGATAGTGTGGCTAATCAGAATGGCTACATGAGTAATATCAACCTACAGCGAGGCAGCGAATATAATGGGATGAGTAGACGCATGTCTACTGGTGGTAGTAGCGGCAACGCACGTTTCAACAATCCTCACACACAGTATAATGGCCATCCTCACCCCGGCCAGGCCGGAAGATCATATGTCACAGAAACAGGAAGTACTCCACGATCGACAAGCGGGGAGAAGAGACATCTCAAAAACGGGTGTGTCAATGCTGGCAAATGGCCCAGGTCGACGAAGTTCGAACCTTGCCCATGCTCCAACTGCAGCCAGAATGATCGAACCATCTACGTCTTCGGATTCAAACAAGATGCCCTGAAGCCCGATGTCGCTTTACAACAGGTAAAAAACCATTTCAGCAAGTTCGGCATAGTTGAAAAGGTGGTAAAAGCAAACGGATATAACAATTCTGCTCGAGTCAGGTGAGTCGCTGTTGTTCCATTCATTTCAGGCTTTTGTTACCTTGACGCTAACATTTGTTTTCATAGATTTGCAACCGTACACTCCGCGATAGCCGCGGTCCAAGGGCCTCCCGAACAGATTCACGCCCTCGACGGGGTTTGTCCTTTTGTAGAACACCAAATTGGATCCCAGTTTTATAAGCCACGCCGTTTCGACAACCACGTGCCAATCTCCAACAAAGAAAATCATCGTGACTGGAATGCCCATCGGGATTACAGCACAGTTCCCGTTCGCCACGAAAAGGCTCGTGATGGGATAATTGGCAAGGAATGGGCCCCAAGCCCTCAGATGATGGCTCCTCAGAACGGTCACACATCAATTGCTGAGAACAGCCAGACGTCTCAGCCAACTCTCTCCACGGGGGAGCTGCAAAGTACAGCAGGTAATACTACTGCTAACTTGCAACCTGAAAACGATAAGAACAAGAATTCAACAGAGGGTCAGCACTCAAGTGAAAATCTCGATACTCATGCCCATATAAAACACAAGGCTAACGAAAAAGTCGAAGGCGAAGAGGCACCGAGCCAGGTTCCCCAGAAGCAAGAAATTCCGGAGGTTGTCCAAGTGAATGGTCGTCTACCAGAATGTCAAGATGCCCGGGCCATGAACGGACATGACGTGCAAGTCACTGGTCAGACCAAGAAGAAAAAGAACTGGAAGAACAAGAATAAAAACCATCGACATCAAGGTTCAGAATCATTGGCTCCTACAGCCTACCCAGCAACTACCAATTGCGAGTCTCAAACAATCGGAAGGATGTTGCCTAATGGAGTTGAGCCGTTTCCTCTTTACAAAGATGTGATGTCTGGTTCGCAATTCCAAGTTCGCGGCCACTCCACCGGACCGGGAGCCAACCTATCCGTTTCGAGCAATGAATCGACAGTCATTCAAGATTCCGATCGGAAGCCCGGTAACTTGAACCCGGGGGTTCAAGACTCTGTTCCTTCCCCAACCCATACGAGTGCTAGCAGTTCGACCTTGAAGCTCAGTCCACCACCCTTTTCGAAGCCGATACCAACTTCACAGATTAACGGTGAAGCTAGCGGTAGTAAGACTGATACTGCGCCGGATACCGTTATTCAAAACAAGAAAAAGGGCGGAAGGTTGGAAGGTGAAATTAAGCAAGACGGCGGCTATCCTAAACAGAAGAATGGCAAGAAATCGCAAAAATTTCAGAAGAGCGTGGACACCCAAGCACCGGCAGAGAAAGGTCCAGATGATTCAAATGCTGAGGACACTGCGCTCAGTTCATTGGTATCAACAGCAACATTAGACAATGGTTCAGCACAGTTTGATCGAAAAGGAGAGAGCTTGTGCCAAGACGCACTACAAGAAGCCATGCAAGACGAACTGCCAAACCACAGTGATCCTTTCTTGTCCAAGCCTCCACAGGACACAGAGACCTCGACTCCTCAGGATTCAAAGTCGCGCGGGCTTCCTTGGCTAGAGAAAGGGAAGTGGAAGGAAGGGGCTGATCTCCAGAAACCGCGCCTGGTAGGAAGCAGGGCGAGAAAAGACTCGAAGATGGAGACCTATGAATCCAGTCGTCCCGAGTCTCGAACGGAAATCGGCACATCTGAAACAGTCAAGACATCTTGTCCCCCTGCGCCGGCAGCTGTCTCTTGCGCTTCTTCATCAGCATCATCTACAACCATCCCGGCAAGAACGGAATCAAAATACCAGAGAACAAATAATTTCACAAACCCCAAGAAGGGCGTCGGAACACAACACTCTGGCGCAAAGACGAATGGCAACAAGAAGAAGAGCAAGAATGGGGCTCGAACTGAAAATACGACAAGCAATGGCCCCTCAGCCAAACCACACTCAGGAACGGCGCAGCCGCAGGCATCACCAAAGAAGAGCATCCTCAACACAGAGGACTTTCCCGCACTCCCACCAAGCAAGCCAGCCCCGTCGATGCCAGCGTCCGCACCGCGAGTCATGTGGCCCGTTGCGATCCCTCTAGTAGGTCCGTGGACGAAAAACAGAGCTGTTTCTGCCCAAGTATCGACCTCGAGTTCTACCGCCGCAGCCACACCCACTTCCACTGCTCCTACAACCGATGGCCCAGCTTCGGCAGCCACTACTTCTACGGCTCCTGCTGCTGCTACGAATCCCGCCGTAGAGTCTGAGAAACAGCGGGAATGAGGGCGAGAGGAAGAAGACGGAAGGAAGGGGAAAGATAGAGGGAGCGGATCATGAGGGAGAGAGGAACGGCAGATAAGCGAAATATCTTGCCCAGGAGAGGGGTTTCACAAAATGGTATACTCGCTCGTCTCGTTCATTGGGATATACGCCTGCCGAATCTGCACTTCTACGTCGACGAACCGCGCACGTCCCCTAGAGAAGCGAGGAACATCACCAACACCGGCAACGACGGCCAGAGGATCAAACCCACAACAAAAAACGAAAAAAAAAAAACCGAAAAATAGAGGGCATGATGAGATTGTTCTGATCCTCTTTTTAGTTTTTTCAGTTTTCCTGTTTCATTTTTCATCCATGTTCCCGGCGTTTATGAACTTGCCTACCACGACGCAAAGACACGGCCAAAGATGTTGCATTTCCGGCTCGATTTCGATCAATTCAAAACAGCAAAAAAAAAAAAAACTTGATAATCACAAAATTTCAATCAAAAAAGGACATGATACGGCGTGGTTTATGGCGCAACTGTTTTTTTCTCGGATTTTTTCGGCCTGCGATTTGGAGGGGAAGGGGGGGGGGGGGGGGGTTGATTTTTTCTTCTGAATGAACGGACACGACAGGATGGCACGACTATACGAGGACATGGGGATATACGGATATGAGTGTAGGAGGATATAGGCGGTGTTGGCCCTGGGGCGTGGAGGGTGTGATTTGGTATGAAAATTGGAGTCGGAGTTCAGAGATGGTATTGCAGGAGGGAATTTTGGGGATGGGAGTTCTGGGGGGACGGATTTTGAAGTTTTTTTTTTTTCAATTTTGAAGGTTTTATGAATTGAAAACGGTGCCGTCACTTTGAGGTTCTCTACTATTATATTGTGATATGCTGTGCTGTGCCTACTGTGCCCTGTAGTGATACTTACGTCGTATTGGTGAGTATTAGTTAATGGATAACGACTACGTAAGGTAATATCGTGATGATCAAGACTGAGTAGTAGTGCTAGTCGTTCCACGTTAGACGGAAGACTGTTCCCGCGCCTTGAGACCATCTCAGTAGTAAAATGCACGAATATTCAAGAGATTCGTTAACTCATGGTATACCGCGGATGAGCTTTTTGTAGGTAAGAACAGGCATTACTGGGTATTTGACGTATATTCATGGGTTGCAACTATACACTTGGCACATCTGAATCTCGATGCACGATCTCCAATCCTTGTCTTGCCAAGTTGGAGAGGTTTCTAAACTTTTTTTGCATTGCTCTGCTTCTAACCACCCTTCTATGTGCCGTTGATACATAAGTCTTGTCTGTGTAAAACGTATCACATCATACTTCATTCAGCCTTGACGAGTGTGGCTACAGCATCCTCGATTTGCTTGTCGGATAAACCTGTAGTTCCCTGTGTTAGTCTCTTGACCTAACCTGACTTGATTTGCCTACAACAGCGTTTTATCCTCCAACTCGAAATATGGAAATGATTTCATTTCTGGGCTACTCTCTCTTTCTCAGGAGTTACATACCTTCTAATGACTGGCTCTTCTCCTTTCCGAATTCTGCATACCTCCATTATTAGCATTGTATCGTTCCTTCATTACTGCCTTGATATCCTGCTTGTCCGGCATCCATCTCAAACACTGAAAGGATCGGGCAGGGAATCTGGGGATATGGAAACAGGAGAACAATGACGAACCGTATCGAGCGTATATCTTGGGGATTGTGCCGGCGGCTTCGCGGATAAGGATGGGCGTGTGTGGGTTGTTCTTCTTCATCGTTGGGTAGGCGCGTGTGAGGAATGTCCTGTGAACGAATAACCGTGCATTAGTCCCTTCGTTCATTTTCTCGGGTCTATTCATGTCGTATCCACGCCGCCCGTTTCACGTCTCGAATCGGTGACGTGAGGTGTATGGGGCGCAAATGTCTATCTCTGGTCGTGGAAATCGATAAAACGCACCTCGTCGCTGCGCCGGATTCGCTCTGGCAGAATAGGAAGCGGACCTCCTTCAGGGCCGTGGCGAAGGCATATTTACCCGACATCTTGACGGTTCCGCCGGCTGGGTTGGGGATCTGGGGTGTCCGGGTGTAGGTCGTGGACGTCGATGGGATGAAGTCAGACTTCCAGGACAAGACGTAACTTGACTGGCTAGGGACGATTGGTAGTGCTGGTTAGCTCCGGCCCCATTCAGAGGCTCTGCATTGCAAAGCAATTGTTTCATCCAATCAAATTGTCCAATTCAGCATTGAAGTCGAGCTACCGGGTATGTGCATATCTGTTCAGAATGTGTCTATAAGAATATTACTAAAGCTCAGGTGGGGGGCTCACCTGCCTTATCGGTATCTAAAGTTAGATGCTTAGGCTGTCAAATGCAGGGGTGTCGCCGATTATCTCCGGAGTCCCCAACAACATTTCCAATATCTTTTCCCTCGTCATAGCCTACAACCACGGACTATCGCCATCCCACGACCTCGTCGTCTCCGTCCCCTCCCTGCGTTCGACCTCACGATCGATCAACCATCAACATATCAGTCGCGATAGTCGGGTTGCTTCTCGGTTTTCACAATACGTAACAATGCCTCCCACAACGACCATGTTCCGCGCCGCCAGGCCCATCTTTCAACAACCCTACCGCGCGGCCTTCCGCAGCCAGTTCGCCCGCACTTCCGGCCGCCGTTTCCAGAGCACCACCGCTGAGCAGCAGTCAGCCAGCTGGTTCAAGCGCATGTGGGATTCGCCTATCGGCTTCAAGACTGTACACTTCTGGTAAGTCTCTCATTATCAGTCCGTCTATATGGATGCCGGGCGCAACCTGCATCACATGCCAACTGCCCTTGTCTCCTCCCATGTGACAGCTGACAGCTGTATTGTATCGCCACTCTGTGTCGCACATGGAGATTCCACGCCAACCTTTCGGAAACCATTCACTCCGCAGAATTGAATGAATGAGCTAACCACCGCATTACCCCCGAACCAGGGCTCCCGTAATGAAATGGTGTCTCGTGATCGCCGGAATCGGCGACTTCGCGCGTCCCGCCGAAAACCTCTCCCTCACCCAGAACGCCGCCCTCACCGCCACCGGCGCCATCTGGACGCGCTGGTGCTTCGTCATCACCCCGCAGAACTACCTCCTCGCCGCCGTCAACTTCTTCCTCGGCTGTGTCGGTGTCGCCCAGCTTACCCGTATCGCCATGTACAACTCCTCGCAGAAGAAGCTCTCTGGTACTGTAGAACAGAAGGCTGAGGAGGTGAAGGAGGCTATCAAGTCGTAAGGCGTGCATTGGTGTGTGGGAGAGGAGTGAAGACTTGGCTGATGATGGACGTGGGGAGAGTTGAGTTAGACCGATGAGAGACGACATGGACGGATTTGGTCGAATGCATATTTCGGCAATTATAGACGATGACAACACAGACAAACGAGAGCATTTATATACACGGCATTCCCTCGGTGGTTCACGACATGCACCGCAACGTTGGATCTACGGATGAAGAGATGATGTCCAACGCATACTATAACTGAATGCGTATGGTTATACTGCATTGCGTAGGATCCATGTTTCTCCTGGTACTGGTCAGTAGTGGTCGGGGAATTAGAACGCTACTGTATACTACTACCTACTACCCTACCTAGCCCTCACGAGCATTCGTTCCGCTGGATATCTCGGCGATATCACAATCTATTTGGTTATTCAAAGTTACTTAAGAGTATCAAAGGCCGTTTTTTTGGCTTTGTAGTGTCCAATTTCGTGACTTTAAATTCCGCAATCGTATAAACTAACTGTTAGCCGCTTACACGAGTTATCGAGCTATTTGAGACTTCAATGGTTTAGAGCTCGCCCGGACATTTCATTCTTATGGTCGCTCTAATACTGCTTGATAATGGCCCTGGACACATACATGAATAGAATCCTACTTGCATACACCTGATACCCACCAATAAAACAGGGCGGAAGGGCAAGGGGACACCCCAGCTGAAGAAAAGAAATGATAAATAAACGAAAGAAAGGAAAAAAGGATAAGCGACGAACAAGAGGAAGGGAGAAGAGGCAGTTTTATGAACCATGCTGCAAGCGGTTCAATCTTGGTTACTCCTGTTGAATCATGGTGGCCATATGACTTTCTCGTGGCATACTACCGCGTATTACTCTCGTCCTCATCTTCATTTCGCGGCTCGAAACTCAGCTGTACGATCAGATACCGTTAGCATGCATTTTGATGGGGATATGAATGATTCATAAGTGGAAAATGTGGACAACGTAGAAAACGGGAGAAACGGCAAGAGAGTATGGCATATAAGGGGTGAAAAATAAGGGACAAAGCATACCGAATTGCCATTATAGAACTGCGCATCCCTCCTCCTAGCCCGCAAGTTCTCCATAGGAACGTCGCCGTGGCCGGAATTGTCCCCACCTCCACCACCACCACCGAAGAACAAAGCGAAGAACCCGCCTATAGAGTTCATGATGGCCCCATATAGCGAAGAGAACACGCCAACGAGAGGCGAGAAGAGACCGCCGGCGCGCGCGTAGGCGGCGCTGTATCGCGTCGGGATGAGCACGAGGGTAGCGGACGGCGCCAGACCGAGCGAGAGGAGGGATTTGATCTCCTCTTGCGGCTCGATGACTTTGTTCGGTCGCGGCGTGAGCACGACGCGGAACGAGTAGGGTGCGTCGCTGTCGGTTCGCTCCTCGTCGATCCACTTGCGCACGTCGCTGCTGAGCGTCTGGTCGCTCGCGAAGCGCGTGCGGATCGTGGTGCCGTCTAGCAGCCGGACCTGCAGCGAGCACTGATCGCCTCCTCTCCCACCAGCTTTGGTGTCCCTTTCGCGAAGAGGGATAGACGCCGTGCTCTCGCCACTGTTAGCATCGGCGTCGGCGTCGGCGCTTAAGAGTTGTCTAGCTCTGCGTTCAGCGGCTTCGCGCTCTTTCCTTGCGCGCTTGTCGTCTTCGATGCGCTTTAGTATCCTCTTGCGCTCCTCGTTGGCTTGTTGTTTGCGCAGCTTGACCTCGTTTGCGTGCGTTTGCTCTGCGGTTGGTGGGTCGTCGCAGCCGCATCTCTCGTCTACCCTTCTGCGAGCCTCTTCTTCAGCCTCAGCTCTTGCTTTGGCTTTCTTTTCGGCCGCTTTCTTCTTTTCTTCGTCTGCTGTTGTGGTTGACTGGGATGGCTGAGCTGATACTGAAGAACTGGTTGATGCGACTGTAGGCTGTGTATTATTATTTGGTGTATGAGATGGGGCACTTTGACGAGTTTGCGAGGTATTTGCCGCCGGCCTTGATGAAGCTTGGCTTTGTTGTGGTGTGACAGCGGGGACGATTTTCTGAAGTCTTCTGATGAACTCATCCCTTTTGGTTCCAGCTGCAATATATTCCTTCAGTTGTTGGTTTCTATGAGAAGTAAGCAGTGTTCTCCTGATTGATCAGAAGAGACTTGATCAAAATCAATCAAGATTTTCTGCTAGGGAAAAGAGGGTTGCGCACTCTATCACTACAATTGTAGGCTTCTTGGGTACAGGGAAAAGGGCCTCAAGGAAGCCGGCCTCTTCAGAGCCCGCAGGTAGTTTCAAAACTACAGAATTGATCTCAAGCCCGGGCCGTATCTATGGCGATTAGTTGAAAAGATTTCGCGAAGCCACACCCATGGGCAACATACTGAGTCATTTGTAGTAAGTTCATCTTCCCAATTCTGACTCTCTGTCTCGTTATCTACATATGAACATTAGCTGATGTTTTTACAGAGAGGATAGCAGCTGCATGGGAAGGAATTGAGAGAAATGGATGAGAATCCGGGAGAGGTTCTACATGGGATGAAATCGCTGATATCTATCTGATATTTTAAAGCGGCGAGTGAATACAAGCATAACGGAAAAGTGGCGCTTCATTACCTGTGACGAAACAGACAACCTGTTTTGATTGTTGGAGGGCCGTGGATATGGCCTCCTGTAGAGTCCCCTGGAAAAACATGTTGATTGCAGTGGCGTTGTCAAAGTAGGGCGACACCTAAGTCGAGATGCAGTCTATTGATGCAGTTAATTGAAGTGGCGTTGGGTTCAAGTTGGCCAAGGTGTCTTGAAATGGATATCGTCGTGGTGGGACAATTCTCGGCTGCAGACGGAAATCAGATAACCGATGAAAATGAATCACATAAATGCGTTTGGTTCAGAATCCTTTAGCTGATGATGATTCAGATTGTTTCATTAAGCAACCCCAAAAGAAGAAATGGAAGGGTAGCATTAACATCGAGGTGTGGGTGTCTGTGGAAGAAGACCTAGCAAGTGAACGTAACTTACATCTGCTGACGACATGTAGACGCCCCGCCGTGCCTGTATCGAACCCATGCAGGTGCCGGGCCTGTGACCTTTTGTATGCATCTAACCACCTATGCTCTAATCGAGAGCGACAATATAGCACTTCTCACCACGTTCGCCTGAGCAACAATGAGTATGCGAACAGTCTAAGTGTTCCAGAATGAAAAAAAAAATCTAGTTATAATTTGAATTCCGTGGGATCCCAAGCTTATGCATTATTCTTACTACCTCTTAATTACTTAGTTGTGATTAGAGTGTGTGCCTCATTACAGGTGTTGCAGGGAATCGACTTTCAGATAGGAGGAACTCGTCCTCGGAGACTAGCAGAAGCGCCAGGCAGTCAAAATAGCCCCAGGGCAGCAATTTGCGAAGATGGCAGACAACCGTTGGGCTAAGCGAAGACCGCGTAGTAGAGTAGATAGTGTACGATGATCAGGCCGGGCTGCGCCAGGGAATGGTGCTACTATAGATAGAAGAAGGCCCTGAAAAAGGATCTTATCGAAGGAGAGGATTACATAGAAATTGCCAATGGCCATTCGAAAGCGTCAAAATACAAATGAGCCCTAAAATCAAGGGGAATGCATCACTACCAAGGAATGTAAAACGTTAAAAGTTAACTCAACCAATTATTTTTCACCCATACAGGTTCCGTTGTCTAACCCCTCTTTCCAGCACGCATATATGACGAGCGCTGTTTGAATTGATTCCTGAACCTGTTATCATTTAAGGATCCTGTCGGCGTACTATTTTTCTCAGATCATTTACACCTTCTGTTATTCCTCCAGATCCAACTGCTTCGTAACAGAGAAATGGATGCATTGCACCGCAAACCACCTACCAGCTTCTTCCGCGTTCAGCATAAGGGATCGTTCACCTTCTACCATGCTAGCGGTGAAGGTGGCTTCGAATCTCGAGCCCATTATTGTATGGTCTACAGTCATTGGATAAATGAGGGGAAATTCAACAGACATTTGGATTGGGAGGATACGTCGTCAGAGCCGACGCCGTTCATATCTGTATTGGATAACGAACGTATGTATAACTTTGATCGTTTTCCTCGGCATAGGTATCTGATTTGATACAGGCGACGCGAAAAGCTGGGCAGCGAAATGCTTCGCGAACGGACATCGGGAGATCATAATTGCGCAAATTACTGGACAGAACCTAGAAGCAATTGATTTGCCCATCGAGTTTCAGGGCTGTACTGTTCA
This sequence comes from Xylaria venustula, assembly GCA_022578775.1. Taxonomy (NCBI): domain Eukaryota; kingdom Fungi; phylum Ascomycota; class Sordariomycetes; order Xylariales; family Xylariaceae; genus Xylaria; species Xylaria venustula. The sequence continues at coordinate 215,765 of MU389349.1, read as the reverse complement.
TCTTCCAGCGTGGAAGGATCCTTCGGGCTGCATCTTGCTCTCGACATCTGATGTAAGAAAGCATCTGCGGGTCTCGGTGCGAATCAGTCGGCTTTCGGAATGGTTTGCGCTTGACTTTATTCCTGCCACAATGATCAAAAACGTTACGCGTTATCCCTAGGCATATGCTACAAGTCAACGATACACAGAGGACCGAAGGACGGTCTAACGCGGAGACATGGAACACACGACGGGAAAGCGGAATAATTCTCATTATGAAAACGTGGTGGTCATGAAGTTGTCGATGGCGCGGCCTACTCTCGACGCGGGGTTCTGGCTCTCTAGAAGCTACCCCGTCAAGCACCTGTAATGTGACAGCAGGCAAACGAGGCAACTTTGGAAAGATTGACGAGGTTAGTTGATTAGAGTTGATTAGGACATGACGGCAATGTCGAGGGTTTCTTGATGTGCAAGTAACAATAGAATAATTAGTAAGGTGTTTTTTGGGGAGCAACCAAAGAAAAGAAGAGGTCCAAATCTAACATACAAAATTATAAAAACGGAACGCTTCGTGACGTTGGAAACGAACATGAACTTGTCAAGTCGCGCTCTGTCCTGCGTAGGTATTCTACTTACAAGACTATGCATCAAAAGGATATACCAACCGCCAGGTTATCGGGGCGTTCCATCTATATTCACTTACCAGGTACTTAGACAGAGCTCAAGAAATCCCGTCGTCATACACAGTAAAGCTTCCATGTCCAACATCAACAACCAATGCCGCCATACGTAGCAACAAATGTAAGCGGCAGAACAGAACACACAGCACCATGAAGTGCTTACCAATAAGTTTACCGCGGCATGTCCCTGCGCGCCAAATCTCCCGCTCAATCACACACCGATTCCACAACTCCTCTTCACACTCCCGAGCCGCACTCCCAGTCCCAAGACATCCACAACCACAACTCCGATTGCGCTCCCACCAACAACAAACCCGACCCTTCACACAAACAACGCCGCAAAGAAGACAACCAGGCGACGACCCAAACTTCACCTCCATCCTCGACAACCCCCCCGAACTAGTCCGCACAGGCCGACGGCACGGACCGGGCCTAATCATCCTAGCACTGATCCCCATCACGGCGCTGGTGCTGGGGACATGGCAAGTGCAGCGTCTAGGCTGGAAGACGGAGTTGATCGCGCGGTACGAGGACCGGCTAGTACAACCCCCCTTACCGCTCCCGCCGCGCGTAGATCCAGAGGCGATCCACGATTTCGATTTCCGCCGCGTCGTGGCGCGGGGACGGTACCGGCATGATCAGGAGATGTTGATCGGGCCGCGCATGCGGGATGGCGAGAGCGGGTATATGGTTGTCACGCCCCTGGAGAGGGATCCGGGGGGCAATGATGGGAAGGGGAATACGACTGTGTTGGTGAATCGCGGGTGGATTTCTAAGACGTTGAGACGGCAGGGGGATAGGCCTGAGGGGTTACCTACGGGGGAAGTTGTGGTGGAGGGTTTGCTGAGGGAGCCTTGGAAGAAGAATATGTTCACGCCGGACAATCGGCCTGATAAGGGCGAGTTTTACTTCCCGGATGTTAAGCAGATGGCGGAGTTGTCGGGGAGCCAGGCTGTTTGGGTTGAGCAGACTATGGGTACGTTACGGCATGGTTATATTCACGTTGATGATTTTGGGGGACGCTCCATTCTCAATTGGGGTTGGATTTTACTTTCATTGGGTTCTTGCTAACGTTGTTTCGTCGCAGAACCCGACCTGATGCAGGCCTTGGAGATGCAGTCCAAAGGTATACCTATTGGTAGACCGGCTGAGGTCAACCTGCGCAATAATCATGCCCAGTATATCTTTACCTGGTATGTGATATCATCCCTTTTCTTTACCCCTTGGGATGCAATTTTGATACTCGTATCAGGTATGGCTTGGCTATTGCCACATCCATAATGTTTTACATGGTCGTCAAGAAGCCTCCCGCAGATATGTCTCGTCGCATACGAATGAACAAAGAATGGTCATAGACCTTCCTGTCAAATTCATCAAATAAAGCCGAAGTTCAGGACTTATCTCAAGTCACTTCTTCCTGTTCCTCTCCCTCGGCATCTACGCGCCTCGCCTTCTTTCGTGGGACTTTACTGAGAACTGGTACGGGCATACGCAGCTCCTGCAGAAGTTCTCTGGGTAGATGGCGCTGAGCTAACGCAAACGGCGTAGTTGAAGCATTTGTTTGCCGTTGTCTGTATCATATATGATGTCAACCTTTGAATTGTATAAACAGCCTGGTAGAATGTATAAAATCATACCTTCGCATGAGAGCAATCATATCGCTCTCATCGATAGTCTTTCGGCCTGCATGCTTGGCAAATGCAGATAGATCGTCTCCAAGCTGCTCAAAAAACCAATCCGTCGCTTGCATTATGGCATCTAGTGTGTCCGGGCTGATCTTCCCTTTGGATCCTGCGGTCTTTGCACACGTTGTCGCCAGTCGTTTCACTACCCCTGCCGGTAACGAGGGATACTCTATACCGTATCTTGATTTTTTCTTGCCTCTTTTCTTCAACGTGCCCCTACTGGGCGCCGGATTAGTTGTCCGCGATTGTGTGGTTATCTCTTCTATCGTATGAATGTCGTCCTCGGGCGCATTGCCGCCTTCCTCTTCGCTATCAAAATCGGGCATATCCATTGGTTCGTTCACATGATCATCGTCGTCGTCATCGTAATTCATGTTGGCCACATCATCTAGCGGGCCGTTGTCGCTTTCCAGGCCTTCTAACCCCTGGGTTGCCGTTGGATCTCGCACAGGTGACTCCACTGGGGCCATCATGAAAGTGCTTTCGTTCCCAAGATCAGGGATCTCTATAGCTCCGAATACACTGTCACCGCCAATTGTCTGCCGTCTTGCTTCATCCGCATCCAGGCTATTCAAATACATTAGCCTGTCTGACCCTATATTGTTAGTAAAACCTAGGTTAAAGCGCTTACCGTTCAATTATGGCCGGCTCCTCCATAACCACCTCTGCACTGTCGTCCAGAGCTGGCGGCGGAAAGAAGCCAGAGTCAATGCCCACATCGTCACTCTGTATGTCCGGTCCCATGTAGTCGCTATATCTCATACTCCCCAGGCTACTCCTTATGGTATTATCCTGCACAGCTCGCCGGGGAAGCTCGATCGACTGCATGGTGTAATTGTCCTCCTCGAACACACTAAGCCGAGGGGGTTTTAAATCATCATCGTCATCCTCTTCAAGCTCAAGGGGCAAAGAGAAACGGGGCCGTTCTATCGGGAAATCATCATCGCTTTCGTCGTCCTCGGCCAAAGGGGCTAGAGTGGAATTGCCATCGCGAGCCGAGGATTCGGGCGAAGATGAAGAGGACAGAGCCTGGGATGTCGGTGCCAGGACCCGACTAAGGTTTCGCAGGAGATCCCGGGGCGTTTCGCGTTGTTCGCGCAAACTGCGCCGACGGGTTCTTCCTGGTGTAAATAAGGCTGCGCGACGCTGGTCCATTGCCCGGATGGCAGCGCGTGCGTGCGGGGTGGTGGCAGCATTGTTCCGCCGTGCTGAGGCCGAAGGGCGGCCGGACGCCGGTTCACCGTTCGCTGTTTGTCGATTCGGAGTTGCGGCGACTCGGGGCGTACTCAAGGGGGCGAGAGAACGACCCCGTGATGATCCGGGGTTGTTGTTTGCCATCATGTAGGTTCGATGCGTATCTGTTAGACTGTGTTGGGCATTCGGCAGTGGAACGGCAGCTCGTCGTCAAATAAGCTGCTGAAGAGTCTGCGGCTCATTTCTTGTGTTCGTTGTCCGGCATGGGTCTATTGCTGTACCGTCCGCTATGTGTTGATATTTACATACAAGGGATGACGTCTCCGCCCGAATTTACTGCTGCTGCTGTACAGCTGGGCTTCCAATCAAAATAAGCACCAAGCGGGGATAGGTTCATTCGACCTGAATCGAGTCAGCACGCGTGTATGGACCATCTAGAGGAGGTAGAGTTACGACGCGTCTGCGCGTCCACAAGTGCTTGCTTTCCACGGCCGCACTAATCTTAATATGGCTTAGTTTATTTATTAGTCCTATGAGTAGGTAGCGCTAGTGGCACTTCTGTACTTGGTACGACGCTAGCCTTTTCCGACTTCAACTGCAGGTGGGGGTTACCTACCCGTCTGTCTCAATGCATGTATCAATTCTGCAGCCATCCAAACTCCCGGATCTTGGCGTTGAAGCTGGTTCAACCACCTGTTTCAATAAGGTGTTTCGAGATGCATACTACAATAACTCAGCAACGTCATTGGTATATCTATGTACCTGGCCTTCTAATCATGGGAATCACATGCAATTTATAACACATGCTAGGTTGAGACTGATGGTTAAAAGACATCCGCATAATGGATATAGTACGCATATATACCGTACCATGCGTTGCATCCGGGTAAATGTTGTGTCCTGTTTCATTCGGCTCCTCCCGATTGTTGTTGGAAGAAGAATACCCCGTGGTACCTATTATAGGTACCGGTACTGTCTACTGCAAGCACTTACCATCCTCTCTGCCGTTTGCCATTATCAAATACTTCTCGCTTAGGAAGCACCCCGGCCTGTTGTCGATCAATCTTTAATGGTAGGAAAATCATGGGGAATTTTGACATTCTGCCGTATTTGGAACACACTAACCTGGTTATCTACCATACTTACAAACCGACACTATGTACTTTCCTAGGCGTATATTGACTCTGTTTGTCATACTCATTTCATTCGTCCATGTCCACGTACTGTCTAGGTCTACAGCCGTATTAGTTGAAAAAAAAAAAAACCCCCGTCACAGTGTAATTGATCTACCATCCTCTACCTGAGAGTTGATAACGTGACGAGCGTTACTTCAAAATAATCTAGGTAATAGTTTGAGTTTAACACCAGCTTATTGCGGTAAGCATCCCCACTCTTTTCCACGGCTATCCGACAAATAACTCTGATTTGTCGCAAGATGCGAAGTATTGGCGAATCAAAGTGAACTATGATTACTCCATTGGCATTCTGGTAGCCCGGAAGCGATGATCCCCCTGATACACATGGCACGACAATAAAGCCCCGGGGCTGTCATGTCACAAGCTGTGCTTCAGATCTACATCATCTTGAGCAGAGAGGGTGCAAGTACGTGCACCGGAAAAAAATACATTTCCTACCTATCTAATCGTTTACTATAGGCTTATTATACACCCTCTCGCTCACTTACTCGTTTCTTTAATCGGCTTCCAACAATACTGTATAAATCACTAATCTCGTCTCACAATACCACAGAGTATAAACCACTAATACCCAAAACACTGCGCACGTGGGGACTTGATGTAAGGATCATACAATAGGTAGATAATACGGACTGGGGTCTCAATAAGCTACAACTCTATTGTATTGTAAGTCGGTTGAACGGCCTCAAACATTGGATACCTACCCAGACTACACTAGTGTAGGTAGGTATTCCATTTTACCAAAGTTTCGCTCCCTACGTTAGCAAGACAAGCTCTACCATTTTGCTATTGTCTCTTGGGAATTAAGAGCACGTTTATTTTGACCCTTATTGTATATATCCCAGTACACAAATACCTAGCTTGAGTTTTCCTCATCCAATCATACCAATGCCAATCAGTATGAAAATGGAATTTAGGGATGAGCACCGGCCTCATTATTAGTGATACTCTCTTGCGAAAGCTATCCTAGTCTGGATTCATGCATAGATACAGTACGAGGATTCGTTACAACGGGGTCTTACCCCTCGCTCTACATCAAGTCGTACCACTTACAACCATTTATAGGTGCCCCCGGGCCAGCTTTGGGTGGGATAGATTACATAAGCGGACGGACCAATTAGGGGTTTCCTTACGTCCATAGGCCGGCAGTACGCACCAATTGACCCCTGTCCCTTGTTTGAGATAGGCGCACGGCTGTAACAACTCGGTACTATAACCGCCTACCAGTCCTCGCCAGTGTCCGCAGCCACTCGAACTAAATCCCATCTCGTCACTTACAGTTAGCCTCGCCCGCTGTACTTAGTACCTGTAACGTTGTTCTACCATCGCTACACCCACCCACCTAACCCATTACAAGCCGACCGCCTTTCTTCAACGCTCTAAAGAGGTTGGATTACCTCTTTGATCCTTGGAAGCTCTGTCAATCCAACCAACCAGACATTTCATCTACTATCTCTAGGGAGCTGTCCATCCACTCATCATTCCCGTCAGTCAACCCCGTCATCGCCCAATCCATACATCGCTCACCACATTACACGACGAACCCGACTTACCTTACTTTGCAATTACAAAACGGCTTGGTTTTTCTGTGTCAGTTCGGAAAGTTAAAAGGCTCTGCTCTGCGAACGTGCCGTGCGTGTGAGCGTTTGTTTGCGCGTGTGTGTGCCTCTGTTCTGTTCCTCTATCCGTCTCTTTTGCCCCCGGTCTTGTTCCGCCCATAATACTTTTTACTTTTGGCTTGGGATGATCCGAGCGCTGCATCTCTTCTCTGATTGACCGACTTGATTAATTGCTTGACCTGATCTGATCCCAAAAACTCGTTTGCCAGTCATTTGAGGCGTCCATCCTTTTCAGCAGCCTACCTGCCTATTTGCCTATTTACCTATTTACTTACCTAGGTATTTACCTATATCCCTAGGAAGTAGGTACACTGGAAACGGGCGCTACACCAGCTGTGCTGCCAGAACCTTACGCCACTCTCGACTCCATCTTGTAGGTTTATCGTCCTCCAATACCTTGGGTGGTGTTGCTGTATCCATTCGTCTCTCTCCCGGCCTCGGTTCCTACCTATCATTTCACCTTTCACAGCTGTCTACCTGCCTGGTTCTCCCTACATTATCACAAACCGCAAACCTCCTCTGTCCCGTTTCATGTCCCCTCCCTTAGCTGGCTCTCAGACCTTGCCACCTCGTCGGGAATCCAACAAGCTGTTCCTCTAGCTCGTGCCTCGTGCTCGATCGCTCGCTCGCTCGCTTGCTTGCTCCACACCACAGTACTACGGTGGTCGTATGCCTTGACTGTTTTTCCTTTTCCTCCTTTGTCCTCCCCATCCGACCTGCCTGCTTCAAGCGCAAAGCCTAAAGCGTAAAGAGAAACCATCTGCTAGTCCACATACTCCCACGTTCTCGCTGCATTACACCCATCCATTGGCACCACTGTTCTCACTGGTATTTTGCCTATTCGGACTGTCGTGCTCACGGTCTGTTCCCAAACGGTTCCACCTTGGCCTGCAAGAGCTGCTTAGCCCATCGGGTAACCTACACCAAATCAAACCAAAGCAAAGCTACTATATAAGTACTGCTGCTACTACTACTACTACTCGAGTACTGTACATCCACCCCCAAAAACGCCAAAGCGCCTCCCCGTCCACACCCCCCCTTAATCGTTACCTTAAGCTGTTTTATGCTGCCCAACTCCTGCAAGCTGCAGTACGCCACCCTCGTCGTACCTTTGCTTTGCGTGTTAAGACTTCTCTGACCTTTGTTGTGTTGTAGCCAACAACGCTCACTTTGAAACTGCGTCGCCCACTCCCACGGCTCCCACGTCTTTGCCGCCGACCGTGCCTGATAACCACCAACCCCTGACCCTCGCCGATCCACGCCGATATCCTACCACCCACCCCGATAATTGAACCTCCACTTGTTCATCGTCCGCGTACATATCAACGTCTTTGCTCAATACCTCGAATCCACAGACCATGGCAGCTCCCGGTGTTCAGTCTTTGAAGGTATGCCCTACAGTGCCTATCCGTCTCAAACAGCGACAATGACAACAACAACTAATTACGCCAATCCCTACAAGTGTGTCGTCACTGGTGATGGTGCTGTCGGCAAGGTAAGCTACTCTCCGCAACAATACCATCCCCCGCCCTTCTTGTTAATATACTAACTCCCATCTCCTAGACATGTCTTCTCATCTCATATACCACGAATGCTTTCCCCGGCGAATACATTCCCACAGTGTTAGTTCTCCCACTTCCCCGCCTATCAGCTATTGTCACATGCCAACGTTGGTCATCTTCTTTGTAGCTTTGACAATTATTCCGCAAGTGTTATGGTCGATGGGAAGCCGATTAGCCTTGGACTTTGGGATACTGCTGGACAAGAAGATTACGACCGCCTGCGTCCGCTATCATACCCCCAGACCGATGTCTTCCTGATTTGCTTTAGCATTGTCAGCCCACCCTCGTTCGATAACGTCAAGGCCAAGGTATGCCGGCCTTTCTGACCATCCATGCCCCCAACCTGCTAATCCAGTCGCGTCTAGTGGTATCCCGAGATTGACCATCACGCCCCCAACATTCCGATTATCTTGGTTGGTACCAAGCTCGATCTCCGAGAGGACCCTGCTACTCTAGAGAGCCTCCGCTCTAAGCGAATGGAGCCCGTCTCTTATGACCAAGCTTTGATCTGTGCCAAAGAAATCAAAGCGCACAAATACCTAGAATGTTCTGCATTGACTCAGCGAAATTTGAAGAGCGTTTTTGATGAAGCTATTCGGTACAACACCCCTCCCTGGGAACATAGCTAGATTGGAGAGCGACTGACACATGCTGCAGTGCTGTTCTAAACCCTCGTCCTGTTCCCGTAAAGGGAAAGAAATCAGGAAAGTGCACCATCCTTTAAAGAGATACCCACGCACGCCAACCCGAAACATGATATTTTGCTGCATGCAACAGATATTTGGCATTGAAATGCCGGCGTTTTGGAGGCTCAAATAGGAAAGACGACACATATCACTTAAGGAATCATACTGAGGCTATTTCTTTGCATTAACCATCTTAAATCGGCCTCATGTCCCTTCCTTTGCACACACAACTACATACTCATCTATTCAGTCCGATCTCATCCAGCGATCAAGGACTTGTACGACAGATTTTGACCTGGGAGGAAGGGAGAAGAGGAGCAGTTGTGGCTCAAAGCAGTGAAATTGAGAAGCACTTGTTTATCTGCAAAAAGGACTGCTTGTCCAAGAAGCCAGATACCCAGTTTCTCGGGTGTTTTCCTTTCCGTGATCTTGGTTCTAGCCAAGTTTGGAGAAGACCAAGAACTTGAGCATAAGGACCTATCGTGTCTGTTTTTGTCGTCCTTCCCCGGAGTTTGATAGAAAGTGGAAAGCCTATATTACTACAGCACAGCATGGGATGTCCACTTCACAGCCATTCGTCGAAACTGTAAATATCACAGCGTAACATGGAAGTCGAAGTTTTTTCCCCCAGTCATAATACTACCTTATCAAATTATGTGTGCATTTATCTATTACGCTTTGACAATTGATCCGGTTTTATAGTGCTCTACCCTCTTTTTGTCTGTGTCACTTCGTCCTAGAGTGACACTGGCTACATTTTGATGAGCCCGCAACTGACACTGTTACTTCCTCCCACATAGCTGCTCCCTTTATAAAAGTCCATCCACAGAAACCCAGGGGTATCAAAGAAATCAAACACATCAGTTCGCCCCATGAACCCGTCTCCGCCGACTAGGATGGACAGCATGCCTCTCCTCCCCCTCTCCATTCTCCGCACCACCATCCCCGTTCTTACCATTCTTCTCCCTCTCCTTCTTGTCCTTTAATCTGGCCTCTTCCTGCGCCCGCCGAGCGCGCTCCTCGTTCAGCTTCTCGTTCTTGGCGCGGATCCGCTCCCGGCGGTACTCGGTGTTGCCGCCCCCGCCGGCCGTGAGCTCGACGTTGATCTTGCGCTCTTCCATCTGGCCTTCCTCTGCCTTGTCATTGCTGCCCGGCCGGCCTCTCTGTCCACCTCTGTTTGATCTGCCCAGCTTGGATAGGTTGGCTGAGGTGTAGTTCGAGGTGGGGTTGGATGAGGGGCATTTAAATGTGCTGTGATGGAATAGCTTCAGCGCTGTCTTCATGTGGTCGTAGCGCGCGAACTCGACGAAGGCTACGCCGCGCGAGCGCTTCGGGTCGTGTTTTTGGTGCAGGAGGCGCACGGATGTTGGGTGCACTGAGGCGAAGTGGGCTGTGATTTGCTCTGGGGTTGCGCTGTAGGGGAGGTTGCCTACGAAGACTATGAAGCGCTTTTTGGAGTCTTCTTCTTGGGCTTGGGCTTGGTCTTGGTCTGCTACTTCGGCATTGGCATTGGCATCGGCATCGGCATCCGCTTGTGTTTCGGTGGGGGTTGTGGTGGAAGTGTCTTTGGTTGTTGAAGCTGTGGGTGATTTCTTGGTTTTCTTCGTCTTCTCTTTCTTTTCTTTTTTGCTCTTGGTCTCCGCATTCGTCGTTTCTGCGGCTGGTGCGATGCTCGAGTCTGCCTCACCACCTGCTCCTTCTGCCGCTACCTCCGCATCTGCCTCTGCCTCGTCGTCATTTTTCCTTTCCTTCCTATCCTTCTTCGACTTCTTTTTCTTCCTTTCAGTCTTAGATACCCCTTCTACTTCCCCTTCTCCAGCACTCACGCGCCTTCGCTTCTTACTCGATACATCTGTTGCCGTAGTTGCGGTAACCGTCGTGGTGATAGCAGTTGCGGCATCTTCATCGTGAGACTTGCGCTTCTTGGAGGTAGACATTGTCATGTATCGTGGTGTCCTGTCTTAATATGCGATAGCAGTGATTCGGGTTGTAGGAGCTGTATATCCGCTAGTTGGATATTCTGGCCGTGTTTCGTTTTATTTTGCGAAATAACTTTACGAGTGAAATCGAGGTTTGCTTTTGAACACTGGGGGGATATGCTGAAGACAGAGAGGTAGGACAAAACAAACCCAAGCAGAGCAGAGCGGACAGAAAATTTTAGTGGGGCTACGGCTCGTTCTGCGACCTTGTGGGGTACTGGGTTAGGTAGTTGCATAGCGCGGCTCTACCCGGTGCCAGCTCCTGCTGTAGCTACAGGTAGGCGCATTAGGGCGCAAATGATATCGATACAATAGTCTGGCTGGAGTCTTTTATTTATAAAGATTTTCCATACATAGTCTAGCTAGGTCTATCTAACCAATTGGCTGGAGTCTAAGGGAAAAGTCTCTTTGGTGTTCTTGGGTAGTAGGCAGCCAAATGAACCGAAGGCAAGTTCAAGTACCAAGCCACCACTCTGTCCAAACCTATGCCACCACCACCATGGGGAGGAACTATAGGGAAAATAAATCAGTTTCTTGATTTTATGTATAATGATTGGACTGGAAAATAATCAGTGGAGATAATTGCGTCTTACCTCCTGCACTCCTAAACACATCGACGTATTCCTTGATACCAGGGCCGGCGGGGTCGAGGCCCTTCTTTCGGAGACGAGCTTCGAGAAGCCCGGGGAGATGTATACGTTGGCCTATCAGGAAATTTATTAGTAAAACTGCCTATGAGAATAATAATAATGGCCACCGGTAGGAGTAACAAGAGTCGAAATCTCTTGGTGAATAACCTCCACTTCAGACCTGTTCTTTAAATATATAATGGAATAAAACTAACCGCCAGATAGAATTTCTTGCCCACGCACTATAACAGAATTAGCATCAATGAAAATCATATTTCTTTCTGATGAAACCCACTGAAGAAGTCGAATCCACGCGTGACTTTCGGGTTTTCGGGGTCTTCGATCGTATAAAAGGGACGGGCTTCCTCGGGGAATTTGTCAAGAACGTAGAAGTCAGTGTTGAACTTCTTCTTGATCAAAGCTCCAAGAGCCTTTTCTTGCGGCGTGCTCATGTCTTCCTCGTCGCTGACATTTCGGTATTCCTCCGGACCCTCTTCCCGTAGCAACTTCTGGCCCTCGGCGAATGTAAGCCGAACTTCTTTACCAGGCTCAGGGAGAAGGAAATCCTCTGCAGGGTATATCGTTCGGATGTAGTCGATCTCGTCTTTGCATCTCTCTTGTAGCCCACGGAAGATGTACATTAGTGTGCCTTCTATCATGTCCCTGACCTCTTCGTACTATATCAAATTCAAGATTAGAAATTGCTACTACTGTCATTGGGGAGGGGTTTGGAGTATGCAACAGAGTATCGAGAGTACTTACTGTCTCTTCGATCTCCATTTCCATATCGAGACCTGTGAATTCCGTCATGTGTCTGGGTGTATTAGAGTTCTCGGCTCTGAAGACGGGTCCGATGCAGTAGACACGCTTTCTTCCAGCAGCGATTTCGTATTGTTTATAGAACTGGGGAGATTGGGCTAGATAGGCCTTCTGGTTAAAGTAAGGCATCGCAAATACATTTGCGCCACCTTCAGAGGCAGCACCGATGAGACACGGCGGTTCGAATTGCGTGAACCCTTGCTGTAGGACACCATGAGTTAGATGTTCTGTTTTCCACGAAAAGTTCGATTGACCATTGGTACGCATTAGGAAACTGAAAAAGCAGCATGAAAACGAGATGAAGATTTACTGCAATAAAGATGAGTGGCTTGAACACGTACTGATTCGAGATACTCGCTAAATAGTTTCCGCACAGCTACCCTAACATCGGCAATTGCCTGTTGCACGGGAGCGCGCTTGTGCATGACGATGTTGTTAAGGTGAGTAAGCAAGCTCGCTGTAGGGGCGGCGTCAGCCAAAGATAGATTCTCGACACCATCCGTCACAGCTGCAGCCTGTGCAGGCTCTTCGTCATCGAGAGATCCGACGGCACGGTTCGAAGCATTGAGACTCAGGCCGAGGACCTCAGGACCGGGAGCAATCAAGTAACATTTGGTGATGTGGAGCTCGTAATCGCTGACACGGCAGCTCTTGACAGGCTCTAGAGGCTTCTTGACCGTAGCCTCGATCAGAACGAAGCTTTCTAGGTGTAGAGCTCCGACCCACTTCGCCATCTGCTTTGACACGGGCTTGCCTTCCGAGCTGGCGGCTATGACACCTTGGATAGACCAAGAGCGCTCCTCTCTGAGCTCGACGAAGGCCATCTTGGCGCCCTGCATGCGGGCGTTCTGAATCCATGCACGGACTCGGATTGTCTTGTCGAGGTGTGCCTCGCCGAGGTTCTTGAGCTGTACTCGTTCGGCATCGACCTTGGTGGTCGGTGTGATGTCGCCGTAGTTGTCCTTGGCAAGGTCCACGTCGTCGTTCTTCTTTGCTGCAGCAGCCGCCGCTTCTCGCTCGGCAGCTTTTCGAGCCTTTTCCGCCTCCTTCTTGGCTTTGGCCTCTGCTTTCTTAGCTCCCTTCTTGGACTGTGCAGGTGCTTCTCCATCAGCTGCAGCTTGCGGGGCAGCAACCGCAGCTTCGGGAGGGTCGACAATAGGTGCTTCAGACATGGTTGGGAACCCGGGTCACGGCAATCTTCGAAGAGGGATGATCCGATCGCAACCTATATACTTGTGTCTCCAACAAGTGAGTCAATCGATCCAAACCGGTTTCGTGTAAAGCGGTATGGATCAATTCCTGCAGATCTTCGATTTCGCACCGTATCTGCCCGACGAAGGAGGAATACGGATCTGGCCACCTAATGATCGTGAAAGTGGGATGACTCTACCGGCAAGCATCGCGGGGCAATTTATTTTATTGACATGCATGGTGGGGTAAAGGAGAGCACTCGATAGACGCATATCACTATAGCTTATCTTGCATACCTAAGAAATTTCTGTTACGGACTTGCACTTAACCCATCTCGAATTTCCATCCTACCATCTTCTCAATTCCTAACTTCAAAAGCTATTGTTAACCTTCACAATTTCACAATTTCACAATTTGTGAAGAAACAGGAAATCAAAGAAAAAGAGCTTTTATCAGACCTTTTAACATGGCTCCGGCTCAACCTCCCACCAAGCCACCAACCCAGGCTCCCAAAGCCAAGTCCAAGAAGCGAGCCCGCGAAGACGACAGCGGCTCACGAAAACGGCGGAAATCTGCCTTCGAGCAAGAAGATCTAGACCTAGATCTAGAAGCCGGGCTAAACAAGAAGATCGCTTCGCTTGACAGCATGCTCCTAGCAGATCATCTGGCTCAAAAAACGAGGAGATTCGGCACCGATTTGAAGCCAGCAGAGCTGTCTGCGCTGGACATCTCACGTGAGTCTTCCCTTCCTCACCGATTGAGGTAGTGATGCAGGCGGACTGACCAAAAAACAGCAAATGCCATTAAAGATTCCAGTTCATTCTCTGAGCCCCGGAATCTAGAGAATTTGCCTGCGTTCTTAGAAGCACATGCGAAGGACCCGAAGAAGCTCGGTGATGCGCCCAAGGAGAATGGGTCTCCACACACTATCATCGTTACCGGTGCCGGGTTGAGAGCAGCAGAACTTGCCAGGTACGGTTCTACGATCTCAAATCTGATTAGATTCACTCCTAACAACTTTACAGGGCTGTCCGAAAATTCCAGACCAAGAACGTCACAGTTGGGAAATTGGTACGATTCTATCATCTCCACTGTAAGATCACCTAGCTGACAGTATCCAGTTCGCGAAACATATAAAGATCGAAGACACCAAGAAGTTCCTTGAAAGTCACCGAACAGGCGTGGCGGTGGGAACGCCAGTGAGGTTGAACGATCTCGTGGATAGTGGTCAGTATTAATGGCACGGATTGGTCCGAATGAAGCTAACAGGGGTATTAGGGACGCTAAAGCTAGACAAGTTAGAGCGACTTGTCGTCGATGCCTCACACATTGATCAGAAGAAGAGAGGTATCATGGACATGAAGGAGACTATGATCCCTCTCGCTCGCTGGCTATGCAGGAGTGAGTGCAAGGAGAGATACACGGATCCCGAGCGGGCATTGCAGCTCCTATTCTACTGAATGGAGTCCAGAGCAAGTCAGCATGTTTCACCCGTCTTGTCTCGTGTTCGTTATATGATACCCAGAATACTGTAGTGCTTCGGTCTCGATCGGCGTTAGAAATTGGTGTACAGTTCATTCAGAACGACTATATAGAAAATAGTGGACGCCATAAAACAGTATAAATGTATGTTCAAGACCCTCCCAACAAAAGACAATAGTATCTCCCTTCTTACTTCTCTCGGTAGTAGCATGCGTAAAAAATGCCCAAAAACAATTTGTTTCTCATGCTGATCATGTCTTCTCTCTCTCTCTCTCTCTCTCTCTCTCTCCCGTACTAGTTAAATGATCTGGTGTCCATTGACCCAGATATCCAGCAGCAAGACCATCGCGACCCACACGACGAGCCCGGCAAAGGATGGTGCGATGCTGGTTGAGTCGGACTGCGTTATGACCCATGGCCGGTTGATGCTGGACGACTCGGGACTGCTGGTTAAGAAAGGCGTGGGTGTTGGCGACAGCGTTATGGTCAGCGTGACGTGGTCCGTGAACGTGGTGGTGACGGTGATCGCGGACACGCTCTCCTGGCGTAGTTGGATGTTGGGTATCTCGGCGAGCTGGCGCCCGGCGAGGTAATTAGCCTCTCGCACGCGCAGGAGCTCTTCGTTGATGAATCCCGGTGCGACCATGTAGATCTCGGCGCCCACATCCATGCAGGTGGAGATTGTGCGGCTGAGGGCCTGGCCGTATTCGTTCGAGTCGCACTGAGAATAGAGGCACTGGAATAGGGACTGGTGCAGGTGGGTTAGTATGACCATGGGATGAAAAGTCGTACAATATCATGGAGACTTGCCTTTTGATACTCTTCTTGGTGACAGAGGCAGTTCATGTCCAGACATTGTGTGACGAACATGCTATCGATCATGCAATGCGACCCGCAACCTGCCAATACATACATTTTGTCAGTAAATCATATGATATTATCAGATGCACGATCCAATTGGGTGTTCTTACTCGGCAATTCAGGGTCAGTCCCGACATCCAGCTTCAACATCCTGGCTATGCAGGGGTGCAGCAGAAGAAAAAACAAGCTGACGAGTTTCATCTTGTCCAAATCAAAAGCCTATCAAAGCGACTGTTGAGGTTTGGGTGTTTGGGTGTCGGCGTTTACAGAGAGATGTAGTAACCCAGCAACCGATGTCGTTGTCTCTATGCTTGGAACCTGACTGTTGGTTCGATGACTCGGGTACAGTAGTTTGTGGCTGTTATTTTTTTCCGTTTTCTGGTGTTTACGTAGTGTGTTATTGTATTCGACTCTCCTCCTCAGATCCAATAAACCTGTGCAAAACAAAAAGCGGATGAATTTTTCTTGTTTATCCGGCTGAGACAGCGCGGTAAGGATAGTCACCAAGAAATCAGCCCCGAGGGGAAAAAGGGAGGTGAAGTTCAATGCTTGACGATCCAAAAATGGGAGAAGCGGAGGGAGGTTATAGGAAGACAAAAACGAGCGACTAGTGTGATTTAGCGAAAAGACTGGCGATGTTGTAGTCTACTTGCAAGATGGTAACCATGAGCGGGAGGGAGGTCGAGAGAGGATGTGGGTTGTTGCTCCGTGTGTGACGTCTGGGGATTGAAAGGCAAGTCCTGTCCTCCCCCCTGCCCCTTTTTAGTCGATGTAGGAAACACACGATGCAGTGGCAACCGTCAACTAGACACAATGTTAAAATGGAAGCTGCCTTCGGGCCAGAGACATTCCTACTATTAATTTGCAAGCTGGTGAGAGGGCTCAGCGAGGCTCCTGTTGATATCTAAGGTATGGTCATCTTATCGTGACTCAGGCGTCAATATGCAGCCCCCTCCCTTGATGAGGACACACATATGTCACAACGACCACCCAACAAGACTCCTCTGTCTTACACACATCTGCTGTACCAAACCACCAGATATTTTCATGGTATCATTCTCATCGATGTCGATTATTTTACTAAGTATAATAGCGAAATAGTTGAGCCAGCACAGGTCAATTGCGCTCAATGCCTTACTGACTCTTACTGCTCTCCGTAATACCCTTGGTGGCGATCCAACGCCGCACCAAACTTCTGTAGCTACAAGAATTAGTCTTAAGTATTCCTTTCCACTATAGTAGAATATTAGAGTTGCTGTCCTCATATATAAACTCAATACGATGCCCTATCAGCTAGTAGTGCTGCGCAAAGATAGGAGAGTTGTCTCATGGGAAAATCAATCTATTAGCGTATCATCTAATTATGGCAGGTCAGGATGCCTTATAATGACATAGGCGGGTGCTAGTTCAGCTTTGAAGGTACAGTATTAACTTGTCTTTAGGTTCTTCATTGTGCTGTCGAAAGAGGTGGTCAAGAAGCTTTGTTAGAATTTTGTTGAGAGGGCTCGCCAAACTACCCTCGTTTTCCCTACTGTCCACCTCCGCCCCCTGTAGCAAACGCTGCCGCAGCCATCACAGATAGTCACACAACAATGCGCTCAGACCATGGTTACCCCAAAGGTGAACAGCCTTGACTGAGTTCAGGGCAGTGATGAAATTCAAATAAGTTCAAATATAGGGAATAATGACTAGTGAATAAGTTAGTTGATTGATTTGGACTACTTTAATGCTGATTAGACGTTTGTCATGATGCTTAAAGACACTTATTCTACTTTAGCCTTTTTACAAACTGTTATTCAATCAATTTACAAAGACATCCACCCTCAGATTGTAAAAGTTGGTGCAGTCTACTTCACTTTTGAGCTTCCAAATAAATGGATTCTAGTGTCTACAAAGGCGTACCAACCTTTACGCAGTCTGAGATCAAGATAATAAGTGGAGATCGTGAGATTCATCAACGTGGTTGCCGCTTCAGGGATGTAACCTCCATTGTAGCCTTTAGTGGGTATGATTGCCTAAACGCTGCGTGTACTTACCAGGCTACCTATGTCGGAGACACATATAGCTGTAGTAACCGTGGGAATGGAAACTAAGTTCATTAACAATGACTTAATGGACTACCGCAACTATAGGTATCCATTGATCCTCTTTATAAGCTGAGTGGTACAAACGACCATTTATTCACCCGGGCAACCCAAGCCAGGTGAAGGTTACTTAGCAGCTTGTCTTCCCATCCTCACTTGGTTCTCCTCACCAATTTCCGATCATCCTATTTCTACAGAAAACTCGTCATACTTCAACACTCATCTTCAACTACCCCAAGACTTAGGTGCTAAGCTGAGATTCGCCAGTTTTCCTCCGTCATTCTCATCGACTGCGGACCCCTGCCGCCCCTACAGAACATCGTGCACTGAGCCTCACACAACTGCCGCCGGGAAGACAGTATAATAAGCTGAAAACCAAAGCTGTCATTATGGCGCTTTCTCAAAGTTCCCCTTACGGTCGCGGCTGCAAAATCCCATTGCCACCTGATTACTCACTCAAGTCACGAATGGATGACTACTGTGCCAAAACACGCAATAAAACAAACATTATGGCTTGGCTGGACCGCCAATCTAAGAATATCGCTGCTGCCTTCAATGAACCTTGCAGACCCAGGATGTCTAAGGTCCAGCCCAATGGGAATGCGGATTCAAGTGTTGAGGTGAAAGGTGCAGTCATGTACGGCAAAGACAAAGACGCGATCTTGAAGTTCACAACTCTAATGGATACGGAAGCTGAAGAGCTCAATGCGAATCGACGGTCGCCACGGACCGCCGGCATAAACAAAAGTGTGGCAGACGGAGCTTATGAGAGGGATACTATGGCGACTGATACCAACGATGGCACTATCGACCTACTTCTCGAACCACCCAAATTGGCAGAAGCTCATACCAAAGAAGAAGAACTCAGACAGCAGATATGGAAAATCAATAGCCATGGCCATCTCATCGTCTCGAGATCTCTTTCTGCGCAGCTTGCAGGTCGTCAATCCACATCACTCAATCCTCTACGACTTGAGCAGAGCGCCGCCGTGGCAAGCCTGGCGGAAGAAAATCGACAACTCGATGCATTTAAGCAAGCACTACGCTTCGCGCTCGACGACGCACTCGCATACACACAGGGCATCAAGTTCACAATTGAGATTGGTCTCCAAGACTCCACACCGGGGAAAGCACACCCGATCATCGATATCGTTATGGAGCAATGGAGGGAGGACACAGAGTTGCAGTGCTGTTTGGCGTACTACCTGCTGCGCGGCATGTTGAAGCGCTACGGCAACATGCCGTTTCCAGACAAGGTTGATATTCAGGAGTTCAGCGCGGAGCAGGGACGACGTCTGTTAGTTCCTTATAATGCTGGCCGAGACAGGACTGATGGTCAAGGAGAGAGTGTTCGGTGCAGGATCGTGGGTGAGATGCGGCGTGCTGGAAACGGAAGCCAGAGACTTTAAACTTGGGATTGGGGAGTGGGCGAAGTATTGGCGGGTATTGTGATTGGGTCACCACGGAGACGGCTGTTTACTCAGCTCTGAAGATGGGATGGAATGTATTGACAGGAAAAATTGGGAGCAGAGGCTCTTTGGACGATGCCGCGTTTGGAACTGAAACCTGGAGGAGTCAAAAGGTTGATTTATAGAATTGAACGTGTTGTAATAGCTCAGTGTTTTGAGTGCCCCTGTCCTTTCGATCCTTTTCTTCTGTGACCATAGATTTGTTAACCGAGCTCCAACATATAAACGAGCTGAGTAGCTTCACTGGTCTCTCATTCTAAGAGATGTACTGTTCTCACGCTTATGAAACAATTACCCTCTGGAAGTCTATTGGACCAGGTAGTCAACTATATGAGAGGTCATGTAATATCGATGAGGGAGGCCGATAAAAGTATGAAATCTTCGTAATTGTCAAAGAACCAACTAGTGAAAACGGCTTTCCAGCTCATGCTATCATACTTATGGATTATTTTCCTCACAAAGAACAAGGCTCCCTATAACAATGGAGACGGCCTTTCAATCTCAGTCTCATACCCAAGTTCTTACTCTCTATCCTTCGAGCACCCGGGATCCGAAGAGTCGGTCGGTATGTCAATATTCAGGGTCGCCCTTTGACACGATAGAACTACCGTCATTAGAATAGTACCCAGCAAGGCTGTTAAGCTCCTCGTCGCAATCCTCTCTACAGCCACAGTTAGCGCCACCGAATTCCCATTATAGCTTCTCGGACACTAACCTGAATGGCTCCATCATATCGCTCCAGTCTGAAGGAAGATGCTGTCGAACGTTGAGGGACTTCGCAGCCCAGACCAAATCTTTCCAGAACCTACTCATTGAATGACGTCGGTACTTCCCACAGCTAAGTATATGCTTGCACAGAAATTGAGTACACTGGTCTTCATAGCAATGAGTTTGGAACACCTAGCCAGTATGCTCTCCACTCATGGCGAGTGCCCTTAGACCGTAAGTAAGTACGCTGTACAGGTCTTGCCATTCCAAGGAGGCTCAATACACTTACCTTCTTGACGCATAAGTGAATAAATGATAGGACGAAAGAAATCCACATACGAGTTGCCGGTGCGCCCCCGCTATCTTGCATGAACTCTCTCAAATCTTGCTCGTCATCTATCTCATTCGATATACATTGCCAGATCTTCAATAAATCTTTACCATAATCGGATCCCATATCCAGTAGATATTGGGAGCACACCGTGTTCCTGCGGCAGTACCTGTTGTGCTGACGACAGTGAGGTAGGAGTTGCTGAATCAGGGGCTCATAGAAGATGACGCCCATAGCGATATCCTTCAGCTGGGCCAAACTGAAGGCTTTTCTGGGAAATGGTGAAACGTGTATATGGCTTCCGCACAGACTGGACGCATCAGGTTTCAGGAAAACTTGATGCCAACCGTACCAGAATATCTCAAATTCTCTTTCCCAAACGTTCTTGGTCGAAAGAATAGGGGAGACGGCCTCCAAGGGAACTGAACCATACGATGAGCCTCCGGAAAACCTTCAGGAGAAGCAGGAGAGACACCCAAGCATCGAAAGGACGGGAGAAAGACACGGAGACTAGGTATCACATACTGCGCGGGTATGAAGGATCTCTTAGCGAACAGTCCTTGGTAATCCACCACTTATTGTAGTGTTCGGGATGTTTGCGATACCTGTCGCCATTCAGCTCGTCCGCCATTGCCGAGAGCCCGCGCTAATTTAGAGATCTGGCGAGCTGTTGATAGTAAATACGTCGAAGCAGGTGGTACAGAACATCAAGAGGTTTAGCGATCAGTTCTATCTCAATACCAAAATAATACGACATGATTGGTAAAAATCATGTGGGTTTCAAAGTTTGTCGACAAAAGGCTAACGGCATTGGAACTACCAGAAGCTGAGTTTTTCTAGACTTGAATAGCTTTCCTCAATATATAGAAGTTGTTGATTAGGCTAACGGAACATTTGATTGTCGGCGTGCCCCCAGCTGTCGTGAGTCGCTTGGCTGTTCAAGCTATGTTTTCGGCCCCCGTCAAAATATCCATGCTCCCTCAACCGCTAAGGTACATAACAGGCACAAAGGAAGAAAGTTTAATGCACTGTGTTGTTGATTATGTAGAATGAGTGGCATTTTCTGTATCGTAAACCGCGGATAGCATGTTGTACTGTCACCTGCGACGCTTCTCCTACTAATATGTAGGGCCAAGGGTGCCTAAATGTGCATTTTTGAAGCTTAGTGCCATTGTGAAGTTGGATTATTGAGCATCAATATTCGAGTTTGGAGCGTTCAACATGGTTCAGCTTCCGTGAGGGCTTACAGAGTGCGTCGTCTTCTCTGCAAGTGGGATGGGCAAAGAGAAAACCGAGAGAGACTATTTGTAATCTACCCCCTCCTTGGGAAGCATATTTATTAGGAGTGGATACAGAACATGTTTATTATCATAACAGAGATCCTAGCAAGGAATTTGTGAGTGACATGTCCACTCTCTGAACGGGGACACATGAAGTCATTGGCTTACGAATTCGGAACCAGTGGCTACCATTTCCTATAGATACAGTAGAAGAAGAACGAGTACCACGGAGTCCACCTCAGACTCCTTTTATCTCCTGTAAAACTAAACGAGCGTGGTTCACAGCCAGAAGAATGGATAGTAGGCATGGCCCGCGTGGGTGGCTGGAGAACCGGAAGCTGAAGAACTATAGGCTGTTATTAACAAGTGAGGAACTTGATAATTGTGGGACGTTGGAACCTCATACAGGAATCGACATACTCTTGGATGTCGCCAGTGAAAGAACATTACAAGTTGAACTAGTTGCTGTATGCGCCCAGGTCCTAATGAACCCGTACATACTCGGAGATTATGAGTGGTACGAAGTCTATGGTGTTCTTTGGATTGAGTGGGTTGATGGTATTGCCTATCGACAAGGTTCCGGTGTTGTGCACAAAGAGGTATGGGAGTCACATCTCCTGGAGGATGTGGATTTGATTCTTGGGTAGTCTTGATATATATCAATCAAGCTTATTTAGAGTGTTGAACATCATCTTGACTTAGTTGGACATTTGTTGTTGGCTTGGCGAACAGCTATCACGTCTTATTTTGGAGCTGAAAAGATAAACGTGGTGCACTCTAGTCCACTCATACCTCAATCTCCCATTAAGATTGTTAGTATACCGAAGCGCATGTTATACTGAGATATTATGCAAACGTAGTACACGTCAGGTGTAGCGGATGTCTCGTTGACAATTGCGAATATCTCGTTTGAGACTATTGAGTGCTCAGTTGTATGGGTCATATTAGCAGACCTTGGACGTTATCTATATCGCCGAGCTGTAAATATAGACTCAAGAATTTAAACGGGTCCCGAAAGCGTTCCGAGATACGAACGGTTCGTGAATTTGATATATTTACTACAAATATCTAAATCTGAATGGAACTTACCTTGCTAACAATAAAAATCAATGCAGATTCCTGAAGTCCCATGTCTGATAAAACTGCACTTTGAGAAAGACTAGGAAGAAAATTCTTATTTTGATTGAACTTTAACAGCGTCAATCAATCAGTTAAAACAATGCGATGTTGGAGGGCTTTTTGTTTTGTTTTTTCTCTTTGTTCTTGATTTTCTCTTCCCTAAGGTCATAGTTACAGTATCTTTAGAACGAAACAGGCAGTGATTTTGACAACAATCGCCTTGATTTTGAAACAAGTAAATTTTCAGATTAGTATTTGAAGCTCCGACCTTCAGCTTACTCGAACTTAAGACTTAACGATTCGAAGTAAGATACAGAAGACACCACAGAAGTGAGTGTAGTCGTATCTCAATCACAACACACAGCGGTATTGATTGACAGCTTTCCTCGATTTACTACATTGATATCTACCATCGCGGCGATGGCCATGTGGTGGTCCCCCATCCGGGGGTACCCAGCTGGGATTTTCACCTTCGTTGTTCACAGCTTCCTATTCGCAGCCATTGCGCCAATTCTTCTCAAAGTTCTTTGGATCCCACTGCGGTTCAGCCAGGCCCGTGAATACTGCCGTTTAAGTAGTCTCCATTTGATGATGGTAATCTTTTTGATTTTTACCATACTGTCCACGGTTGGTCATCTTATGGTGAGTTACCTCTTTCACTCCAGTTCTGAACAGCCCAGATTCACAGACGTAGCGCACAACATATGGTTCGATGGCCTCGACTTGACAAAGACTATTTCGTCACTTTACGATTCCTTGTTCCAGCTAATCTTCAACTCTGAGCTGTTCTGGAATCTTTTCGTTCCCTTCTTCATCTCACAGACTATTATTAACTGGTTGGCGTACATCTACAGTGATTATTATATCACATTCAAAGATCTGGGCCTGGGGGGCTCGGGAACTACCTTCCGAGGCTGGGCATCAGCCCGACTCAGGGCTGTAGTAGCGAATGTCAACGTTCTTTGTTCGCCCCGTGTTCCTCAAACCACACGACCATATCGCGGTCGGCTCTTCGCTCTGCCTCTCCGTCAAGGCCCACGACCATCTATTCTCGGTGTTACTCCCCAGCGTCAAGTAGATTTCCCCTCCCCTCCAAATACACAATTGGCACTCGAAACGATGTTTGCCCAATTTGTGCATACTCCGGAAAATGAAGCTGACGTAGACCACATTTCTGTTCAACGGTCCTTTCTGGAGCCAGGACTACTAGCTCTCCGTCGTCGACTTACGATCCCAATGAATGACCAAGGGGGACCTCTAGACTCTAAAGCGGCGTTCAATACGGCGAACGCTTTTGGAGGAGAGATCTGTCATTTCCATCACGAAGGCACCACGCACATTGTGCTACACCCAGAGGACTGCCGTCGGGTGATCGAGAGCGGTTGGGGAGAGAGACATCCATTTTGCACCACTGCCTGGTATTGGAAGCTTTACTTCAATTGGACTCTCGGCATTCGACTGCCTGTGCCAGAGGGATTGATGATCCTATACGCACCTCGGCACCAGGGGGAATATGATGTCATTCGAGAATTGATGCGAGCAGCAGTCTGGTATGCGACAGATGGTCGACTTCATAGCATCGATGCGAACACATACCCCATTCCTCCAACCCCTTAGATGGGCGAAAGAATCGTTCTAGTGCGATTTCAGTTCAACCGTGTTTAGGAATCTAGACTTTTGTCCTTGCTCTTCACCTTTAGTTAATATCCATCAATAGACAACCAAAATGAAATAAAAAAAGTTTATAACTTACTAATAATCTGGCCCTCCTTAAACTAGTGACCTCATTCCACTGCAGAGATCCGACTGCCTGTCATCTTCCTACGTTGTCATGACTTTCAAAAAGTTTCCTCGTAATAGGTGAGCTGAGAATCCGATATATTGATACGTCTTATTTCTTCTTTCAATTTGAATGACTTGGTTTTTCTTACACGGGGACTAGCGATTGAAAGCTTTTTCTTTGACAAAGCGATTTCATGAACTGTGTGACTATATGCAGTGGGAAAACTTAGTGAGCATAGAAACCGGGTCATTGTTTATGTTGACACATGCAATTTCGAACTACCTACAGCAAGCCTTCTAAGCAAGCCAGGTATGCTTATTTGGAGACTGCAAGGTTGACAATGACTTGCAGAATTAAACTAATATCCAAGTCTATATTAGACTAGCATACTTGTAAAACTTCAATGCTGGCCAAGCATATGACCCGCTGTTCAGGTGAAGCTGGCGGGAACTCGGGAAATAGGGGCTCCGTGATCGCGTGCAGAAAAGCAAGGGCGGCTAAGTTCCTGCATGTTTTTCAGGGGATGTTTCCGTATTGATGACAAATTGGGCATAGCACGATTCATTTCCACGGCGTTTCGCGGCGCGATCACGGCATATTGGTGTAACAGCTTTCTTACAGTCGGAACCGATCGCAAGTTCGGCGCTTTCGGCGCCGGTCCTAATCGAACCTATGTTCGACAACATGTCATGTCTGAATTCTATGTCAGAGACATTGGCTTACATGGGTTGAGATTCTGTAGCTAGTGCTGTTCTTTGTTCCCGCTTTCCCGTCTTGTCGGGCCGTGTGTCTCGTCGCTCTGTATGATACCTTTCAATTATCATTCGAAACAAGTGTCACTGTTAGGAAGCCGTGGCTGTTGCCGTAAAACTGGAGTTTCTGCATTGAATGGCGAGCTGAGCCAATGCCATCTAATTAGTAGATGTAGGGTTTATGTTGTTGCGGAATCAAACTGCAACCGCCCCTATGTACTAGTATCATTCTGTCCAGTGTTTCTTAGGTAGTGCTGTACTCTCTCTAGAAAGTAGATGATATTCGCCCCAGAGCGATGTTGAAGATGTCTGGTGTACCTGAAAAGCATAGTGCAACCATTTCATATTAAGCGAGTCTGGTATCGAAGTTTTGATGACCGTGACTCAGCTTATCCCCAACCCCAAAGAAATATCAGCCCTTTAATGTATGTAGTGTAGCCGTAACGTAAGGCGGCCCACTAGGGTAGCTACCGACGATTTTACAGGGGATCTCAGCTTTTCGCAAGGGGGCGGCGTATGTACCCTCGCGTAGTTTAAATGTAGAGCCGCCATTGGTATATCTTCGACATATCTAGGATTATAAAACTGGGTAGATATGCAAGGTACAAGACCGAGGCGCAGGTAAAATATTATAAGCTACGTAATCACTTATATTGCCTTTCTGTATCCTGATATCATGAACCGCCTTCCAACTTGCTTTTATTGTAGATATCCATGATAAGGTGTTAGGGGAGCGGGTGGAATCATCCAAGTCTCGCCAGCAGACTTCTACTAAGGGGCTTACTAAATATATGCCACTTATTCCGCCCCAGCTGAGCCTTAGAGGTTCCGCAGCTAGACAGGAACGGAGGAGAACGCAGGGAGTCGCATTCTCGACCGGCTGACCGACATAGTCACGATGGATCGAACAGTCGATGGCACGCTGAGAACGGCATGCAACAGATCGCTGGATATATACAAACGAACCACAGGGTGTTACACTACCTAATCTATGTATTACCTAATTACTCAGCCTCCGAGGTCCGAACCGAGGGGGTAGTGTGCAAATACGAAGTTCTGATACATATAATCTCCTTCCGCTCCGAGGGTCTATCCCTGCTATTTTAATATCCTAGCGCGTCTGTTTTGAAACATGATCCCCAGGCCGTGGGGTCAGATCCGCGCCAAAATCCGTATGTAAGGTGGGACGGACCACGCGCCGGACCCGAGTATCTATCAATAAGTCTGGAGCCGATAGCTGCTCGGTTTTACGAGCGTCGTTCCAGGACAGTAGCTAGTCCACGCTTAATTAGGAAGTGAGTGTGATGGGATATAAGCTATCTCGGCTATCTAGTAGGCATGCGCTATGGTGCGCAGAAAGACTACATCAGGAATAGGCACATACTAGTGAGATCTGCACCACGGTATGCGGGACGTTCACTTTATTTTTTCTTCATCATATCATGAAAGGAAAAGCCTCTCCTGCACGATAGACGCGAGCTCGGCCAATCGAGCAAAGAGCCGAGACGTAAGCACTATTCGGCGCTTGAGTGGTGCTGACGTCGATCATGATCCTGCCTTGGTTAATTACCGATGCGACCAAAGAAATCGAAGCAAGGTTCTCGTCTCGCAGCATTCGCCTCCTAATCATCTTTTTCGTATGTACGTCGGTGTTAAGCTAGCAGCAAGGCTGGGTAAGGCGGAAGAAAAATTGGGATAGCATGCGGTTAGCATGCGGGTGCAATGTGGACGAGATGCCGATCGAGTGAAGATACGATGGATTATTTAAGAACTTCTGTGCCGACTGAGGCCGTTACAATATGTCGCTTGGCTTCTCTCTCAGCTCGACAGGATACAGGTCGTGACGATGCCTTCTCTTTCGACATTTGCGGCGGTTGTGTCGACCCTGGCGGGTGGCATTTCTGCCATGCGGGCTCACGTCCATGATGCCAGCTTCATACCAGACGTCGTACTCAGTGTGACCAGAGAGACCATCAGTGTTGGCGGTATCGAGAGATATAGCACTTTGGTCAATGGCACGACACCAGGACCTGAGTTGAGAATCCCAGAGAATGAGGTCGTGTGGATTCGAGTATACAATGACGTCGACGATGCCAATGTCACGATGGTAAGCTGGTTCTTCGCCTTACAATCTACACAAAATTCGAAGCTGACTTGGTGATTAACAGCACTGGCATGGGTTAACACAAGCTGCGTACCCATTCTCAGACGGCACACCCCTTGCCAGTCAATGGCCGCTCCCACCGAATCACTTCTTTGACTATGAGCTCAAGACGGACAGCGGAACAGCCGGCACGTATTTCTATCATGCCCATGTGGGCTTCCAAGCCATCTCAGCGACTGGCCCTTTGATCGTTGAGAGTGCTGAAGCGCCTCCTTATGACTACGATGATGAGCGTATTGTCTTTATCCAAGAACTCTTCAACCAGACAGATGAAGAGGTTGAAAAGGGTCTAGTGTCAACTCCCATTATCTGGCCTGGCGAGCCAAAGAGCTGGTTGATAAACGGCAAGGGAATTTCTAGCGCCGGCATCGTCGATTCGTCGACGGTGTTGTTAGACGTCATTGAAGTCGAGCCGAGCAAGACCTACCGATTCCGCTACATCGCCGCGGGATCTCTGTCATACGCATCATTTGGGTTCGAGAATCATACGGATCTTGAAGTCATCGAGGCAGACGGCCACTTCACGAAACCTTACCCGGTAACGTTTCTACAGATGGGCACCGGCCAGCGGTTCAGCACACTGCTGAAGACGAAATCCTGCAATGAGCTCAAGTCATTTGGCAAGCTAGATTTCTACTTCCAGATCGAGAGCCGGGATCGTACTGCCGTGGTCACGAACTACGCCATCCTCCGATATGACGGGAGCAAGTGCAATTCCACCTTAAACAGTAATAACACTCATGTGCCCACCAACTCCAACCCGCCAACCCCAGCTATCTCTCTCCCACCTACCGTCAACGGTTACCTGGATTACGTGCTTGAGCCTCTCGAGGCGAACGACTTCCCCACGGCGGCTGAAGTCACTCGCCGCATCGTCATCAACGTCCAACAGATAGTGAACGTGTGGTTTGAATGGAGAGACAACAACGTCGCCTGGACCGAGGACGCGACCGACCCATTAAATCACACCACGCCCTCGGTACCATATCTAGTGGCTCTTTACCTGAATGAGACGAACTACATCCCGAACTACCAAGCCGCCGTAGCGAACGGAGGACTCGACCCGAAGACCAAGACTTACCCTGCCAAATTAGGCGAAGTCCTCGAAATCGTATTGCAAAACGTCGGGACGCATACGTATGATGGCTCAGCCGGTGGCGGTTTGGACACTCACCCCTGGCACATGCACGGGAAACATTATTACGACATCGGATCAGGAGAGGGCAAGTATGATCCCGATGTGGCCGAGGCGAAGCTAAAAGGCACACAGCCCATCCAGAGAGACACTACTATGCTGTTCAGATACAATGCTACGACCGGCGTTGATGAGGTCCGCTCGTGGCGTGCCTGGCGAGTCAGAGTCGAGGATGCGGGTGTGTGGATGGCACACTGTCACATCCTGCAACACATGGCGCAAGGCATGCAGACGCCATTTGTCTTCGGCGATATGAAGGATATTGTCAATGTCGGTATCCCAGAAGTCAAGGGGTATCTCACATATGGAGGGGATGTATACGGCAACAGCACCCATGCTCCGACAGTTGTTCACTTCAGCGAGTCTGGCTGAATGACTACCTACAGAGTAAGCTCGTTGTTACTGGTGAATGTATAAACTGAGTGTGTTCATAATGCAACCCTATGCTGTCATCTTGCACATTGTTACGATATACTTGCACGATATACATATACATATACATCTAGAAATTTAATAATCTAAATCCAACTACTGCCCATGCCAATAGGAAATCCCTGGTTCTAGACAAAGACTTAACGGCCGATAGTTTGAAAAGCCTCACCTTCAACAACTTAATCAATCCGTGACGGCATGCGAAGCAAGCCACGTCTTATGCTGGAGAGGCTTTTTATTGGATCTCGCTCTATTAACCCTTTTTAGTGGCAAGAGTTGCCCTTTTCAGCAGTAAGGGGGCTGTACAGCTCAGCGATCCCCCGCATCGCCTCACTGAACCAACATCAAATACATCCTTGAACCGACAAGAAGTCTGTAATTTTATCCGACTTCATCATTCGACTCTTGAATGATGTTACTGTATCGTTAATGTCGCCGCGATTGTAAGTCGCCAGCATGTCCAAAGTAAGCCCTCAGGGCTGTTCAGCTCTCCATATATCGGAGTGGGACAATGGTACGTGCCGTGCTCCGAGCGAGGCGGTGACCGGTCATTAACAGAGCAGACAGCTCGAGGCTGGAATAGGAGAAACGTCGACATACACTACATCCTCTCACACGGTTCAGGTAGAAATGAAGGCCTCGTATCTGCCCGGTCAGCTATCTGCATCATGTCAGTCAGCCATGCCATGTCGTGTTCCCAGCCGAGAGCGGCAGCTCGCTAATCATCTTACAGCTTCGCGAGCGCCGAGGTGATTCGCAAATGTCATCTTTGTCGCGGCCATTTCATCGACAAGTTCCGAATGCCGAAGGTCTGGTGGTCAGACTACAGCCGCAAATCTAACGGATATTTCGGTTGTCAGCGCAGCCGTAGTCCTACCGGTGCCGGGTCAATCGGTATGTATACTCACACCCATGTTAAGCCGGCCATGCATGTATCGGACTAAACAAGTATTTAGAAACATGGTCCTATTTTGAGGTTAAGCAGCTCGAACTAGAGGCCCAGTATCGTTGGTACAAGTTCAACATATTCATACGGTGGGATGTGGAAACTCATCAGACCGTTGTCCTTGCATTTGACATGCCCCCAGTCATTGCATCGAGCTTTCTAGAAGTGCTCGCAACGCCTGATCCGTATAGTCTCCAGTCTCCGTTCTGGTTCTACCCTCATCTTCTGAGCGAGCTAGCGCGATATCAAGAGGTCGCAGTCTGGGCGATCCGGAACCAAGTGAGAGACGTCGAAAAACAAACCCATCCTGATGCTGAGAGCAGGCCGAATCCCGACTACAGACATCTCCACGACATTGCTCGACATGCAATACATGTTTCCGAAACTCTTGAAGTATCTATCAAAACCATAAAGCGTATGATAGACCGCCACAAAGATCTGTGGCCCTCGCTCTCCAATCAAGATGGGGAACATGAAATCAGTTCCCAACTCCAGTTCTTCGAGAGCTACATCAGTAGTCTGAGCTCCCGGTCCGTATCCAATGAGAAACGGATGCTGAACGAGATTCAACTCGCCTTCAACACTGTTGCTCAACACGATGCTAGCACGTCTGTTAAAATCGGCCGTGCTACGCAGATGGATAGCCTCACAATGAAGTCGATTGCCCTCGTCACCCTCACATTCCTACCACCAACCTTCGTCTCTGCCATATTTAGCATGTCGTTCTTTGACTATAGCGCTGACTCAGGATGGGTCCTTTCCGATAAGTTCTGGGTATACTGGGTGTTCGCCATCCCAACGACGTTTGCGACGGTTGTTGCCTGGTACTTCTTGCAGAGAAAGTATAGTGTTCCAGCAAAACCTGGGGATGAGAAACGCCATCGTCTCACATTTTAAGTATCATATGGCTTAGGGGTATTGATCAGTGTAACGCGCGAGTACGCCCAGCTAATGGGGTGCCTAGCTCGCGCGTCTAGGCTTCACCCTGGTCCTTCTTCGCTGAAGGAGACACCCTCCAAACTTCCTTAACTCATTGACTTTCTTTGAGGATATCCCGCCCTTCTTCTTGTCAGACTGGCATTCCGCCTGATATTTGAGCGATAGCGTGGTGTAGCTTTGAATAGATCTCAGATAAAGCTCGATGTAAGCTTAAACCCTGTCAATAACTAACTAGTTGTTCCATCTGGAGCGTATGACATAGCGCCCCGCGCAGCAAGAGCAGCGCCAACTGCCACGACCCCAAAGAAACGCTAGTGGTCTTGGTTCCAAGTATGCTGGTGAGCTCCGCGAAGTCCATGATAGTTAGGTTGTTCCTGTTCCAAACAATACAAGATCATTTTACAGCTAGGGCTCGGTCCTTCGGGCGTTCAATATACCGTACAGCATCACTGCTATAGTCAAAAATATATGCGGTGAGAGTTACATTATTTGAACTCTCGACTAGCGACACCTTTTTAACGCGATCCCATCGTAAGACTGGCATAGTGGTACATAGAGGTTATACATAAACACAGCATCAGCGCAGCCTTTTTACAGAAGTACTCGAATCAATAGATAATTTTGCTAGAATGCGATTACTTGACGCGTCACTGGTCTGTTGCTGCTGGGCATCTCCGTGTAGTTTCGCGCACAAGTAGATGCCCTAGTTGTGGCAACCCGATATAACATCACTTAGTCCTCTCTATTTTCATAGCTCATCACTTCTTAGAGTCCAGCGTCTCGTAATTTCTAGACCTTTCGGTTCTTACTTGGTTATGAGACGTTGACAATTGTACACGACTAACTGAGTCATTTCTATGGTGGTCTGTATGTCACGATGTCAAGGTGCGCTCGAGTTGGCTTAGTAGGGCTGTAGATAGTGGTCTCATTTCCCAATGGTCGTAGATTGAATTTGTGAAATGTTCTACACATCGCAAAGGGTTTAACTATGTCAGTTACTGGGTTACCCAATCTCGTACACATCTGTCCCCCTCACAAGTTTCTTCGATAGCTAAGAAAATATCAACCTACACCAATCTCAACTCGATATCGAATCTCTAATGCACCGAATAATGTACAAGAAAACAAGCTTTCTTCGAAAATCTGAGGTCTGGTATGAGGGCTTCTGGTATATCAACCATCAATACACTGTTTCACAAGCAGTGCTCCCAAAACTCTTTCGTTCCCAGAAACAACGAAAACATCTTTTAAGTACGATTCCAAAAGCCTGGCGATTTTTTTGTTCTCCTCCCGGGTAGCTAATTGTAATGCTGTCTCACCACTTACATCTTTTGCGTCGACTCTAGCTCCTGTCTCAAGCAGCAGTCGTACTAGCTCAATCTTTCCCCTGCGTGTTGCGTTGAATAGGACTGTATGACCATAATGATCTTTCGCATCGACTTCAGCCCCTCTATCAAGCAGTAGTTGTGCTACCTCAGTATTACTAAGATATGCTGCGTAGAATAAAGGTGTATTTCCGTATTCATCTAGTGTGTTGGTATTGGCGCCCCTATCAAGCAATAGCCGCACTAGGCCAATGTGATTGTTATCAGCAGCCCTTCCTAGTAATGCCATTCCTCCCCAAAAATTAGAGAGATCCTGTTCGGCAGGTGGGTGTAAAGAAACACTCTGGGAACAACGAAGTTCTAGCTGAGAACGGGTGTCATATCTTTCTCTGTTGCCACTACTTGATCCATTTGGAAAGGAATCTTCAATTTCCTCAATGTAGCCGTGCTCTGTGGTGTCATACCAAGACATCTCTTCACGACACTTCGCCGAGTTTTGGCTAGACAAGAGGTAGAACGGATTTTCACACATCTCCTTATCCGCTTTCGGTACGAATGATAGACACAGTCCGGACAGCCTGAGCCAAGTTTCAAGATCAAACGATCCCAGAAAGTTGTGTTGCGCACAGCTAGTGGCCGCCATTCTGGAGTGATACAAAACGCTACATGCAGATGATCAAGCGAATGGAGAATTTTCTAGGAAGCCCTTCTTAGCTTTGTATGGCAGACCCTGAAGCTTCTTGATGTCGGACGACCGTGCTTTGATATAAGTGTAGCAACATTCTTTCCACCGATCGTGACTGCGACATTCAAACTCATTTTCAATATCTGGCCAGAGCTCCCGAACTCCGCGATTTTTTAGAAAGAAAGCTCGCACTGATTCATGAATAAATTGAACTCGATCTTTTTCGGTAAAAGGGCTGATTCGACGACCTTCGCAAGTCCTCTCGAGGAAGCTAAAACATATCGTTTCATATCGTCTGTTGTGACTGTTTCGCGATCCCATTTACCTAGGTCATCCGCTTCTGAGCTGAGTCCAGAAAGCATTGCATAGTAATACTCTTCAGGCGTCAGTGGTTTCTTGGCGTAAAGTATCCACTGTATAGAGAGCAGGAGCTCATCTGCGTTTCCGCCATCTCTTTTCAGTATTTCTTTGAATAGGTCACTTAATTTATGTGGGATCGTATCGAGTCTTTTCTTCATTGCAAAGATTCGGCCGTCTTGAAATTCTTTTTTTCAGAATATCGATGACTAGGACGACCCATACAAAAACCCCCAGCTGCCTTCTGGAGAAGAATGCCCCTGATTTCCGACGCATTCATTCCTTGGCCAATATCGAGTCTTTTGTTCACATATTCCTGGAGGTCTTGAGAATGACCATATTGGTCTTCGAGTATTAATGTTAGACCATACTTGAGGGAGATTGATGGATAGTGGCGGCTTGAAAGGCAGATCAAAAGCTTCACACCGCTCTCCAAAGCAATTTCTCCAAGCTGCTCGAAGTGCACTCATCAAGAGCGTCGACGAAGCATACAAGCTCTCGCTGCTCAAGCTGAGCTATTGCGTTGGAAGATACTCCGAAGGGTGCCGTTGTCCCATTTCAGACGGCCCTTCAAAACTTCATGCAGGAGGCGGTCGTCCAGAACTTGTTGAAGATCAGGTGAATATCGAAAGAGCTGAAGCAACAGGGAACGGTACATCCCTTCAGTTGACTTCTCTAAATCATCCCCTCTTGCATTGAAGAAGAAAGAGATAGTGGTGTAATCCTGTTTGAAGCTCGTATGAATAAATTTCATCGAAGTTGACTTGCCGGCACCGGGCTTTCCGCGAATCCACAAAAAGCCATGATGTTGATGATAATCATCAGGGTCTAGCCATGCTAGATAATCAGGATGATGTAAAATCCACTCGCAGGTCTCGCCATAGGGTGGCTTTATGTTCAGCTCCCGAGATATAATGCTTTCACACGACAACGAATCCATCAGCGCTTTTTGTAGCTCTGGAGATAGCTTTTCTTCAACTAAGCTAATTGTAAGCTAAGCGAAGCCTGATTATGGATTAATGCACGCACCTATTGCGGAATGTTGACTTTCTGAAACAGGTATCGCGAGAATGAGCTCCTTGGCATACGCCGCTGCTGCGGCGGCGGCGTATGGTTGCCATAACTTATTCTTGTGACTGTCCGCGTAGTTACAGATGGAGCGAATAACCAAGCACTGAAGGCTTTCTACCATTCCAGCCCCTTCCATCTCAAAACATAGCGCGTTGAACTGTCTCACTAATTCGTTTCTCCTCTTCGGAGATTGGATTGACGAATTGCCAGATGCTATAACACCGTAATGAATTTCAGGGTCGTCATGGTCTCGAGGTATACGTTTGATCAGATTCGACGTGTCGCAGTTGTCGCAGTTGTCGTTTGGTCCGGAGTGGTCATACGTATCTTGAAAAAGTAGGTCTCGAAGTAATTCTTTACTTGAGAAAGCTTTCATTTTAGGCTTCTTTTCGACGATTTGTTGAATGAACGTTGGTATTTCAGACTCATCCTCCAGATGTCGTGTCTTCAATGCGCTCATAGCTATTCGAAGCCTCTGCGATGGTCGGAGTGGAATTGACTTGGTTTCGAAGGTGTCGTGGAGAAGTTCTTTCTTCAGATCAATCATACTGAATCAGTTTTTCGCTGACCACGATATCACCCAGGCGCACATCGACCTTCCCAGTAATGCCAGCGCTGCCAGCTATTCCAACCATCAGGTAATCTCGCAATGAAGGGAATGTCCTATGCATGTTGCTTGCCACAGTAGCAGCATTGATATTACCATATCTATCACTTGGTAACCCAGCAATGACGACGTTATGGTCTCCAATCCGGCCGAGGGTGTATATGTTGGCGTCGCCCTCCTTCTGCGGTAAATAGTGCATTTCATCCAACATGGTCCTTGCAGCAGCCTGTTCTTCAGGGAGGGCTACGACCCAGCCTAAAACGTATTCATCGTGGGCGAGCCTCCTCTTCTCGTGGCCTTTTTTCGTTTGTTTCGACTGGCTTTCGGTGACATTGCCTGGACGCTTTAGAACTGGAGCCGAGTGTGTTGGACTGCAGGGGTTGGGTCCGGCCTCTGCTCGCGACATGATGCAGTGCGAGCGGCCTTGATTAGGTCGTGTGCTAATGAAGAGATATCGTCAAAGAAAATGAACAGCCTGTGTTGTTCGCGTAGAATGCCATGATCGCTGCTAACCTGGAAGCAACAACCCATATTGAAGAATAATAAATGGGAAGAAAAAATGATGGGGGAAAAGAGGCAGCACAGCCTCATCACATTGAACTCTTGGATCATCTGCAGCCACAAACAGCAGGCTCTGCGGCCCCCGACCACTTCTACGCCTATCATGTCTGCCCTTTCTGAGAACACCCTCTGGCATACATAGGCATACATAGGTAGTCACCGACTGTAACCCCCCCAACCCAACTTACATGCCTGTGGCTTCCGCAGCTCAGAGCGCTCGCTCAGGCGGACCCCAAGGCATTCACACGAGGCATACAACATAGGCAGCACACAGAAACTAGGTAGGGTATAATTACATTCACAGTACCTCATCTTGTATCATATGCAAATATCTGGGTAAGCACCTATTAAATACACCGTAAATCATTCCCAAACCTGCCTAAATGTTATAAAGACAAGACCACCAATGGCTATTCTAATCTCACCCCCGTATTACATGGGAGCCTGCCACCGCATATTAATCTGCTTTTTCCGAACCTATGACAAGCTGTTAGCAGACATAATTTGAGAAAGATGGAGAGAAATGACTGAGAAAAGGGACACAAGAAAAGAAGAGGGGAAAAGTTGGTAAACGTACCATAGGCCCCAACCCAAACACCCCCAAAAACAACGCAGCAACCGTACCCAAAAGCGTGACCTTATTGAACCCCTTATCCAGTACATCAAACGCCTGTGAGGGCGCAACGCGGGACCCGAAGACATCGACGCCGTACGCAAAGACAAGACATGTGCTCTCGAGAACAGCGGGGGCGGCGATGATCTCGCGCACCCCGAGGACGTCGCGAGAGTGGGAGACGGTCATGCGCGGGTCGAGCTCGATGGCCGCCACATAGCGCGCGAGGCCCTCCTCGAGCTCTGCCGGCGTTGGGTCGCGGCCCACGGGGCGCCGGGGTTCGAGGAGCATGCGCGGGATGCCTATGATGGAGTGCGATTCGGGCATGTATGCTAGTAATTGCCTGATCGCGATGCCCTGTCGTGTCTGTGTCACTGCTAAGGAGGTGATGGGGCTTGAGAGGACGAATGTCTTGGAGATGACAGAGGGGAGGGCTGGGCCCGTGGGTATGTCCACGGGGTCGAGAGAGGAGAAATTGGCCGTGTCGCCGAGAGGGCCGCGGTCATTGGCGAGTTCGGATTCGTATAGATCCGAAATGACAACCTGGTAGCCCTTTAGGTTCTGTTCTTGTGAATCGCGGAGTTGGTATTGGCCGTAGTAAGTACATAGGAACCAGTTCTCGGAGAGGGTGCAAGTGATGTCCTTGTTCGGATCAACACCCTCATAAGAGGAGAAGGTTAGAACCTGCCCAGACACTGTATCCAATAGGTAAGTAGATAACACAGATGTTTTGTCGTTAATAGCTGCAACTACGAGTGTGTTGGGATTCAAGTACTTGTATTTGACAGTCCTGTCACCGAGGACTCGGCCAATGGAAGCGATAGGGTCATGCTGCGGGCGAGTCGCAATGTCGACAATATGCGATCCAGCAGAAGGAGAAAAACTCCAGATTGGGATCGCAGAGGCCAGCTCGCCCTTTTCCACGTAATGAAAGCCCTGGATTTCGTTCTCACCTGTGCGAGTAACTATGGTGTCCTTGGGAGCCCACGCAAGCTGAACATCACCAAGTTTCCCATTGCGTTCGACAGGGAGAAGCCAGGGACCAGCATCACTGTCTACGAAGACAGCATCATCAACAGGTGGAAAGAGGCCTGATGGCATAGCTTCAACCGTTTTACCCGTCTCCGACTTGACGATTACGAATTCACCCTCTGAGCCACGAACGGTGACAAAGCCTTTGACATTGTCCGCATGGATGGCCTTTACATCCCAATGCCCTCCAGATGGTATATCAATGGCTTTTTTTGACCACACAATTCTGCCATGATTACCGGCATCAAGGCCATATAATCTTCCACGCTTTGTTGCTAAAACAACAAGTTTGTTGAATCCAAAGCTATCCCTCTCAAGTTCATCAGTCGACTTTGTGCTCTCAGAACCAAGAACACTGCTAAGAAGTCGTTTGGGGATAGACTCGAGGTAGGCGGGAAGGTACTGGAGGTCATTGATATGACGGTTGACACGATGTACGTATGCCGACCAAGGGTTGCTGTGAGCTTCAGCCTCCAGGGTTCTCGCCAAATCTTCTGACTCAGGAATCTCAGCCCAGGTAGCAGCTACAGCACCACTCAAGCCTTCAAAGCGTGTCCAACCAAGCTCACCATTGACGATTTGTGTCCAATCGTCAGAGTCCGTCGCCACGACGGACCTGACAGCGTAGCTGTCATCG
This sequence comes from Xylaria venustula, assembly GCA_022578775.1. Classification (NCBI taxonomy): domain Eukaryota; kingdom Fungi; phylum Ascomycota; class Sordariomycetes; order Xylariales; family Xylariaceae; genus Xylaria; species Xylaria venustula. The sequence goes on along the minus strand of MU389349.1, from coordinate 178,113 downwards.
GTTTTTTTGATGACTTCGGAGACACCGTGTAAAGCTTGAGGCTTTTCGGCCCTTAGCTTGAAAAGCCAACGGCCGAGAACGCCGTGGGAAGTAGATGAAGTCACAGTAACCTCATCATCAGTTACTCGGGTAAAGTAGACATTAGCGCCTGATGAACTCGTCGAGAAGGCGCTACCACCCTCAAGCAATGGAAGTTCGTATGCCTTCGTGATAGCGTTGCTTTTCAGGTCAATGTGGAAGACATCGGCTTTGCTGCCAGCCTTCGTTCGACTGTGTACTAGGAAATGAGGCGATGACTGGATAGTGTGTGGGGCATGAATTTCCACATGCACCGTGTCTGCAGGAAGAGCAAACTCCTGTTTACTCTTGAGACCGAGAACATTGACCTTGAGCTGAGTATTCGCATGGTCTGTCCATGCGACAATAGGGGCAGCCGAATTGGCGCCCACGAACATGACGTCTTCGGGCTTCTGAACCTCATTCTTGGTACCGAGTGGAATCTCGTCTACCTTCTTCCCAGTCAAGGTGTCCAGCACTATGACTTTCAAACTGTACGAAAGGAGCGAACCATGCAAAGTCACAACGAAGACCTTGTCTAGGCTGGTGCTCACTTGTAAAGGAACATCCTTGTTGACATCCTTGTGTTCCCAGATGACATGTCCCTCGCTGCCATGTATCCTTCGTGTAATCGTTGCGCCCGACTCTTGGTGGAGAGTCAATACATCCTTTCCCTCTCTTTCGGTCATCTCCATGACCTCAACGTCCTTGACCGTGCCATCAAAGTCCAGAGACCAGACATTGCGACCGGTCAAAGCATCCCAAGAGCTGACAAAGCTATCATATGCGCCGACTAGCCATGTCTGGTCCTGGGCAGCGCGCAGAAAGCCCCCGCCATCGGTGACATTGCCAGCCAGTAACTGTCGCCATACGAGGGCGCCATTGCTAGGATTGACGGCACCGAGCACGCCCAGGTCGCTGAGGGTGTATAGAAGACTGGCCTTCTCTTCGGGTCGCGGTCGGTGGAAGAATGTGGTTTCGCGCTGGGGGACGCCGACGAGCTCGTGGTGGTAGTCGATGTGGCCAACCTCGTCCTGGAAGACGGCGCGAACGCCGGCCGGCAGAGCGAGGAGAACAGACAGCGAAAGCGCCTGCAACGAGAAATACATCTTGCTACGACGGACTCATGTGCAGGGCGCGAATAGTATAACAGTGGTAGCTGAAGTAGAAAGGGGCCGATCGAGATACCCCAACATTGGCCGTGACATCAACTAAGCGGCAGACAGTTGAGGTGTGGATGAAGGTTAATTTGGTGACGTTTTTGATAGAAGCAAGCTCTCAACATGGCTTGGCGTTGCGTTAGCTATCTAGCCTTGTGGATAGGATAGCTGGTGGGGATGCCCGCAATCCCCTTATCGCCAGCAGCAGTTGTTATCAGCTACCGCTCTTCATGTTCAAGGTAACCCCGGACTAATACGTCTGGCACTTTATAGACACCCCTATCACAGCCCGCCCCTATTTGCTACAAAAACAAAAACAAAATCACATAACAATTATGCAAGTCAACAAAACAGATGAAATCCTCGTCGCCGCGAGGTTATTAATTTTCATGTTAGGATCAAATTTCTTCCTAGCAAAGATGCCTGCCTACTTGGCAGTGAATTATTAGTGTACATGTAACTATCGCCAGAATGCCTCTCGCCTGCCAGCTTGCTCGGTCTCGAATTACCTTACTCGTAGACCACTCCTTTTTTGTCCTTAATAGTCCGACACATTTCGTCCCTTTCTGGGCCGAGATAGGATAGAATGATTGCCTTGGCATTCATTGGGACATGATAGGAAAATAGAAACAGAAACGGAAAAAAAAGAAAAAAGAAAAGAAACCCGGGCTGCGAAGCAGAAGTAATAAGAACATAGGGCAATCGAGGTGATCACTCGCTGTCATCGGTTTTACTGTGCGGAGAGTCAGAGACAGAACAAACACACATGGTTTCTGGACTTACGCTTTTCCGCCGCGACGCTTAGTGGTTTTGGGTGCAGCAGTAGCGGTGGCAGCCTTTGACTTGCGACCAGCTTTGCCCTTGGTCGGCTTGACGATAGGTTCGTCATCCAGTTCATCGTCTTGTTCATCTTCGTCCGCAGGGGGAGGAGTTGGTTCCTTCTTGGCCGCCTTTCTGCCTCTGGTTTTCTTCGCAGGGGCAGGCTCCTCTGGTTGCTCCACGTCCTCATCGCCATCCTCGTCAACCTGTTTGGTAGCTTTGCGACCGGCTCTTGCCTTCTTGACTGGCTTTGCCGCCTCCTCGTTCTCTTCTTCGGCCCCAGCATCCTTCTTAGTCTTACGGCCAGCTCGAGCCTTCTTCACCGGTTTCACTTCTTCTTCCTCCTCCTCATCGTCTTCAGCTTTCTTGGTTTTGCGACCACCTCTAGCCTTTTTCTTCACTGGTTCGGGCTCCTCTTCTGCTTCTTCTTCTTGTTCATCCTCCTCGGCCTTCTTGCGGCCGCGCTTGGTACCAGCTGCTTTCTTGGGAGCGGCCTTCTTGGGAGGCGCAGCCTCTTCATCGGCCTGAAATGGAAATTAAGTATATAGGAAACAGAATGGACAAAGCTTGTCTTACCTCGTCTTTATCAGCCTTGGCCTTCTTAGCACGACCTCTGATTGCCGTCTTGCCAGGTTGGTTGAACTCAGGGTCCTGATGGTATGGTTAGACAACCATGGAAGGGTATTGAAGTAGTATATACGGAGATTTCAGATGACAGTTATTAATAGGAATACATCAAGGGAAAAAGTCAATGAAACTCACGCCCTTGAAATCTTCAGCATCGATATGGCCCTGCTTTACAACGCGTCGGATCTTCTCCTTGATGTCCTCGTCGCTATTATATATGTAGTTAGCAAGGCACGAGACTGCCAGGTCACGATAAAAGAGGGATCTTACGGAATCTCATCATAACCGTCTAGCAGATCCCAATCGTAGTCATCGTCTTTGCTAATAGACTCCTGGACGTTCGAAATGGTCTTGCCCGAGACGCAGCCCCTATAAGACGGAAGTTAGTCAGTGAAAGAACGACATATTAACTTAATATAGTCGAGGAAACCGTACCAATGACGCCATTTCCAAGATGCATGCTCGGTGCCCGGCACGGTAAACCAGACTCCAAAACGAAGCTCACCCTTCGTGATCTTGTTTCCGGAGTCTTTGCATACCTTGTCCTGGCAGCCGGCGCGGTTGTTGGGAGAAAGCTCTGGTAGAAAGTTAGGAATCTAAGTCCAGCGACGAGCGTGTCATATTTATCATTGTGAGCGTTTGCATTTGGGCTGATAATTCTACATCATGCCGCAATTTGCTGAAGGGGGATCGGAGAAGGGGAAAAGAGTATGAGCTCGAAAGATGAGAGAGGGAGAAGAGGAGCGAAGAGATAGAAGGGCTCAGACGCACACACAGGTCAAACCAACAATGCGGATACTGAATAAAGGAAAAGCGAACACATACCGATACGGTAAGACGACATCTTGTCTCGAATTCAGACAGCAGAGCTGTGAGAAAAGTACGATATGTGAGATGTGAGATGTCACGTCGATAGAAAATGTCTGTCGTGGTGTGGATGATGACGATACAGTCGCGTTGCGATCGTGATGGGGCTAAGTCGGCGCAAGATCCGATTCTTGCATGAAACGTGACAAAGAGGGTAAGGGGCGTATTAAATGATAACAACAACTTTGAGCGGCTAAAGTACCCTGACGTGGTTGGGGAGAGACCGGAAGATGTCAATGGAGATGTGAAGAAAAAAAAGAAGTGATCAACCAAGCATTGATAAATGAATGAAAGCAGGTCACAATGGGAGACAGAATTGCGTTGTTGGTCTGGCGCTCTCTCACGGGCGCCCGAAGAAAGAAATGGTGGGGTGTTTGCCTGGGAACAGTCTGCCGTGCCTAAATAAAGTAGGGTAGGACCGGTACTTATTATCTGAGCAAGTACTCTGGATTGTAGGATAGAGACAGAAGTGGTGTGATGTGATGGCAGTGGACAGATAAAAGATACCTGATATTGATACTGATACTACCTACCTCCTGCCTACCAACCTCCTAGCCTAGATGAGACGCGTTTTTTGCAGTGGATAAACAATCTACAAATATACCTGATATACCGTACATAGATGCCTGCCAGCGACCGATAAGACTTCTATTTACCTATAATTCCATTGTAGCGCTCTATATGCAGCCACTTTATAAACAGATAAAACTTCTCACTATCCCTTTGAAATTTTCAATTGTTTTCTTTGCTTTCACTTTCAATGATGATGTGATGTTAGCTACTTATATTTATACTCTTGCATGGAAACGGGATGGCGTTCTACAGCGTTTTACAGTAGCTTAAATATTTAAGCTACTCAAGGGATCCATGCCTGTTTAGGTGTGCATAGCCGCCTAGCGCATACACTGTAAATCCACTGGAGTCGCTATAAATCATCGTGGCCTAACAGCTCCACGGCAGATCATGTTCGACTGAACGAGTCGAGAGGCAACCATTGTATAACAACGCCACAATGCGCTTCAGATAAAATCTGGCAGTACTCTGACTCACAAGGTAGTAAATATGATCTACTTATGAATGTAATCACCGAAAAACCTGACCCTCAAAAGTCCAGACGAGTAGAGAGGAGCCGGCAATTCAGCTACCTGTCTGTGTCGATGAATAATTCCACATCATTTGTTCTGAACCCTATTCACATTCTACAGTCGATCGACGATCTAACGCCCATCTTAAACTAAACCCTCTATCAAGATCTCATTCAAAATAAGACAGCTTTGTTTGAAACCCTCAACCTCCAAGCCCTTTTTAAAGGAAAGGACACCACCCAATATACATAGCCGCCAAGTTCTTCGGATCAACAGCCTGCTTAATAAGCTCATCAACCTGACCCTCCACCCCAAGAGGAATGCTCTCGTCCGGGGGCAAACCCTGAACTTTCCTCTTGATACTCTGTACCACGCTCTGGGGATTAAGTCTCACTCCGCCGAGCTTCTTGCGCTTGTCTTTCTGAAGATCTAGAGTGGGGTCGTAGATGAAGGCCTCGAGGATCGTCATGAGCGTTTCCTCTTGCTGTCGGAGGATGCTCAGTGTTAATTCCGAGCACTTTCTAAAGGGCCCTTCATATCCGTATATGCCCATCGCAGCCACCATGTTATGCGTGAGTCGGAACGGGACTCGCTCGGGCTGAGCAAAAGTGAGACCTTTGTCGAAGAGGCAGTTGAAGTCGACGTGGAAAATACCGCCATTCCCTTCTTCGAGGAGTACGTTCTCGCCATGACGGTCGCCGAGTCCCAGGATTGTCCCCACCATCGACATGACGGCACACGATCGAGTATATCTGAGTCTAGCCGTAAACCAAGCTGACGGGTTCGGGAACTGCGATATGAACCAGTTGGGCAGTACAGGTGGGAATTGGCCCAGTACGTTCTCCGTGAAGATTTTGGTGTTCTTGTCACTAGCAGCGGCATCTGCCATCATTTGCTGCAAGCTATGGTAATTGGGGACAATTCCACGTGAGCGGTAAATGTTCAAGAGTATGTCGCGCAATGTTTTGAGGCCATCAACCCATTCGATAATACCACATTCCTCGTTGAGTGGTGTGACTGCATACGTTCGAATATACAGTTGCCGTCTACTTGACTCGGCGTCCCGTTTCAGTGATCGGTTGATCATACCATTAAACTCCATCAGCCGCTGATCGGTGCGAAGGTCATCTTTGGGTTTAATCAAGAGTCCATAGTTGACACCATTCGAACCACGAGCCGTAAGTTTCCGAGGTTTTGCAAGGGAGCCCAAGACTAAAACTTCATCGAGAAATGAGGCAATGCTGATCACGTCTCCAGAAAACGCCTTATGTCGCTTTGAATTGTCGGTCAGTGTGGGAAGTGTCGCCGTGAGGCATGTCTCAATAGGAACAACCAAAGGGCAAGGTGTGCACTTATGATTAAAGCGCAAGTCTCGAGTGATGCTCGCCATTGTGGTTCGGTTGCTTTGAAAATCACCGTTATTGCAAGCCAGGAGGAGCTGCTCTGCTAGTCTCTCTCCTTTGCGCAGCAACGAAGAGAGACTGTAATTGCCGCCTTCAACTTTGGCATTGCGCTCTTGGACATGAGCTAGAATCTGCTTACCACGAGTCTTACGCTCCGAAGAAGCCTGTTTACTTGTCATGATAGCAAAGAGACTCCACAAAGCCTGTCGAGGATACGCTTCAACAACTTTCAAAATGATCGCTTGCAGCACCCTGAAAACATCTGGATTGGGATGGGCAATCCGTGCAACGAGTTGAGGTAGCGTTGTATAGAAAATATATGCAGGCAGACGGCCGATATGTTTGCGTAGAATTAGATGCAGGGCTTCGAGTTGACCCTTTCGGCGATGAACCAGTTCTTGTGAAAGAGATACCTTGCCATGAGGTGCTTTGTCGAGTTGAGCACCAAGGTCGAGCCATAGTGTCAGGATCCGAGGTAGGGTTTGATATAGGTACTTAGTCCCGTAATTGAGAGATCTTATGTAGTTCTCAATCACAAGTTTTGAAACCTCTCCTGTGAGATATTCATCACTCTGGTCATCTGGCTTCAAAGCCCTTTCAGACTCCAAAACCTTTTTGTAGTGTCGGCCAATATAATAATGGCCCTTTTCCCATTGACCGAATATCTGGGGAATGGCTCGGTATTGTTCTCTTAACGCCGAAGCATTGGTCTGACCGGCGCTATCCAGCCACTTTGCAAGAAGTAATTTGGCGCGAGCAGTCAGTATGTTCTGCTGCGTGCCGATATTCCTATCAGAGGCATCATGTTCACTGAAGCTGTGTTGGGAAAATACTTTGCTATCAATAGCACCTTGAAGAGTTTGTATAGCTTTCCTGTTATATCCTTCCTTCCAAAGAAGACGAGCATTCTCTATCGTAGCTGAGTCGTCGCCGAGTTGTGAAGCACGAAGAACAGCGTTGAAAGATTGATGCATGTTATTAGCCTTTCGAGCGAGACGAGCACTGGCTAACCAGAGGGCAGATATGTCCAAATCTCCAAATCGAGGTCTGTAAAAATTAGTCATTGTGAATGCACATCAGATCGGGTACCTTACCGTGATAATTCCATGGCCGCTCGGCGGATACTCAATACATATTGCTTGTCATTCACGTAGGAGCCGAGCACTTCAAGTCGTCGGTCGAGCGATTTGAGAATATCCTGGGGGTGCTGGTCTCCATCGTTATTCACGCCGGCAATGAGTTCGAGATCAGTCAGCACGTGGGCTCTGAGTATGGGCTCATGACAAGCCTGCAGAGATGCAGTTGTCGAAGATGTCATGGACGAGCCAACCCTGTCTCGCATAGTCTTCACGGCTAGGACGAATTCCTTTGTCCATCCTCTTTGGAGATACAGGAATGCTTGAGCTATAGATACGTTGAAATCTTCGGAGGGATCTCCTTGGTATTGACTGAGGAATTTTTGCATTGTCTGCCATCTGCCGGTTGTCCAAGCAGCCTCGACCGCGTATGGTACTACGCGGTTAATGGTCGCGACAGCAGTATGCTTCTCAATTCCCTCAACGTAATTCAGCAGTACGTCTAACGCCAATTAGTCCATAATAGTTAAGATAGTTCCATCTTGAACATACCGTGCTGTCCTGATTCTTTCAGGCAAGTAAGCAGATCTACCTGGACGTCGATATTATCCGGCTTTTCCACTAGTTTGACTTCATACCAAGTTTGAGCTGCGGCCCATCTACCTGCTTTTCGGTGACTCAACACTTGTTGCTCAATATCAAGAACTGGAAGGTGGGCTGATATGCCTTCCAATCCATCCGGTTCGTCAATCTGTGTATATATATCTTGAACTCGCTGAACTAATCGGTTTCTGTCATGAGTGCTGTCCTTGGATTCGTCCACTTGACGGATATGTTGTTCCAGATGGAAAAGGGCACGGGAATATGCAGAACAGTCCACAGCCCTTTGAGAAATTAGTTCGGCCGGGAAAGAAGCTAGAAAAGTCGACACTTTCTCGATGCTTGCAGTATCTCTGGAAGAGGGGTTAGGGGTCGTTCGTTTCTGATGAACCCAGCGCATAGCATAATCAAGAAAGCGGAAGATGGTCTGAGAGATATTAGCTGTGACCAGATTTGTATAATACTCATTATATCACTACTCACCTCGCAGTAAAGTTTTCTGTCTTCTCTTTCAGCATATGACGCCTCAGCGGGAAGTTCATGTTTCAAAACGCTGTGCAGCTCTTGAAGGACAGCCATCCGTTCTGTTTCTTGAATGTCCCGACCCAGGATTATGTGCACGATCAGGTAGGGGAAAAGAAACTCTGCAATCGACAGATCTTTCACTCTAATCAATCGGCACAAAGGCTCGAATATCAGCATCGCAAAGGGGTTTTGGGGCTTTCGAAGGCAATCAAGAGTGAGGCTCCTTATCCAATTGCCGTATGACTTTCCTGGGCCAAATATCGGATATTCGACTTCCTGCTGGATCATGGGCAGGAGCTTATATTTCGAGGTTAAAAATGGAGTCAAGATCTCCTGCGCACTTTGTGAGATCGAACACCATTTTCTGTACACGTCTTCGCCTTTCCCAAGTCCTTCCGATTGTACCGCTTGTGCAATATCGCTTCTCTCGAGGACTTCTTGGATCGCGTACGACAAAAAGCCCTGCAATTTTGTATCTGTAGTGGAAACGAAAGAGAGCACTAAAACTTTTTCCAGTAGAAAAAACACAAACTCTGTGACTTGGAGTGACTCTTCAAAGTCGCTTGTAACAATAATTTGGCTTTCCTCTCGAACGGCTTCGACACGGTTTGGATCAAGACATCCAATCAAACCAATGCATTGAGTGCATAAGTCAGTTATTTCAATATGTAAGCCATTGTGCCTCGAAATACAGTCCAGCAGTGCCCTGACAAGACTAGAAATGATTGAATCGGGTTGTTCGCTAATAGCAGATGCCTGTAGATAACCTTGATGTCTCTGCAAATATTCAGAAAGCTCTCTCAAAGCAAGGAGAACAACGCCCGAAGTCTCATGGTATATCCTTTCTGTCAACAAGAAGAAGGCGGTGTGATTGTCCACAGGCGATCGTAGCTTGCTAAGCTTAGCCTCCACATCGGACAGGTCCTTGATATGACTGAAGGATGGTAGCTTGCCAATATATTTCTCAATGGTAGGCTGCTGTTTTTGCAAAAGAAACTCGATCAAATCTTTTGCAAGTTTTTGCGAAGATCCCTCGAAAACAGACCAATATTGGTTGATGAGATAAAATGTTGTCTCAATCAGAATATCAACTTCCAATTCTTCGAAGTAGAACATCATAGCAGTCCAGCATGAGAAAGCCGCCACACGGAGTTCATCATACGACAACGCCGCAAGTATGCATGCGGAGATCTGTTCACACGTTATTATGTTACCAGTATGGTCCATCTGAACAGAAATACTGACCTGCGGCCGTGCGATGCGAACATCGTTTTTCCCTATCCGTATCATTTCTTCCATTGCCATAATACACCGTCTTCGCTCATGAAATGGAGCTCTTATCGCTGATGGATCATTGATAACATCCGTCAACTGAGCCATTATACCAAGGACATGGTAGTGCAAAAAGCGGCCAGTAGCATGAATCTTCTTCCTAGACTCACCATTGGCAACCAGTACCATGCTAGCCATTTGATTTAGCGCGTTCCGGATCTAGGAGAGTATCAATTAGCCGTCGTAGCTCAAATAAGTCAACGTTGTTAGACCTTACTTGTGGCTTGCGACTTTCATCTGCATCCGCTGCAGCTTTCAACATATTATACGTAGTCGCCAATGGCTCAACCTGAACTAAATCGGCCAGGCTAAACCCATCAAAATGTGGAGATATATGCCTTAATAAAGACATTGTATATTCTTGAATGTCTGTTGTATCTTGGGTGAGCAGTAGAGCTAGTATGCGCCCAAGATTGGCGTTATCGAGACATGGCTGCCATAAGTCGGTCTCGTTGCGAACTTCTGCGATCCTCTGGATAACGTCCTTTTTCTTGTTCAGGACGAGGTATGGAAGGGCGTACGTCTGGGTATGGAAGAGCAACTGTTCAGGGGTCATATCCTGCATTTCTGCCAAGAGCCGAGTAAGCTTTGGCTGGGCGGTTATATCTCTGACCGCCAAATAGGCTAAGGAGCCCCAACAAAGATCAAATAACTGCCTGGTCGTCATCAAACGGTACCGCGCAATTTGAAGAATCTTGATATTATATTAATAAGCTGATTGATTAGAGACTATCATCGACTTACCTCCGTAAATGCAGCGGCAGAGGCGACTGCACTTTGGTGGCCCAAGTATTCCACAAGCTTAACTAGCACAAGTATCAATTCATCATCGGGTAGAACTCTTTGACATGTAAGCATTGGTCAGTTCAATTCGATTATAGTCTTCGCTTACAATGATACCTGTGACCAAGCTAGAATGCACGACTCTGTAAACTTGGGTTCGTTTCGATCAGAGAGATTCCTTAAAATGCCGAGTGCAATCCCTCTATTTTTCTGGATGACGACGTGCTTTACGCCAGGAGTACCACGATGGGCGAGAAATACAGCGAGTGTTCGTCTGAAATAATTAGCGACGAGCTTGTAGACGATTAGTTACCTTACCCTGCAGCAATGCGGAGTTCTCTTTGTGAACTGTGAAGCGACTTTAAGCACCATTGCGCGGCGACAGAGACCTCCATGTCAATGAAATCCGATGAGTTGCAATGCTTAGCTATCCGTCTTAATGATAGCATCGCCGCTATTCGTGGCTTCCGCGACTCGGAAAATGTTTCAGTTTGTAACAAGCAAATAAATATCTCGATACAAAACTTCTTGGCCGTCACATCAATACATGTGGATGCATCAAGATTGTTCTCCAGTGTGCGACAAGCTGGGCAGTTGAACCGCGGTAATTCTTCGTCATCGGAAGTGGCCATTGTGAGAGTTTCGTCAGCAGCGCAGCATACGTCGGCAATCAGGTGAATGAGACGAATCTTATCCGGATCAGGAAGACCGGGATAACTTGATCTGAATGATATGGTGAGAGTTATTTCTTTATGATACATGTCGGCTCGACCTACCGAAGAGCATTTGAGTAGTCGGCTAGGGTGTCTTTTGGCTCCATCCCGACAAGCTTCCACAAGAGACTGGTTACTTTAGGTAGTGTTTGTGGAAGACCTGTCTTTAGGCGTTTCAACTGAGGCTCCGACTCCAAGGTTCCGGTCGAGAAGGTGGCGATACCGGTGACAGAACGTCGAATCTCGGGATCGGTAAACTTATCCGGGTGGACGATAGAGTCTAATGACGCTGGAGGAGGGTCATGCGCCACTCGACGTAGCAGTTCTATACTTCTCTATACTGATTTAGCATTTGGATATAGGTACGGGTGTTCTGTCTAACTCACCCATAAATCTGTTTCCGTATGTGTGATTCGGTCATAACCTATTGGCTTTTCTATCAATGAAATTATCTTGGACGTTGCAATGTGCGACACTGTCGTCAAAGACAGACATGCTTCCGAAATCTTGACGATCGCTGCACTTAACAATTTATCATCGACTCCTATACTATTCTCAAGCCCGTAGGCTGTTTGCCGTTGGGTGAGCGCATCCACGCACAGGTGAACAAGCAGAATATACGCCTTCTCCATGACGAGCATATCAGTGTTTACTAAGAATGTGGTATTGTCGAGAACGCGCAATGTATTTCGCAAAAACTGTGGCAAAAATGAAGTAGAGTCATTCTGCCATCGAGTTTGTGTTGAGTTTATACATAAAGAAGCATCTATCAGCCATGGGAGTGCTTCCTGGAATGATGGGGGAATATTAGAGCTTGGCTGGTAATCGACCAGAGGGATATACAAGAGGGATAAAAGACCCGAGGCATGACGCATTGCGTGAGATGCTGTCTCTATGGTGTAGGTGCATTGGCCTTGAAGAAATAGAGGCTGATTGTAACCAAGAGAGTCGAGGAAGCTGTTCTGGGGCAACCGCAGATCAAGAAGTGAGTTCCGATTAGTAGAAGAAGGTAAGTCGGCTATGTACGATTGAATAGCTTCCGAGATGGTTAGCTAACGAAATGATGTGAACTTTTCAGGTCAACAAACCATCAAAATTAGTGCGAAGATAAGCCAGAAACTGCGGGATATGCGACCACAAGCTGTTTGATCGAGCTGCTGCCAAGTACAATTCACTGAAGAATCCTTCAATTGGGGCAGCCAATTCTGCACATAGCCCATTCCCCAGCATTTTGAGAACCTTGGGGAAAATCCAAATCCAAAGTGGCTCGGGGCCGCGGAAGAGAAATGTGCCATGGTTAGCAGTAAAAAGGAGAACATCGGGGGTCTCGTTGACAGTAATCTTTAAGAAATTTATGGCCCTCAGAGCATCTGCGCGTAGCTGTGATTTGTTGGCGAAGGGTTCATCCCACTTCAGTCCTTCTAGCACAACACGAGCGTAGACGTAGATGAGCATATGGTTATGCTCAACCCGGTCTTGGTGAGAGGCGAGAAGACCAGGGTCGTTCTTGACCTTCTCGATAGAAGCAAACAGTCTTTGAAGCTCAGCAGTCTCGTCTGGGCGAGTCGATTTAGCAGTGGTCGAGATGTTCTCCACCAGCTGGGCAGCCAAGGTCGAAGGCGGGGGGACGTTGAGATCCATGACGCCGTTGTTCAAGGTCTCGCGACCATTGAGCATAGTAGCTCTCCCATGGGATGTGGGCGCCATATCTTTATGGAATTTTTACTCCCTTTTTCGCTCTCCACTATCGTAGCATGGTAGCAAGGTTAGCACCTGGGGCGAATGGAAGGAACCAAAGTCTCATATGTGCAGCAACTCGTAAAGTTACCTAGTGGGGGCACACAAGATGAGAAAGATAAGACGCGTTTGGACGCGAACAAGTTTGTCACGGAACCACGTGAGACTTTGACGATTGGGCCTTGTCCATTAATCCTTGTCAGGTGAGGAGCCAGTGTCCAGTTGCTGGCAGCTGTTAGTACTTGCCAAGCTGAATTGGCCGCTGAGGAGTTACCCGCCTACATACCTACTGCGGGTCTTCAGGTAGGTATTCGTCCCATCATAGCACTATCATTGTCATCGTCAGCTTGTAAATAAATCTTCTATTGAATTCTTAATTAACTACCTAACCACCCCAACCCCGCGTAATCGCATCGCACACTCTGTGTAATTCGACTCGCCAATATTATACAGTCAATTGAGTGTCGACATCTAGCAATCCTGCCCATCTCCGCTATCCAATTGTCCGACGATGGCCGTTTTCCAGTCGAAGAAATACCGAGGCGCAGCCCACGCAGGCACCTTCGCCGCCAAATACCGCGCCCTGATGGCCAAACATCCATTCGTCCTTTTCGGACTACCTTTCATGTCCATCATCGTAGCGGGATCGTTCATACTCACGCCCGCAACTGCCGTCCGATACGAACGCCAGGACCGCAAAGTCCGACAACTCACTCGAGACGAGGAATTGGGCGTCGGCAAGGCCGGGAGGAAAGTCAACATGAAAGAAGAATACTACGTAAGGAGACTGATGGAGATGAGTCCGGAACTGCAGAACGCTAACATGTGATGCTCCCTTATTAGAGGCTAGCTGCAAAGGACCTCGACGACTGGGAACAGAAACGCGTCAAGCGACTCCCGGGCGAGAACGACGGCATATTGTAGATATCCGAAAAGCCCCGTTTCTTATAAGTAAAGCGTCATGTTAAGCGTTCCTCAAGCATTATGTGCGCCCATGACGGCTTGCTGGCGTGATTAGTGACGTTGGGGGTATAATCTCGGATTACAGGGATATCTGATTCACACGCTACTGTCAACCCGAAAGCCATCGGCCAATTTTAGCCGATCATACAGATACACTATGATTACCCAAACTGAATCCCATAGCTCGTCAGACCGATCCCTATTTGGGGGACAGCAGAACATGGGTTCGTGAACACCAGACAGCAGATCATTATTACGGCTCGAGGCAGAGCTGGGCAGACAAGGCGACATGACAATTCGAGCATTCATGCTGCTATTACATGATACTGAAAGTTCAGAGCTTCCTGGATCCAGATGCTTCATTCAATCATCATGGCAAGTCTCAGACATTTGTGTGTTGAAGGTACGATTGCCTTGTATTGTCATGGAACTGTGCTTGGGCAAAACCTTAGCTTCGCATCTTCGGATTATACGTCGCGTCGCGTACCCGTCATTTGTACGCGAGCAACACTGGCAACAGAATTCACCTCGAGTCATTGCTATCTAGAGCTATGGGATATCTATTCGCCCAGTCAGAATATGCCCTGGCCAGATTAAGCTTCAGCTTGAAATCATAATTATGGCCTCTTTATCGGCAGCCTCCGAGCGGCCTAGCGTACGGAATCCTCTCCGATATATCAAGCTCGACCAACCATCTTCGTTATATCATGATTAGGGTTTGAGAAGTTGGACAAGCTCTCCTGATTCATTGTCATTCTACTGTACGACGGCAATTCTATTTCCCGTAGCGTATCCCCAGAATTTGGATGGTCAAGCAACCGACGAGTCAGCTCGTCCTGCCCAGATGTGCTTAGCTAGATAGCATCTTACATAGAACGCCAACGCCTGTCAAAGTCTTGGATTACCAATCATAGGAGATGGCCAATGTATTTCGTGTTAGCGTTGCCTCGTGTACTGCTCCTGTGTTTTTGATTCACGAAGCTTTTGGCACCAACAAGCATGACAAATATGAAACAGGTCGCTCGGTGTTCCCAGCGTGACTGCGTCTCATAGAAACACAATATCCATGTCAGAATCCATGTAAAAAATGCTGTTACCTATCTAAAGATATTTTAATTGACCAACCCCAGAATACCGGTGCTCTATATTCAGCTGCTCCACAAAGCCTCTTAGCGGGCTTCTGCACCCCATCATTTAGTGCCTACAGCACTTACCGATTTAACTTTCCCCTAAAGCCACGCCAGCGAACCTTGGATATTTGTAGCCAATTAACAGTAATCGGGAAGGCAACCGGGAACGAATATCTCCATCTACAGTATGCTCGGGGTTTCGCGCCTTCAAAACTGAATAAACGCAAATTCCGAAAGTCTTCAATGGCCCATATTTTGGTCTTCAGAGTTGACACTTCGGCCTCGTCGGCGTCGGTATCAGAGTCATCCATGATAGCAATCTGACATCAGCAGAACGTATAGTGTCCAGCATTGCCTCTGCCCAGCCGTACGAGGGAATGTGCTATGAAGTCAGGCGTTTCAGCTGCTCGGCATGGGAGGGGTAAGCAGAAAATCTACGTAGATCAGTGCAGGAAACGGGCTGGGCTATCGGCTATGACTTCAATCCTGCAGAGCATCTACAGCGCTCCGCACTCTACCTGCACAGAGAGGCTGCAGTAGCATGCTGTACTGTATGTAGGTACAGTACATTAAACGCCCACGTTGCAGTAGTGAATTCGTTATCTATCTATATCATCATCGCTGAAGATCGTCTGCGACGTGTTTCACAGGGGAAGGCCACATGTCAAGTCAAAGCCGATGGAGCACAGCTCAGCACATCTGATGATGGCGGCGGAAGACACGGACAATACAATAGTCTCAAGCAGAAGCGGGTCGCTAAATAAACCACACAGGTGGCTATCACCACCTAAACTCACCTACTTTGGCTGGCTATATTACAGCGAAACAGAATTAGAATAACCTATGACTTTGTATACTAGTAGAGTAGATCAATGCGAGTCTAATGGTATAGTTTTATTTGATTTAAACTAATATTAATTGAGCTAGCTATAGTTGCATGTAAGAACTGGATTTGGCCCTTGGGAGGGCTTTTATACTTACTTTTTATATTATATATGACAGCACGAACAGCGTATTCAACAAGAAAAACTTTAGTAACATAATTAACATGCTATTTTCTTTTTAAAAAGTTAACCTTTTATTTTTTCTATCTTTTCTCGCTGTGATATGGCCAGCTAAAATAGTTGAGTTTAGGTGGTGATAGTCACCTGTGTGGTTTATTTAGCGACCCGCTTCTGCTCAAGGTAACGGCCGAAGAGTGCTAAACAAGTTCCAGAAATGGGCTCTTATCATCCCCACATCGCCCAACCACGGTTCTCCATCGACAGGGATCTGCAGGATCGGCTCAACCACACTGATGGGATGACGCCATGATGGATGCGGCCTAGCCTGTGCTTTTTAGAAGGTCACTTGGGGGGTCATGCGCTCATTGTGACCAGGGCAGTACAGGGCGGAAACAGGGGGGGATTCCCAGCCAAGGGGAAAACAAGCCACGCAAAGATTGGCAATTATGTGCGAAACAGAGCCAATAACTTAGCAAACCAGGTAACAAACAGCAAAATAAGTTGGGCATCAACTGCGGTTTCCTGCTGTCTTTGGATGAACACATCTCGACGACGCATTGAAGCTGTGTAAGTCTCCTCGACTTACACGCGGAAGAGAAGTTCCTATTAAGTTTGCAACCGTCCCGGCCGAGGCCGTGTGCACAATAAATGTCAGAGAGGATTGTGGGTAATGGTGGTAAGTCCGACATTTATTGTGCACAGCGCCTCGCCGGCGTCTTCGGGTCCGGTGGACTCGGGTACAGAAGAACGGCGCGAGTTCGGGCTGCGCTACCAGGCACCTTAGGTCATCTATCAGCACACCAGATAGACCAATGACAGTGGATAACGCGTGTAGTAATCTCGTCCAAGCTTGTAATACTTGGCAGAATACTGGGGTAGGGCCAGAACAGCGCTGCTATAATTACAGACCGTTACCAGGTTACCACGCCGGAGTTCACACTAAAACTACACAGCAGGATGAGCCAAGCGTTTGAAACACGCGGCTCAACTTAGATAAGCCGTGCTTGGTGCCCGACAAAGTCCAGTTGAAGTCATTGATTGGCAAGTTCTGGCAAGGCATGTGTGGAGTGCCATGGCGGCGCTAGCCTCCATTCACAATGACGCATTTCGTCTCTCTTTGTAGCCCAGGCGATCGAGGAGTTGGAGCAGGCATCGAAATTTTTTATACTTTGATGGCGCAAGTATAATTCTTTCGACTGTCAGCATCTCCCCTGCTCGCCTGCCTCGATACCATCCCTCCACTCACGCTCGGGAATGAGCTCGGGAAGCTCTGCAAGGCACCGAGTTCCACACATACGAATTCTATCGATCTACCTAGTCTATACCCACAGGCACACAAGGCACGGACATCTGCAGGAACCGGCCGATCATCAGTGAATCTAAGGGCATATAATATACTGCCCCTACCCCCTTCTGGCCTGGCAGTTGTGATCTTACGACCTAAGAGTTTCTAGACTTCGGTTCGGTTCTCCATCCTCGAGTTTCTAGACTTATGATTCTACGACCACTAACATTGGTCAACGAGAACACATTCTCTGTATTTGCTATCTGGTTATAGCGATATCTAGCCAGGCTATACGTTCTCTTATCCCACAAATATCGTTGACTACCTCGCCTATCACAATGGCATCTATCACGAAGTCAACCTTTTTCCACAAAAGGTCAAGGAGCGGCTTCTGCAAGCCGAAAACCCCGGAAGAACAGACCCATATCCGTAAATGGAGTTCTTCTAGCACAATCTCTCAAGCCTCGACCGATGTCCCTCATCGCCAGAGAGCCGACAGCTTCAACCCTCTTTCCCTACACCCGCCACTACACCTCAACACATCCCCTCACGTCACGCCAGAGTATGACATTGTACGATACCGGGAAGACGAAGAGCGCGAGTCTCGCTTCTTCAACCAGACACGCTATGCCGAAGATCACATCCAAGACCTCTCGGAGTATTCACCTGTCAAGGGCCAAAACTGCTACTTCGAAGGCTCGAAGACAAGGCCTTACCAGTACGACCAGGACTCTCAATGGCCATTAAAGGATTGGCAGACTATCCCACCTGGCCTGTCGGACCATAGTTCATCGGACTCTTCCGCTGCCTCTTCACCTACTCGACCCGATGTTCCTCGTCGACGCAACGCAGATTGGATGGATGACAACGATGTCTTCGTTAAGCGCGGGGCGTGGAAGCGTCGCGGCATCGTCTTCCATCTTGATGACACACAAGAGGAATTACAAGAGCAACATTTCGAACTGCCTGAATAGGCGACTGTCGACATATTTTCCCTTTAACATCCTCACAATCAGTCAATATTGACTTGCTCACACATACAATTTTCAACAAAATGTATTATCTCTTTTCAACCACGACATGCCCATGAGTTACGTTTTCCTTCTCTTGAATTCTAAAAAAAGGCGCAGAGGTTACAGGGAAGTGACACAACGGAAGGCTCGGGTCATTTTGGACTGTATCACCACCACCCGAACATCATTCCTTTTTCATCATCTATCTACTACTACATGTAATCTACTAGGGTTTCGCATTTAGCCGGCGCGAGAGGAACATAACAAGGGAACATGGGACGATACCAATTTGGAATTTATATAGCATGCAAATATGTGCGTGCTGGTGGTGGGAATACCCCCCGGCTTATTATAGTCGGCATGAGCTTCCAGTCTGTTGTATTTGAATGCGCTCAATCAATCGAAATTATTCAAAATTTCATACTCTTGTCTCTATTCTTGTGATTGTTAGTGCTTAACCTTGAAGTTGATGTAAATACAGGTGGTACTTTGTGGTTACACATCAAACGACCATTTACCTTTTGGCACCTCTTAGCATCTAGCCGTATATAGTAATTAGTGAGGAGAACTTAAAAATTACTTAACAGAAAGTTTTTTAGTTAGGTGATCTCGCAAAATTATATTATATTGAAAAAAAAGCAGATAATTTTTTAATTATTTTTTTTTGCAGTAAATATTTAGCATAATTTTAACTTTTTATAAATTTATAATAATTTTTTAATAAGTTTTTTTTTAATTATATATTTTAATATATATTATAATATTGCCGCAAAAAAAGCTTTAATAATGCTATATAGCTATTAAAAGCAATAAATATATTGCTAACAAATTTAATTATAATTATATTAAATTTTTTAAAGTTTAAAAAATAAATAAACAAAAAAACTTTAAAAATAATAATAAATAACATTTTTATTTTTTTAAATATTTTATAAATATTTATTTATATTAACTTAAAAAAATAAATTATTTAATCGATTTTGTTAATAAAAATATAATTTTAATAAATTAACATTATTTAGTAGCAAAAATTTTATTTTTAACAAAAATTATATAAACATAAATAATATATATTAATAACGTTTAAAATAAAAAAATTTAGCTTTATTAAAAACTAGTAAAATTAAAAAAAATTATTTTAAGTTTTTATTAAATATTTATTTTAATTTAATTATATTATTTTTTAATTTTAATAATTTTTTTGCTAAAATTTTTATTATTAATATTAGTTTTGCTAATTAATATTGCAAAAAATAAAGCGATAATAATAATAATAGCAAAACTTTTTAATTATTTATAAAATTTTTAGCAAATATTTTGTTTAATTTTTTACGTTTTATATTTATATAAATATTAACTGCTTTTAAAATTTTTAAAAAATTATTTTAAAGCTTTATATATATATTTATAATTATTTATAGCGTTTGAATATTTTTTTAGCTATTAATATATAATAATAAAATTATATATATTATTTAAAAAAAACATTTATTTTAAATATTATAGCTAAAATTATAGCTTAATATAAATTATTTAGCTATATTTATTTATTAAATATTAATATATTATTAGCTGTAATATTTAATATGCTATATATTAATATTTTAGCAAATAATATATTTTTTTTAAATAAAATTATTAAGCGATATAAATATAAATACAATAAAATATAACATTATAAACAGTTTAATTTTAAACTTTTTAATTATCGAAATAAAATAAATAATAAATATTTAAATATATTTATTGCTTAAAAAAATATAAAAATTATGCGATTTTAAAAATTTTTGCTAGGCAGCACTAATTTAAGCAGCTACAATTAACAAAAATTTTAGTAAAAAACAAGCGTATATTTAATAAATAAATTTTTAAAATTTTAATGCAATATTATTTATGCTAAACGAAATATTACCATTTAATTGCGCTATTACGTTTGTTAAACAGCAAAAGTTTTATATAAATTAAATTAAAATTTTATAAATATTTATTATATTTTAATTAATAATATATATAAATTATAAGCGGCTAAAATAAATATTTAATTTTTTATATTAATTATAAACGTTTTAAAAATAAATATTTTTATTATAAAATGCTTTTTTAATTTAATAAATATTTATTATTTTTAAAAGCTATATTTATTAAATATTATTACAAATAATAATTATTATTAATTTGCTAAAATATTTATAGCAATATTAGTAAAAAAAAATTTTGTAATATATAAAATTTAATTTAATATTTATAAAATATTTTTTAAATTATTTAGCTTAAAATTATTATAATTAAACTTTTTTAATAATTTATTTAAATTATAATATTAAATTTTAATTTTAAATATTTAATAAAAACGTTTTATTAATTATTTATAAAAAATATATTTATTTTTGCTATTTATTTATAATTAAGCTAGTAAATGCAGCAAATATTTATATATACGCTATATAAATTTATTAGCAAAATATATTTAATAGCATAAATAATAAATAATATTTTGCTAATATTTTATTAAATATTTAATTAATAGTTTTGTTAAATTAGCTAATTTTATATATAGTTTTATATATATTAAATTTTGCTAATAGTTTAATAGTTTAATTGCAGCAAATATACATGCTAGTTTTATTAATAAAAGCTAGCAATATTATATATTTTAAAAGTAACAGGCTATATATTTGCTTTTTAAGTTAAACCGGCTAAAACTTTGGTATAAATAGCAAAAAAACTATTGTTATAACTTAAACAAAATAAATATTTATAATATATTTAGTTATATTTTTAATAGTATATAATATATTTAATTTTATTTTAATAATAAAATTAATTTAATAGCTATATATTTTTAAAAAAAACAAGTTAAAATTTTAAAATAAAGTTATATTAAGTTTATTTAAATTAATATAAACTTTAAAGCATTATTTAAATATAATAAATGCTTTAAAATTTATTAAGCTGTTTAAAATTATAAACTAAATAAATATAAATTTAATAAAACTTTAGCAAATAATTTTTGCTAATTTATATTTATAGCTGCTTTTATTGCAACAATTATTATTAATTTTTGCTATTTAAATAATATAGCTATTATTTACAATTGCAATATATTTACTAGCAAAAAATAATTAATATAATTATTAACTAAAAATAAACAAATTTTTGTAATAAATATATTATAATTTTAATTAATTATTTTTTAAATATTTATTAATTTTTTTAAACTAAAATAATTTTTTATAATATTTTTTAGTTTAAAAACATTATTACAATTTAATTATATAGTTTATATTGTTTATTATAAATATAATGTTAAAAAAATTTGCGGAAAATATTTGCTAAAATTTTATAGTAATTTATATAATATTATAATATAGCTTTTATAAATTAAAACAAAACAAAATTATAAAAAAAATTTAAAATTATTATTAATAAATAAAATAAATTTTATTAAATAATATAAAAATATTATTTATATTTTATAGCTAATTTTAACTAGTTATATAAATATAAAAAGCAAAAAAAATAAGCTGCATATTAATATAATTTTTGTATTTATTTTAGCTTTATATAAACATTATTATTAATAATTTAAAAAAATTAAAATAAAATGTTGCTAAATATTAATTTTGCTAAAATTAGCTATAAAGTTCATTAATTTTTTATATATTATTATTAAATATTTATTAATATTATATAAACTGCTTATTAATATAGTGATATATACCAAGCAATAATAGCTATTATATATTATAACGCTATTAAAAATTAAATAAATATTAACTATTTATTAGCTTTTTAATGATATAGTTTAAAAATTACATATAAAAGCTTAAATATAAAAATTTAATAATAATTAATTAATGTTTGCAAACGTATAAATAATTTTAATATATTTTTATTAAATATTTTTAACTAAATAAACTAAAAAAATTAAAAAAAACAAACATTAGTTGTTAAAGCTGCAAAATTATAAAATTGCTTAATAATTTGCTAATATTATAACAGTTAGTTATAATTATATAGCAAAACTTTAGCAAAATTAAAATAAATGTATAAAATTATTTAAAAAAGTTTTTGCTTTGTTTTTTGCTAAAGCAATGCTGTTATATATTAATGCTTTTTTGACCAGCAAGCCATTTAAAAAAAATAATTTAAAATATATTAAATTTATTTTATATAATTATAAAATATTAATTAAATATTTATTAATATTTTATAAATGTATTGCTGCAATTAATGCATAATTAATTGCAGCTATTATTTTAAATGCAAAAATAAATGCTAAATTTTATTGGGCTAAAATAAAACAAATAGTTATATTTGCAAAATTTATAAAATTAAATAATAAGCTTAAATAATTATAAGTTAAAAAGTTAAAACGCAAAGCATAAAATTAACGGTAATAAATTAAAAAAAGCAATAAATTATTTAATAATAAATAATTTAAAAATAAACAATAAAAATTTTTATATATTATTGCTAGCTTATATATTTTATTAACTATTAATTTTTAAAATTATATTAATAAATTAAAATAATATTTTATAAAGCATATATAAATTATAAACAAATAATTTTTATTATTTAATTAAATATTTTAAAAATAAATTTTAAAATTTTTGCGTATTTTTATAAATTTTTGTTTTAAGTTATATATAAATATTTGTTGAAAATATAGCTATTTTTTGCTTAATTTTTTGCTTTATTATTTTTTATATTTTTAATTATATTATTAATTATTAGTTACTTTAGCTGCTAAATAATATAGCTATTTTACTAAAATTGTTAATAGCAAATATTATATTATTTTTGCAGTTTTAATTGTTTGCTTATAATATTAGTTTTTGTTATTTAGCTAAAATTATATTTTTTATTTATTTTATATAATTTATATAATTGCTAAATTAATTTAATTTTTATATGCTTAAATAAACATGCAAAAATAATTATTAAAAATTTAATAAATTTTTGTTTAATAGTTAGGTTGCTTTTAACATTAATAATGCTATAAAATTTAATAACATTTTTTTTTTTTTTTAAAAAGCTAAATATTCGATAATAATATATTGTTTTTTTTATTTTTTAAAAAAGTTTTTTTAATATTTTTGCTTTTAATTAAGCTTTTATTTTTTTTAGTAATAAAGCTACAATATTATTAAATTTATTAAGTTTATTATTGCTGCTATAAATATAGTTAAAATTATTGCTATTATTTTTAAATTAAATATTTAATAAAGCAATAGCTAGTTTTTATGCTAAGTAATTATTAAATTTTTTATTTTTAAAGTTATTTTTATTAGCAGCTTTATTTTTATTAATAAAAGCAATAATAATAACATTTAAATTTTAAATATTTAATAAAAAAACTTTAAAATTTTGCTTATTATAAGAAATTTTTTTTTAAAAAGTATTTTTAATAGTTTTTTAATATTTTTATATATTAAAATTATTATAGTATAAAGCGTTTTATTTTTTGCAAATATTTAACTTAAATTGCGTTTATATATAATATTTAGCAATGCAAATTTTAATATATTTTATAAAAATTTGTTAGTAAATATTTAATAAATAAATTTTAGGTATTTATATTATTTTGCAAATTAGCAGCTTAGCAATTTTTATAATTAATAAAAGTTTTAGCTATTTTTTGCATTTTTTTAAAGTTAAGCTATATAATAATTGTATTAATAAATATTTTAAAAAAATATATACGATTTTTTATAATTTTTTTATTATTTTTGTATTTAAATGCGCAATATTAAAATAATTTATATATTTTGTTTTTAAGCAGCTTTAATGCACGATAAAAAATATATAAAATTAAAACGTTATTAAAGTTTTACTGCTATTAATAAAATTTGCGTTAATATTTTAATAATATAAATTAAATAATTATAAAATAAATTTTTAAAATAAATATTTATAACAAATAGCAAGCTATGCTTAAACGTTAAATTTATTTATAATAATAATAATAATATAATATTTTTGTTCATTATTTTTATAACTTTTAATATAGTAAATAAAATTGTTTATAATTAATTATTGTTAGATTTTTCTGATCAATTATTAGTGTGCAGGGGCACTGTAGGGCTGATATTGGCGGAGTTAACAAAATTCTGACGGATAGGTCCGATGTCCGGTTTGACCTACCTTGCGCTAGTGCTTATACAGGACTAGCGCCCTGGAGAATTCACCCTGCAGGAACGCCACCCTAGCAGCCCCGCCCTGCAAAGTTTTACCCTGCGCACACTCAATTAAAATATGCGCAGGGTAAGCTTTATCAGGACTAGCGCCTTGGAGAATTCACTCTGCGGGAAAACTGCCCTGGCAGTTTTGCCCTAGGAACTTCACCCTGCAAAAACTATTTCCGGAGCACGTAGTCCGACAAAACGGAAAAAAAAACAACAACAGTGATATAAAAAGCCTAAATATTACGTACAAAACAACTAGATAATAAATTTTTTTTTGTTAAATTAATTAATATATTTGTTATTTTAAGCTATTATTTAATTAACAAAGTAAACTTTCGGATAGCATCGTTTTTACTTAGCCTGCATACTGTATTTTAACTTATAGCATATAGTTTATATAACTAGCTATTAAACAACTTATTTTTAATATTTATTATTATTTAACTTGCAAAAATTAGTTTAATAAAATAAATATAAATATTTAATAAAAATAAAATAAAAATATATATATAAACATATTATAATGCCGCAAAGCAAAACATTGCTGTTATTATTTTTGCTAATAAATATACAGCAAAAATATTTATTAATTAGCATATAAACATTTTTGTTTTATAATTAAAATAAATAAATATTTAATAAGAATATTTTTTAATTTATTTATTTTAATATTAAATAATAGCAATTTTACCGGTTTAATAACATTTTATATATATATTTGCTATTTAAGCTATAAAATAATTAGCTAATAAATATTTATTAAAAAAACTTTATGTTTTATTTACTATTAAATTATATTAAAATTTAAAAAAAAAACAATTTTTTTTAAAAAAAAAGCTAAAAACGCTATAATAAATAATAGTATAAAATATTTAGCAAATAAACCTTTAGTATTAAAATAAATATATAAATTAATAAATTTAATATAAATATTTATATAATAACTATATATTAAATAAATTATAAATAAACAGCTAAATTTAACTAAAAAAGCTAAAAAAAGTTATAAATAAAATAAAAAAATAAATAGTTAAAAAAAAAGCAAATATTATATAAAAAAAAAAAAAAACAGGTTATTTTTTATTAAGCTTAATGTAAACTTTAAATATAAAATTTTTTAATTTAATATAATTTGGCAAAATTACCTAACTAAAAAACTTTTTGTTAAATAATCTTTAAATATTTCTTACTAATTACTAAATCCGGTTAAATGCCAAAAGGTGCCAAAAAGTAAATAATTGTTTAATGTTGTTAAATTTAGTGGTTTTAAGCTAAGGCTCCAGTTACAAGTAGCTAAACAGCTTTATTAGGGTATTTGAAATGTTCCTGTTGTTGTTTTATTTTGAAGTTATATGTGTCACTGACTGTATATATATCCCTTATACAAAATGGGTACAAATCTTATATTTCCACCATGTAGCCTTTTATTAGTTAAACTGGTAATTTTTTTAAATATTGCCTAATAGCTCCATTCCGGCGTAGCGCTAAATCTAACACACCTTTTTAGGTAAAAATACTTTAGTAGCCTTTACTTACACTAATTCACTTATATTTAGCGGTGCCGGTGGTGTTAAGTAGTGCTATATGCTTAGTTAACCGGTATATAAAATAATTATTTAAGGCTTTAAATATTATAGCAAGCTTTACAGTAATTATTTAAAAAAGCTTTAAAGCTTTAATATTTATTATAAATAAAATACTTTGCTTTTAGCTATATAGCAAGCGTATCGGTAATATGTTAGGATTTTTATAAGTAATATTTTTGCAATTTAATTAGTAGTTTTTTTAAATATTTTTTTGTTAATTTTGGGCTTTTAGCGTTATAGCGAGCTTATCGGTAATTTTTTAAAAAAAAATTTTAAATTAAAACTTTTAGCTTGTGCTTTAGTTTATAGCAAGCAAATCGGTAGTTTTTTAAAAGCTTTTTTCGCAAGCTTTTCGAAAATTTTTATATAAATTAGTAATTAAATAGTATTTTTTTATAAATTTTAGCTTTAGCTTTTTAAGCGAGCTTTTTGCTATAAATTTTAAAAATTTACACTTTTTAAGGTGTAAGTTTTTAGTTGTTTATTTTAATTTTAAGCTTTTGCGCGCTTATTAGTAATTTTTTAAAAGTTATTAAAAGTTTTGGTAGCAAGCTTTTTAGTAAGCTTTTTAAAAAATTTTATAAATTAAACTTTAGCGGCTTACATTTTTTTAAGTGCGCTATATTTTTTTTTTTGGTATATTACTAAGTTAACTATTTATAAAGTTGTTTTTATTTTTAGTTTGCAGTGCTTTTATTTTTAGCAAGCTTTTTAATGGCTTTTTATTTTTTATATAAAATTTATCTTAAAATTTAGCAGCTAAAAATTATATAGTTTTTAACAAGCTTTTTAATAGCTTTTTATTTTTTATACAAAATTTATTTTAAAATTTAGCAGCTAAAAATTATATAGTTTTTTTAGCAAAGCTTATTATTAAGTTGCCTAGAGCTTTTTAATAGCTTTTTACTTTTTATACAAAGCTTATTTTATTTTTTAAAAAATTATATAGCATTAATATTTAATAATTAATTAAAGCTAATATTTTTTAATATTTAAAGCTTATAAAATTTAGCAGCTATAAATTAAATTTTAAAAGCAAATTTTTTCGGCTGCTTATAGCAAGCTTAAAAAATATTTCTTTTTTAAAAAGTTTTTTTAGCTGCTTGTAGCAAGCTTAAAAAGTTTTTTTTTTTAAAAAAATTTTTTTGGCTGCTTATAACAAGCTTAAAAAATATTTTTTTTTTAAAAAATAGCGGTATATTTTATAATATTTATAATAGTATATGCTTTAACATATTTTTTTAGCTATTTTAAAAGCTTAATTTAAAATAGCTAAATATAAATATAGTGTTTATTTATTTAAAAGCTTTTTAATAATAAATAAATAAAACGCTATTTTTTTAAAGCTATTTTTTTTAGTGCTAGCTATTAGCTTAAGCGCTTTTTGCTAGTTGTAGCAATATATTCGCTTTTTTAGTCGCCGATTATTAGCTTAGCTGCTTTATTTTTTAGGTTTTTTTTATTTAGCGTTTTAGCGCAAAAAAGCTTTTTTTATGTTTTTAGCAAGCTTTTTTTAAATAAATAAGCATATTGCTTAAAATTATTATTAGTATTTTTAAAATTTTTAAAGTTATTAGCTTATTTGCTTTTAACGCTATTAATAAAAAAATCGTTTAAAATTAAGTTTTAAAAACTGTTTTTTAGTATTGCTTTAAAAGTGCTAGCTGTATTAAGCTTAAATAAGCTTTCGTTTAAAAAGTTTTTTGCATTTTTTGCGCTTTTTAAGCTAACAAATAATAAGCTTTTTGGTAAATAGTTTAGCTGGTTTTGCAGCCGGTTATTTAACGAGCTTTTAATATTGCTTTTAAAATTACTTGCAATTTTTTTAGTTAATTAGCTAAAGCTTTAAACTATAGCTTTTTAACGTAGTTTAATAGCTATTATATAATAGCTAAAAATGTTAATTATAATTTAACCGCTATATTTAGCTTTAAATAAACTAGTTTAAGCTGTATAAATATTTTAAAAAGCTTTTTTTAAGTTTATAACAAGTTTAAACGCTTTTATATTAATAATATTAAAATATGCTTTAGCAATTTAGTAAAGCTATTTATTAAACCACTTTGTTAAGTTTTTAATAGCTTTTTAAGCTAAAATTGCTATAAGCATTTTATATTTAAGCTTATATTATATTTTAAAAACTTGTTAAACTAGCTTTTTAAGCTTTTTAAAGTTAATATATTATTAATCGATCGTTTGGCTAAACGGAAAATAAATTATTTAAAAGTTTGAATATATTATTTTTCGCATTTACGCGGTAAACTCGGCAACACGTTTTTAATAAGTGTTATAGTAATATATAGCGTAGTTATAACGTTATAATTTTGCTTTATATTGTATAATTGCTGCTGTTGTATTAATTAAATCGGCTAGTATTAATAGCAATTTTGGTCGAATAAGCTATAAAAATCGGTTATTTAAGTTAATATATTTTTATAAATTTTTGCTAATAGCAGCAGCTTTAAAATTTTTGTTTTAAAGTAAAAAATTGTTAGCTAACTTAAAACTAATAAATTTAACTATTGTAGCGCTTTTAATAAGCGTAAGCAACAAAAACGCTAAATATTTAATATTAGTAGCAATAAAATTACTGTTTTTTAAAGAAATTTAGGTAGCCGGTAGCGAGGTGCTCGCTAGCTTTTTATACTAAAAATAATAAAAGCGCAAAAATATTAAAATTGTTAAATCTTTTATACTAGTAGCGATAAAATCGCTAGTAATAAAATGTGATAAATAAATTTTAATACCGAAAGCATTGAAATCGCGAAAGCATTAAAATCGCTAGATCGAAAGCGTTAAAATCGTTAGATTTTCGGTATTACTAGCGATAAAATCGCTAGCAATAAAGTATAAAAATAAATAAAACTTTTAATTGTCGAATTTAGTGGTTTTAAGCTAAAGCTTTAGTCACAAGTGGCTAAACAGCTTTATTAAGGTATTTAAAATATTTCTATTGTTGTTTTATTCTAAAGTCATATGTGTCACTGACTGTATATATATCCCTTATACAAAATAGGTACAAATTTTATATCTCCACCATGTAGCCTTTTATTGGTCAAACTGGTGATCCTTCCAAATACTGCCCAGTAGCTCCATTCCGGCGTAGCGCTAAATCCAACAGATGTGTAGTCTCGGTACTTTTGAGATCGGAAGGCTGATCGGTAGGTTGATCGGTGGAACTCCCACTCCACACAGATGCCCTATGGCATCATACTCGTCTCAGGCTTTGTCCCCCAGGGATGATTGACATGATTGACGGAGCGCCACTTGCGTACGAAGCAAACTATATGATATAATTTTGCCGCCCGAAATCCATCCCTCGATACCTCCTACCTATTTCGATTGTCGTCTGCACCCAGTGTAACGAAACACAGTTCCGTATACTCGGAGCTATCCCGGGCGACACGAGCGCCAGTCATTTGTTATACAGCGTCGCCGGTACCGTTGCACGCTGTCGGATCGATTGTGACGGATACTTATGTCATCAATCAAACTTGAAGACGAAAAATTAATAAGGTTCATTTATTAATCTAACTATTTATCTGTTGTTCTATCAAACAATGCATGCTTTATCAGGGCGGAACGGAAAACAAGCGACTGAGTAGTCGGACCCCGCTCTACACTGGACATTTAGAGATGACGGAATGGTTAAGCTCGGTACCTAAACTCATTCCCAGTCATCCCAAACATTTGCGCTCGTTTATGAAGGTCTAATAGCCGAATTGAATATTTGCGTCTCACTGATACTCTTTCCTATGGACTGAAAACATACCCATGAATCTACGAGCGTTAGATGAAATGTACAATGGCATGATCCATTGAGCTGAACTTGGTACAGTACGCGCATGCTGCTATGCAAAATAAAGTTAGCTGCTGCGCAGATACCGTGATCATGGTGTAGTGCCTGTTGGTCGATTTGTTTAGCGGCTTTACTCCAGACTTGCACCGTCGCTAAGAACGCCACAAGTCTAAATATACACGCATGAGGAGTCACGTTCCCATTGTGTCGGATAGATATGAGTAAGAGCCACGCGTCAGATAATCAATTAGAAAGTAGTGGAAAAGAAATCCGAAACTGAAACGGTCAAGTCTGGAATCCGCTGATGTGAGCGCCGGGCTAATCATCTCAGGATATCGTCCATTCTGTGCGATCTCTGACTACATGGTCGGGAGTCAGCAGCGTTCTCACATGTCGCTACACATCAGCAATCTCGCCTACCTGTGTTCGCGAGTTTTCTCATCACGGGGCGTGCCGTGAATAGTAGAATGAATAGGAGTGAGCGTTTCCTATTCATAAAACATGTGTAAATAACGATCAGATTGGGCCAGACTCCAATTGCGTCCACTCTGCCCTCCAGCACATTGCGGATTCGAGTCTAGGGGCAATGGCACTTCAAACGGACCTCATGTAGTCCAAATACCTATGTCTTCGGTATGTTCCCAAGGCGCAACATCAATTCCCAGACAAGGACATAGTTCTTTGCCTTGAATGGCGGCTTGAAATCGGACGAATTGATTGTCCATATTTTACGTTCTATTACCACTGCCGAATTCAAATTTGTTGTTACCAACCTATTGGCGGTATAGTTATCAAGTACAGTGCACAGTGTGAGTTAATAACACGGCCACACTCGAGCTACGCGTCACACTTCTCCAAGATTTCAGACTCAGAAAACTCCAAGCGCCAGCATTTCATTCATTGTAGCCTATACCTCAGTTTTATAAATTGTTAAAACTCGGTATCATAGATGAGAATCAGCAGTGGTATGTACCATTTTATGAAAGTGATCCATATATATATATATATATGTGATTGAAGTCTCCTAGCTAAACATTCTCTCTTGTGTAGTAAACAGCGAATCTCAACTCACTGGTACTGCTATACTATCCAATAGCTTCGATAACCTAGACTCGTTTTCCCGCCTTTTCAAGTAGAGCTATAATCCCCTCCCCAGTCGGCCCAGCAAATGCCGCTGTTTGGAAGACTTTTTCAGTGATCGAGAATTTAACCCCCTTTTCAATAAGTAATGCCATTCTCTCTTTCTTATAATACTCATTTCTTGTCGCCGTTTGAAAGATAGCGTTAGTAACTAAGATTTCACCCCCCTTTTTCTCAATAGGAAAGCCAATATGTCCCTTATATTATCCTACGCCGCTGCCTCGAGAACCGCGTTAGTAACCCCCTTTTCTCAATAAGTAAACTTATTATATCTTTTCCACAATAGCGATTCCCCACTGCCTCTTTAAGGACTGCATCAGTAACCACGATTTTATCTCCCCACCGTTCAAAAAGCAGATCTAATATTTTTTTCCCAGACCTCGGATTTCCTGCTGCTGCTACCATAACAGTCTCGCTAACTTCAACCCGTTCTCCCCACCGTTCAAAAAGCAGATCTAATATTTCCTTCCCAGACTCCCAATTTCTTGCTGCTGCTACCATAACAGCCTCGCTAATTATAACCTGTTCTGCCCGCTGGTCAAGAAATAGGTTCAAAATGTTTTTCCCATAGTATTGGTTTGCATCTGCCACTTGGAGAACCTCTTCAGTAACTTCGGCTTGCTCCTGCCCTATCTCCAAAAGCAGATCTATAGTCCGATCTGCACTGCTTTCACTGTGTGCTGCTGTTAACATGACGTCTTCGGTAATACTAAACTGTTCTTTTCGCTTTTCAGAAAACAGTCTAATAGTTTCCAAGCAACCACAATCCACTGCTCCCAACATCGGCGTTTTTTTATAAGGCAGACACAACGCGTTGATGTTGGCGTTAGTATCAAGGAGGATTTCAGCTACAGCTGGAAAGCCTTCACTTGATGCAAGATACAACGCTGTATTGAAATCATCTGTACTAAGTTTGGCGTCCTCCTCTTCGACACTCTGCTCATCGAGAATGGCCCGAACCACTGATGCCAGCCCACAACGAGCCGCCACAGCTAGGCTAGTCCATTGCATTAACTCACAGTAATATAACCGCATCCAGTACTTAGGTTTTCCGTCACACAGGCGACACATATCCCGCGCTTTCTCTAACAGATTGCCACAGGTATTTTGATCATGCTCTCTGTAGTGGAATGGCCAACAATAGAACGCGTAGGGCTGAAATGGATAAATAGAACTGTCTGGCTTATCATCGCTGGTATACGTATACTTATTGAAATCTGGCAGACGAAAATAGTCAATGCAGGAAAGCGACATCACGCGGTGGCACTCAGACAGCTCGAAGCTTCCTCTCCATTTCCATGCGCGATTATCCTGAGGGCTCTCTATCAGGAATTCTCTCACGGTTTGGTGAATGAAAGAAAGCTTTGAATCGTGGAAATCGATCAGGAGCCCACAGAAACTTTTCGCTATGCTTTCAAAAGAGTCGATGCTCCAGAGATCTGCCTTGACTTCCGAATGTGATTTATATGGGCTCTCTGGTACTGCCATTGAAAGAGCATAGTTCGCTTCAATAGCGCTCAGAGGTCTTCGCGCAGCAAGCATGAGCTGAAAAAGAGTGCGGGTATGCTCTGAAGTCGTCTGGTTGAGAATTTTCTCGTATGCATCAGAGTGCTCGCGGGGAAGATTGTTTAGCAGAGCGTCGACTTTCGAGGGCTTGCTATAGTCCCCGGGGTTTTGTCTGATTATATAAAATGTGAGTCGTAGCCAGAGATAAGTACGGTTTTTCATCCCTTTGAGGCGCTCGGAGATGCGACGACGGTTACTTTCTGAAAGACCGTCCAAGAGCCTCGGGATCTGATGGTCAATGACTCTGTTCACATCTTCACTGACGGCTGCAGAGTGGTCATCTCCATCAATTCGCATGCATGATGAGTTTAGGAAGCGTTCGATTGACCGCTCAATTGTTTCGTAAGGTCGACTGGTGACAAAAAATTTGAGTCTGCAAGTGCGGTGAGATGCTTGTCCACTACCAGAATAGAAATCTTCTAGCTTGTCGATAACGAAGTTCCTGTCGGTTTGGTTGCATTCATCGAGAGCATCAAGTACACAGACGATCTCTCCAGCGTCTGGACTCGTGGCACAATCAAGTAGTATGTCCCAAAGCTCGGAGAAATTCGTAGCCAGAGCTCCCCCGTACTTTCCGTATCGTTTTAGGGCATGGTGTACGAATTTCCCTGTAATATCCTGGATGAGCAGTTGATGGAGAATGGAGGAAATTGCACTCGTGCTGAGTTGGCGCTTCTCGTCACCATCCTTGAAGAAATAATGGCAGACAATAGAGGTCGCAGGGCTAGTGGAGAGCTGCCACTCGTCAATCAAAGATCGTGAGAGAACAGACTTCCCGCATCCGGGGCCAGCCGAAACCCAGAGGAAGCTTGATTCCGTACTGTTCCGCCATGATTGGAAGCTCGAGTCCTCCAAAAACCATCCGCAAGTGTTTTCGACTTTCTTGGGATTGAAGTTTTTATAGCCTTCATGATCTGCTGCCAAATCAGCAAGCAAATTTCGCTCCAGCTGGTCCTGGTGGTTAATTCGCTGTTGCTTCCTTTCTTCGTCCAACATCTCATAGATCTGCTGAAGGGTTTCTCGTGATCTGTCTATCTGCTCCAACTCCTGGTCGTACTTGATCTGGGCTTCCTGAGCTCGAACAAGGCCGACGCGCTCTTTGCAGTCTTCGCTCAGCTTGTCCACATAAGAGGCTTTCTTCTCCCACTCATTCCAGCCGGCAACTCCGTGCCATGCACGAGAAAGCTGGACGCTGGAAAGGTGGCAAATGGTCCGCGCCTGGTACTCGAAGATGTGGGAATACAACTGAACCAGGCCGCTCCATATTATGTCGTCCCCGCCTGAGCTAGCTTGCTCAAGAAATCGGTCTTGATAAGCTTTCCAGTAAATCTGGACACGATTGATCGCATCGAAACCTTCGAGCATAGCTTCATATTGAGCTGTTACACTCGTAAGAAGCTGCATTCCTGTTAACATTGCTTGTCAAGCCCGCAAGAACGTTTACCTACTGGAAGCAGAATCGAGACGCCAGACCATGCTAATGCTGCATATGGCTGCGCACTCAAGGCCTTCTTGACAATGTCATCACACCAAACGAGGACTTTTGCCAGCCTTTCGGCTTGTGTCCTGAACTTAACGCTCTTGCCATGGAAAGTCAAGTTCCACTGTTTATCCTCCCGGTCTTTTTGCAGTTGCTCCACGATTGACTTAGCCCAGTTGGGGTTCAAGGAATTGGCGATGGAGATGGTGTCCAAGTGCTTTTTGTAGTCATCGGCCAGACCTGGTTCTCGTTTGGTAAACTCAGCATATGCATCAGCCCAGACGTCAGAGCTTGGGACTTGTGGCTGTGAAGAGACGCTATCTGTCACGGTCGTTGAGGCTATAGTGGCGTTGTCGGACGGCGCTTCCGGTGAAGTCACTACAATATTCTCTAGGCGGCCACCTTTTCGTCGCTCCAATTTGCGCCTAATGGCTCGTAAGAGCCGCGGCATTGTGTCCTTAATCTGTTGTATAAACGCGAAACGAACCTAAGATACCTTATAGAGCATATAAGTTAGATGATACTCTTTGTACAACCCATAAACCGAGGGTTATCTAAAGTACATCAAGCTTGGGGGTATCCAGCGATGAAATGAATGGCATGGCGGCGAGGGACTGTGTCACGCTATTGAGTGCTGAATCTGAGAATTAAAGGAGGTATTACCAGAAAAATAGGTAGGCAGGTTATGAGTAAGAGGTGGAAGTGGTAGCGAAATGCAAGTGCCGTGAGGGGCTATGCTCTACGGCCTCCGTGGCTTACTCCCCCCCTTTACAGTGCAAGTGGAATTACGACAACTCTCGAGCTGAAATGCATGCAACATTGGGGCGAAAAGGAAAGATAACCTTGCCAATAGCAGCGCTCTGGTGCACCTGCATGACTAACCCTATCACCAGGTCAGGCTTGTTGAATCGTTGTTGTTTTCAGAACCTAGTATCAATTGAGAAAGTTGACGGGGTGAGTTTGAAGCAGTCATGAATTAAAGCATAAGAGAGGCTCATTCCCATCCAGTTACCTTTCTGTATACCCGTGAGTGAATTTCGCATGTTCATTTCCGCCTCGTTGTTGCTGGCTTTGTTGGTCTAGTTGCTAAGCGCTTAGTAGTAGGCATATCAAATAAGTGTCTGAGCATACACGAATTTCAGTTCTATTCAATCGCAAGATGCACAGAAATCTGATTTTCTAATCATGTATAGATCAAAATAGAAACAATTATCATACTCCTCGAACCAATGCCAGAAAAGCTAATACAGTGGAGCTAAACATCCGCGATGCGGCTCAACAATGATGTCGTGCCCCTCACCCCCACCAAACCAAGAGCACCACAAAACGATCCTCTTGCATCCACATCCTCTTCATGAGACCAGATGCAGAATTCTATATCTGGATAACCAATAAACATTGAGGACTCGATATCTCCCACGACACAAAACGTAGCAATGTCCAAAGTCTTCATAGTAACAGGCGCAAGCCGCGGCCTTGGCCTAGCCATCGCGCAAGCCCTGCTCCGCGAATCCCACAAGGTGTTCCTGGTGGCCCGATCCGAGGGCGAATTGCAGAAGCTCAAGACACAACATGGAGACTCGGTCGATTACGCAACTGCCGACCTGGCAGAATTGAGGGCAAGCAATCTCAGATTTCCGTTGCTGTTTTACTTCCACGTGAAACTGACTTCGACATAGGTGGCGCCGAAAATCGTGGCGTCGACGTTGAAAGCTTTTGGCAAGATTGATGGGCTCGTGATAAATCACAGTACTTTGTCACCGATCACGAAGATTGCTGACTCAGATGCTGAAGAATGGAGGCGTGCATTCGATACGAATGTCTTCAGTGCAGTGGCACTGGTGAGTTGGGGGGACAAAGTGATGGTGAACAGATGAGGCTGTATTGACTAGTCTAAAGGTGAAAGAGTCTATACCGGAACTACGCAAATCAAAAGGTCGGGTCGTCTTCGTCTCATCAGGAGCATCGAGCAACGCATATGCAGGATGGGGAGCCTACGGAACTTCAAAGGCAGCCTTAGATCACCTCTGTGCACATCTGGCCGTCGAAGAACCCTCCATTACTGCTGTCACAGTTTCTCCAGGCAAAGTCGATACTGCCATGCAGAAGCAGATTAGAGAAGAGGGTCACACCGGCATGTCATCAGAGGTTCACGCCAGTTTTGTGGCGGAGCATGAGAACGGCCGTCTTCTCAATCCAGATCAACCGGGCACAGTGATTGCCAAGCTGGCGATTGGAGCCACTCGCGCTTTAGGAGGTAAACACTACAGGTAGGTAAAACACCAGCTTTCCCAACTATGCTGCCTAGACTAACGTATCATAGGTGGAACGCGGCAGAGCTTGCCGATTTCCAGTCAAAGTAAAATGGTGGACGACAGGATAGAGTCAAATACTGAAAAGAACGTTAGCCCTGTTCACCAGAAGAACTGACGAAGAAGTGAATGACGTTAGTGCTTCAGTCGAAAGATGAAAAGACGTTTGTATTTTTCTACATAAGGTATTCGGGTATAGCATGATCATCATAAGCGATAGAGAGGGAGAGTGAATGTATTGCCGTACCTTACAACTTCATTTATAGATATGTAAACCATGTCATGTTCAATTCAGCTGTGCCTACAACTGACTCACGTGTCAGTCGCTTGTCTTGACACCAACAGTCATATAATCTGGTCGATTAAGCGAGAATCAGGGATTAATAGTCCGTCATGTATGATCGGTATTTGATAGTACATTTTGGATAATTTGGGCATCATGGTACACGGCAACGGTTGGCTGAAGAATCGCGGTAACGTACAGTACGATCGACCTTAGTCTGCTGTGCGGTTAGCAAGTGAACACAACTTAAATAGTTAAATTAGATAAAGAGGTGGACTTCAATCAGTTATGTCTGTTTGGCTTGACGTGTCGATCACCATGTTGCCATATGGCAAAGTAAGACTGGGGCGACAATGGACTCATCATTGAAGGAGGAAATAAGGTATTGGAAGAACATACCACAAGTGATCTATGCAGAACGCCTAGATTAGCCATCAAGGATTCACTGCGCCATTGTACACAATATCAAGAGCTGCACCGAGACGTCCCTTTGCGCAGCCGGGGACGCGGCAGCGTCGCATGTCGTGGGAACAGCGGATTGCTTGCGCCGGATTCGGCACTTGAAATCCTGCTAATATGACACGGAAAGGTGTACAAGACGCGAATCGTTACCCTGCGAAACGCATGGCTGGGCGTAGGCAAACCTAGACTTTGAAAGAGAAACCAAAGGTTAAGGTAAAAGAAATAAAAAAATTTAGGAGCTTTTATTAGCGGAATTAAATTCTCTGCTGCGCCACAAAGGTGTGGCGGGAGCTTCTAATCAAGACGGTACGGGACCCACCTGCCTTGCAGCATCTAAGTCGCAACCTTTCATTCGAGTTCGATAAGGCTTGATTTAACAGGGGTGCAGCCCGCACCTACCAACCAATACAGGGCCGTTTTAGTACTTAATACCAGGTAACCTCGCGACTCACAGCAGCCTGCACTGCATGCCTACAACAACGCAAACAGTCATCATCCCTTGTTCTCCTTTCCACAACTGCCATTTTAAGCTTCCGAGTCTCCTCGATTCTACATATCGTCAGCAACTTCCAACTTAGTTCTCATCGCAGAACTTGATTTGGGAATTTCCAGGGAAACGGTGGATGCGTTGCAACCTTAACCTTTCTCTGAACTTTGGACATTTCGCAAACGCTAGTTCGTTATGTCGGACCATGAATATGGAGGTGAGTGGCAACATCCAACAAATTCCACCCCAACAGCCTTCTTTCTGCTGCACACCTTATCTGGTCAATCGGAAGTCCGCGTACCACGGAAAGAACGTCATGGCGTCAAAACCCCCCTCATATTACGAAGCTGGCCTCTGCCTTGTCCCTCCCAGCTCATCTCGTTCATACACGATATGAGAGCCTCGCACATTGACGCCCACCAAACTGCACCTCCTTTCTTTGTATCTTTATATGACCTGAGGGTTGCTGTCATGTCGATGCGATCAATAGTCTGCTTAAGGTACAAATGCTCATCCCGTGTTGGCATCTGTGACTGATGCCAGGCCTGATCACTAAACGTACTACCGGTGCCATCGTCACCGTCATCTCCTATCACCCCTGATTTCTCATGATGGTCCTTTGGTCATTTTCAAGTCTCTCCCGTCGCACAACTCCTTTGTTAGGAAACTTGCCCCTCAATACACCCCTGTTTGGCACGCCGTGTCTTACTTCACGACGAGGGCTCAGTCACCTCGTCTCTGCGCTTCATTTGTTAACTTGTGTCATTTTTTGTTTTTTTTTTGTAATTGCTCTTAGTTGCTATTATTCTGATGTAATTACTGATAGCATGTCCAATCTAGGCAATGACGATCTATCTTTACCAAAAGGTTTGCATAACCGTGTTCTTTAATGCGTCCATTGATGGACTGAGCGTCCTATAACTTTCCCTTTCTTTCATCGCCAGCTCTCATCATCTAAGCTGACTATGATCTAGCCACTGTACAAAAGATCGTCAGCGAAATTCTCCCCCCCTCAACAGGAGTTTCATTCTCAAAAGAAGCACGGGATCTTCTGATAGAATGTTGCGTGGAATTTATTACTCTCGTGTCCTCGGAGGCGAATGAGATCTCAGAAAAGGAAGCCAAAAAGACGATTGCATGTGATCACATCACCAAGGCCCTCGACACTCTCGGATTCGGCGAATATGTTCCAGCCGTACTGGAGGCCGCCGCTCAGCACAAGGAGACGCAAAGGGTGAGCACTCATATTACTCACTTTCCACTGCTTGCTACAGGTTTACTAATATGGGTGATAGGTACGTGAGAAGAGGGGCAACAAATTCGAGGATAGCGGGATGACAATGGAGGAACTGCTGGAGCTCCAGCAGAAGGAATTCGAGGAAGCGAAAAAGAAACAGAGCGGTGGGGCCTGAAACCTTTTTCTCCATTCCAGTGTGCAGCTCTACTTGTTCTATTATATATCGCGATTGCAGACAGGCGCCATCACACATCACCATCTTCATAAACATGTCATCTGGTGGGCCGCAAAGGATTTATTGGGGTCACTTCTGGGAATCGTGGCGATGGTTAGTAAAGCATTGATTGGCGTTGGGTTGTGTGCGGAAAGACGGATATCAGCAACGGCGTTCTTCTATGATCTTTGGGGTGACAGATGTTGATTCTTCTGATCATAAGTTGGAATATCACACTCATCTAATATTCCATCGGAATCCGCCCTCTCATTTGCAATGAGAGTATTATGCGTAACTACTTTTAAGTTAATAGAGAATACCTATGACAACAGTGAACAAGGTTTGTTGGCTATCGATTTGTTGTTTTGAAGTCTGATGACCAAACAATCTCGCCAGCTAACAGCTATTCGGCGAAAGCCGGCGAAGTATGCAAAGCCGCTTTTTTCACCCCCGTTTATTCTCATACTAGGTAGGCAAAGATAGATAGCTTGACATTCGCGCGCAAGACTCCAGCTGTGTTGAATCCTACGCAGATACTGTATATATTTAAAGGAAGTCATCTTTATAATATGATGTCTTAGGATATTATTAGTGAGGGGAGAAGAGAGCGATGGTACTCCAGCATGCCGAGTGGGCGCAGGGAGTGGTTGGCTACGATTTTTCGGTCCATGCATAATTGCGTCAGCGTTTCCCACCTCGACATCTCTGCCGGCATTCTAGACTTTTCTCTCGACAGCCAGCTCCAAACTCGGCCGGTGAACAACATAACATATGCAACAGATGGGGCACTACCCGCTCTGTTGTAATTAATCTTAATCTGTCGCTTACACATCGTGCATTTGCCCAACTATGCACAACAATGCCCAACGTTGGAAACCTCCCTACTACTTAGTAAGACAAAGGTAGGTAGGTATACTGGGTACATGGGTGGGCAACAGCATACCAGACGGCCGACGAGACAGTTCGACAGACACCTGACATGGCTCAGCCCCGAGGGTAAGCTGGGCTCGGCTGGGTTACTAGCTGACCTAGGGTTATAGGTTGCCCAGCCTGCTGATGATGGTGAGCAAAGCTGTGGGGCTCACGGGATGCACATTACACTGAAGACGGCCTTCAACCTGTCGAGGTGAATGAGACAGCTTGCGGCTCGTGATACATACACACTGTAATAGTCGAGAGTCATTTATCTGCGCTCTCACCGAAACAACAAGGCTTGGGGGCCGAAAAGGTTTCATGCGAAGATGCCCTTCTAGCCGCTGCCTAATGTAATGGATGACTGACAACCCAACCAACCGAATACTGTAGAATAACTAGCACTGCCTCCCGGTCTCACTGCCCTGACCTTGACCGCCTGGTAGAGAAAGGTAGGGGACATCACAAGTGGCTTGATGAAAGTGGAATTTGGAGGACTCTAGAATACCTAATCAGTGCCTGAGCAGAAGATGAAAAACCTGGAACTTGTACAGGTGCAGTGTAGGTACGGTTGAATGAATTGCGCCTAGGATGTATCTGGATTAATTCTATTATAATGTGAAGGTATATCGACACACCAGTTGGCAGTGAAGATACTTGACGAGACAACCAACCCAACCCAACCCCTCCATTATGTTACAGGCTAGTAGGAAATGGGAATGGTAACCAGCCCACTCCGGGCTGGCTGCAACCTATGATACAACGGCAACGGGAAATACTCGTTCGCAATTACCCATCAGGGATGCCTGTGTACATGTTGGTGGGGTTCGCGGGTATCAGGCTACTGATGTGGTATGACGACGTTGGTTCTTTCCTGGTTGTTGTAATTGACTTTGCAAGTTCATACACTACACCACACGGTAAAGTACCTAACCTACCTCGCCTACCTACTGTTATGCCATCCCGTCCATTTCCCATCCTAATCCCATTACATTCCTGTCGAGATGTCACTTGACCTTTAGTGCCCTACATCTCACCCGTACCTGACCAGGCGAACCTTATGACCCGCCTCTCAGATCCCTCCATATCTGTCTATCCTGCCTAACAAAACACCCTTCACCAGATAAGCCAGCATCTGTCATGAACCTGTGCATTTCTCGTTTGACGTCTTCTGCTTATTCGCCCTGAAAATTACACTTCCAACAGAAACAAGCATACCCTATTTCACATACCAGGTCGCACAACATCCAATCTATAATACATACAATACCTCATAATACACGAGATACAGAGGGTTGTTAAGCGCCCCCGCGAAAGTAACCAGAACAGCGGGCCGGACGGCGCTACAGTGCAGTAGCGTAGCGTCATCGTCCCAACTCTCACATTTATTTCCCTTCCCACGCTTCCCCTCAGCTCGGCGCCCGCTCCTCTCACAGTCCTGTCCATCTACCTACCTATTCTTGGCTGACCACCCCGCAACAACCCGTTGTCCGTCGTAGGACAGAACCTGTACTTTTCATCTCACCAACCACTTTCCTTGCCAGCCCATCTTGTCATCTGTATCACTGCCGATAAAAGGGGAAAAAAGGCTGGTAGCTTGGACTTGCTGTGATGGCGTACAGAAGTAGCCGAAGTGAGCTCAGTGAGCGTGACTACACCCATCGCAGGGCACCTGTCCGCGACTATGAAGACGATCTCAGCATTGATGTCAACGTCCGGGAACGCGAGCGGGTAGACAGGACACCTGCCTTTCTCCGCGACGACGCCCGACGCACAGAAGCTGGGCCTCTCGTGCTCCGGTCGCGGGAAGTCGAGACTGTCGACAGACGACGACCCCGCAGCCCGAGCCCCCAGGTCCGCTATAGAGAGCGCTTTGTTGAGCGCGAGCGTGAGAGGGTCCCTTCGCCCCTGCCCGAGAGGCGTCCTGTTCGCTTCATCGAGCGCTCTCCCTCTCCACCGCCAGCCCGTGTGCAGGTCGTTGAGCGTGTGGAGCGCAGAGAGCGAGAGAGATCGCCAACACCGGACCGCGAACGAGAACTCATTCGTCTCCGCATTGAGCGCGAGAGACAAAAGGAGCGAACACCGTCGCCAAGCCCATCTCCATCTCCCCCGCCACAGCCTCAGGTCATACGCGGGCCTACCATCGAACGAGAGGTTATCACTCACTACCGGGATATTGACCATGGTAAGGTTGACTTTCACCACATCGTCGAGTCTGCCACTACTAACACATAGCGCAGGCATGGTACGAGCAAAGCCACCCACTCCTCCTCCACCACCGGCTCCGCGCCGCGCACGATCTCGAGCTCGGGAGCACGAGACCGATATAGACATTGATATTTCCCGCAACGAGACTGATATCGATATTCGTCAACGCACTCGTTCTCGCTCTCGTCCTCGATCTCAATCCCGCCCTCGCGAGCGACCTCGTGCGCAGCATCGGCCTTCTTATGATGATGATGACTTGATCATTGTGAGAAACCGTGACAGGCTAAAGGTATCCGAGGGGCAAAGACGCCGTGCTCACTCTGCAGCCCCCCGACCGGAGTGGGAGGACGAGGCCGACTATATTACCAGCAAGATCGACGCTCGTGGACGCATGGGCGAAGCCTGGAACGGGGCCACCAAAGATTGGACCATTGTGGACGTTCCTCCGGGAACTGAGCGCGTAGAGATGCAAGGTGTTGGAGGTGGTAGTGCCGAGGTTACCTGGCAGCGTTACAACGGTGTTCGGCGTTCCAAGTTCAACCCGGAAAGCGATGAATCTCCTGGCGGTGCACCAGTCGCTGCCCTGCCTGAACCTGCTCCAGACTCTTCACGCGAGCGACTCAGCGTACAGATATATGATTCCAAAAGTCGTGACCGTGAGGTAGAAGTGGAAGAAGTGCGAGATCGCCGCATTTCTATTCGCGATGGCGATCGAGCTCCAGCTAAGAAACGCGACAACATGTGGACAGAAATCACCAAGGACCTCGTGAACCGTGAGGCTATCGAAACTATGGGATATGAATATGAAGAAACGGAATGGTTTTACTACATCATGGAGTACCTGCGCTATGTGAGTGACGAACCCCCAGGTTTCCGCCTCAAGGTACGAAACTGACAATAACACAGGAGGATGTTCTCGAACTTACTAAGCTCACGGAAAAGATCCGCCGAGACCGAAGACGCAGGGCTCGCGAGATTGAGGAGCACGATCACTATACATTCAGCCGACGACATCATGCCCACAGGCATTTACCCTGGGACAGGGCTGATGACGAGCGGATCGTGGAACGTGAAGTCTTGTACGACTCAGCACCTCGTTATTATCGTTAAGACCTATTAGCGCCCTTGTGCGGCCACTCAAAGAAAGCAACACAGGCTTAGGTTTTGTTTCCGTACACTGTTTTGGACAAAGAGCATCGAGTCCATTTGGCTGGTTTATGCATATCGTAATAAGCGGCAAGCGACAAGCGACAGAGAAAATGAAGGGGATGATTCGTGTGAAGGTGTGCAACTGCGGACCGGTTCGAAGAGATTTTGATATACTTTTTTTCTTTCTTGTTGTACGACCCGGATTGGAATAAATGTCTCGCGTATATTTTGGCATAGGACATTGTGATAAGGTGTGGGCGAATGGATGATGAATGATGATGTAAGGGATGTCAATCGATCGATTCGGTAAACTATCTCAGGGGAGAGAGGTTTTGTATCTAGACAGCGAAGTAGTGTGTGCTCTAATGACTGATGACTCGATGAAATATAACTTGTCTCTATCGATAGATACCCTGTTCTTTTTCTGGGCTTGTAGCTGTAGGTTGTAGATGGTTGGTGTGATGGTTTGGTGAAGAAGTCTACGATGACACGTGGTGTATGTCGGATTAAGGTTTTTAGGTTTCGCTAC
The DNA here is from genome assembly GCA_022578775.1 of Xylaria venustula. Lineage (NCBI taxonomy): Eukaryota > Fungi > Ascomycota > Sordariomycetes > Xylariales > Xylariaceae > Xylaria > Xylaria venustula. Next base: position 134,379 of record MU389349.1, on the reverse strand, counting down.
ATGCTTAGGTAGCAAACTTGACCTCCCGTACGACTTATTTGTATTTCTTTATCCGGGAATGGTATCGGTGTTACGTGATAGAAAGTCTTTCATTGTTCAGTCCGTGGTTGTTGGATTTAGTATCTTTTATTGGTATCTTGGTTTGGGATGTCGTCAGCCGTGAGCAGGGATTTCGCAGTTTCATCGGCGGTATTGGTAAGGCTGTGAGAGAGAGCTGTATCGCTCTCAGTTGAGACCTTGATACGTTTGAGGAAAGCGCTGTGTTTCTGGGGTTCGAAAGATGAGGAATGTGTCTTGAATTGTGGTTTATATCCTATGTTGCTATACGGTGATCTTATAATACACATGCTAAACGTAAGTAAGTCTCGGTGGTATTCATGTGAATAGAACGTACTGGAGAGCGTGTTTTGGTGGTATTATGGATATTTTGCTTGATGACATTCGGCTCTTGCTTTATTGAGATTTGTTGATATAGGTTAGCACTTTTGAATACCGACGATACACACTCACACTCACACAACCACACATAGATATTCCGAAGTTCCTAGGGTAGATTTTGGAAAAATCTTCGAATAGTGAAGAACTGATTTACCCTCTTATACATCATGATTCATTGATACTATGTTCAAGCACCTTAGGAAGAACCTTGTGATATATGTCCCTTAACCTCTGCTCTCTTTAGACGCCATACTGGTTGGTACATACAGTATTGGGGACTCAGGATGAGCAAACGTATTTTCATGTTATCGAGGGCTATTGTTTCTATAAACCACTTCTTATGGACTATATATACCAACACACTCTGTTTTCTTCTTCTCTTCCTATATGACCGTTGTCGCGCTTGGCTCAGGGAGCGAAATGGCCCCCTAGGACATCTGTTGGTCCGGGTCTTGGCTAGTTGGGCTGACAACGGTGACATATTCTGGTACGATGTAGCGTCGAGGAAAGGTTTTGTCAGTCCATTTGACTGCCATTGGTAATGGAGGTGTGGTCAAATGTATGTACTGGGGGCGCGAGTAGGAGGAGCACATGTTTAGATTCGAAATAAGTAGCAATAGTATGTCCAGGGGGTTATGTAATTGCATAATCCCAACTTCGCATGACCATTAACAACAGTTTCTTTCTGTATAAATTTAGCTTACTGTTCAATTTTGTCCGCACCAGAAACCTTCGGAGGCAGACTTAACTAGCGTCTACCGCGGTTCTGCATGCATCGCTTTGGTTTTTGAGTCAAGAGTTGATCATCCGGCCTGTTCATCGATGAGGTAGGCTGAATAGATTTAGTCTTACGGCGTACTCATGAGCACTCGCGACGAGGTAATTATCTCCCTACATATCTTCCTTAATAAAGCAGTAACCCCTTCAAAATGCAGCTTCAGTTAAGGAGGGACACTCTGAAAAAGGTTCCTGTCAAGGATCTACATCTGTTGGTTCTCTTCTTACCGCCCTACACACCAACAGCATCAAGCCTGCATGCCTAGTCTCTACCTACATGTAGATACTTGTTAGCTAAGTACTCAGTACACACATTGTCACAGGGTGGATTGGCTGGGGCCACGCTGGCGAACGCGTTAATACATGCGCCCCGATTGGAAGTCCACATCTTTGAATCCGCAGCTGAGTTCTCGGAGCGTGGTGCTGCTGTCGGACTTGGTATCAACGCTCAGTTGGCACTGAACGAGATCATGTCTGCTCCTGCAGCAGTGGCTTTGCTCGACAAAGCCGGGGGAGTGCCTACTAACACATCCCGCATTGTACTGGCAATACTCCGGAACTCTTTACTTCTGATACCATATCTAAGAATAACGCTTGCAGGGTTCGGGACCTGAAGCAGGTTCTCTGATTTTTGATCTGGCGGAGGGTGACCCTGGCCGCACCTTGCACAGAGCATCGCTACTGCGCGAGCTACTGGCCCCATTGCCGAATGATTTGCTGCATGCAAACAGACAGTTGGTTACTATCAAGACCAATAACAAGGGTGTTGAACTCTCGTTTCAAGATGATAGTGTTTACCAGTTCGACGCGGTCATCGACGCAGACGGTATTTTCAGCTCCATGTGAGATCATGTACTTGGGGACCAAGCCGCCGTGTACGCCGCATCTCCCGCTGGGTTTTGGGACTGTCGGAACTTAGTACCCTTTGACAAAGCGAAAACGGTTCTGGGTGAGGATTACTTCGAGGTTGATCGTCAGTGGTACTAGGTTGGCGAAGGGGCCTTCCTGATGCATGATCCTCTTGAGAGTCGCACCGTGGTGCAGTGCGTGGTCTCTGCAATCGAGAGGGATCCAGGTACCAACCCGAAAGATAGAAAGCGGTCACTCAGTCGTGGGTTGCTGGAGGAGTCGCTGCATAGCTGGCTTGACGGGCCAATTGCCAAGGGGATCATCGATGTGAGTTCTAACCCCGGCATTCCCAGCACTATTTTAGGTTATGCAATCACTCACGGAAGGCAGCTCGTACTTGATCAAGAAGATCCGTCAAGTTACTTCTAACGGGAACACAAGCGCACGCCCACCTACGCAAAGCAGCGCGTGTGTCTCATAGGCGATGCCGCCCACGCGACAACGCCGTGGCAGGGCGCCGGTGTAGGCTTGGCCATGGAGGACGCCATGGTGCTCGGAGCTCTGCTAGCCAAGGTGTCGTCGAAGGAAGATTTTGAGTATGCCTTTCAGGCTTACGATACGGTGCGACGGCCTCGCTGTCAACCCATCATTGACTCAAGCCGTGAGACCGGCTATATCTTGTGCGGTCAGTCCGGTCTGCGAGCGGATGAGTTGCGTGGCTTGCTTGCACCTCAGTGGAATTTCCTGTTTGGTCTGGATATGTCGGGCCACAAGCGAGATGCGCTTGACAAAATGCGCGAGCTTCAAGAGAAGGCCTAGGGAGTGTCTTATATTCTCGGATTTAGTAGAGAAAGATACGGCAATGGTCGAGCTGGCTGTCTACGCAGACTTATATGATAGTATATTATCGGCGTTGACATACTTAAAGACAGACAGGTAATCGAGTATGCGATTAGCCAGCTAATGCAGTGAAAGATGTCTCTATCAAGAACTGTTATGATATGGAACAGAGAGGGTTCGATTGTATATAGCGTGAGGGCAACCAGAGCTTATTAGAGATTGCCGCCCAATACCAAAAGTCTTATTGTACCTCACTTCCTCCCTGACGACACGTGATCATGAGATAAAATACCAAATATTATCAACATCGTCTGGGATTATGCTAATAAAGACCCGCCCGGTAGACCCAGGGGCACATGGGAAGGGTGTTGGAGAAGTATAAACAAGATCTCAAATGTAAGCGAGACGCTGATGCGTTCAATCATCTTCTGAAGAGACAGGTCAAATGTTGACAGTCATATCATGGCCACGGACTTACCAGTTCCTGCTCATGCCCTCATTTCAACAATTGTATGTCTACCACTATTCATGCAATTGGGTATGATGCCTCTAGGTGCTGAAATTACACATTCATTGTGATCTCGTGCATCACAGCCGTAAAACTTAGAAACCACCCTACCCTTCCAAAGAGCCTAACGTAGCAAAGACCACAGCGCAAGCCATCACCAGAGCGAGTGAGGAGGCACGATAAGAATTGGAGGCTCTGCTTGCTGCTTGCTGCATATCAGCACTGCACTCATGCTCGATTGCCTCTCTTAAGTTCAGATGAGAGCTACTGCCTAAGAGGGTAGCCCTGAGAATCCTCCTGTACGGAAGCAAAAAGAAAAAAGTGCAGAGATATTGATCAGACTGGCCATCAATAGATCCCTAGCAGACCAACTCTCGGTTATTGTATGAATGTAGCTGTCTCTTGAGCGCCCTCTATGGAATTATCGTAGATACGCTTTATTTTCGATATATCACTTAGTCCTACCTATATAAGACAAGGGAAGAGAACCTAGTTGATTTAATGGGAGCGTGTTACATACGAAGACTAAATAGTAGCCTTGAGTTTAAGGATCGGCTAATATAGACGCCGAAGTAAACATAGAACTTAAGACTTAGGTAAGTGTTATCGCTTGGTTGGTTTAGTTCCTGGCGGAAACCCTAGAAAGGCGACTCAGTTAATATTCTATTTTGTCCCGTTTCCCCCCAAATTTGATCCGGAAACCGTAGACTGGAGCCCATTCCTGCTGGTTCGACCCTAAGTAGATACCGTCTTGTTTTATGGCCACCTAAGTTGTTCTAACTGTAGACGTAACGAAAGCGATGTTATTGTAGAGTAAAGATCACCTGATGCTATGATTTCCTCGCTCTCACTATCTAACTAATAATAGCAGCACTTATCCTACGAATATTTTTTTACTGATATTCTTGAAAATCTGGAAGCGAACTCGACGGCTATGCCACGACATCCGCGCTCTACCGCCGACATCCGTTTACTAGGCGATTTGTTGTCCTTGCTCTGTCTCTCTCCATGCGGTCACAATATACAGATCTATCGGGTCTAAAAGTGAAACAGCTGGAGCATTTACTCATTGCTTGCTTTCGAAGAAGGAGAAGACGTTACTATCCCGCACAGCTCTGGAGTTAACTCGAGTGCAGTCTTGGGCTTTATGAATTTATTTTTGATCAAGTTGATCAACAATCAACCACGACCGCCCTGCTAGCTCAATCGGTAGAGCGTGAGACTCTTAATCTCAAGGTTGTGGGTTCGAAACCCACGTGGGGCTCAATTCCTCATGTCCCAGTTACGGGAGCATCAACCATGTTTTTGCATTGCATTACTGCCCGGAAAACCCCCAATAGTTTTGCATAAGTCTCCTTTTAATATCTCCTGTTTTAGGGATGTGGCTATTTATTCTAGTTGTGGTGATATACTTGTGAGCCAAATATGCATTTTCCTGCTCTGTACCGGTGAAAAGGGGGCTGTCTAACACATCAGAGATTGTGACGGGCTGCGGCCAACCACAGTGGCGTCCAATTGGGTCATCGGAGTTTCAAAAGGGAGCCAGAATAACCAAGGTGGCAACTTGGTTATTTACGTGGGGTTAGGCAACGTCTTGGCCCCCAAACTTGCACCGCAGCACGCACCAGATGTTAGATGCGGACTCAAGCTGGTTTGCAGCCTGTTTTTCTTTTGCCTTGCTGTCTGCGTTTTTGCCTTCTATCTTACGGGAATCGCATGTGCTCATTGATCAAGTTACCAAATTACTCCAACTCCTTACCCTAGCGCGATTCACCTCTGCCAAAGTTGTCGAGGTAGTCATTTGTTTAACAAACTGTCCATTAGATTCAACTCCCCTTCTCGGGCACAATCGATTAAATCCCGTGGCTCCAACATACTATTATTTCTTCTTTTCCTTCTCCTGCTTTTCGTTTCGTTCTGGATTACGAATAGATACTCTGCCTCAGACCTTTCAAGTTTCAAGATTTGGTTACCGTCACACGAATTTTCGGAATACTATATGTGTGGATTGATGCGCTATGCATCATCCAGGACTCCTCGGAGGATTGGGAGCGCGAAGGCGCTACGATGGGGGATGTCTACGCCAATTCTGCCTGTACGATCGCGGCTACGGCGTCCGAGAACCCGGAGCACGGTCTCTTCCGCCATCGCGATGAGGCGAGCATATTGCCGGAACGGATCAAGGCACCGAATACAGGTTCATGGCCTGATGACGCCGAGTGCTTCTTGTTCGACCGAGGATATCTGGATAGGCGCATATTTAACGGGCCATTACATATGAGGGGTTGGGTTTTCCAAGAGCGCATGCTGTCCTCTTGAGTGTTACACTTCACGAAGGACCAGATTGTGTGGGAATGTTTTACCGAAACCATGTGCGAAACATTTCCTGAAGCCATGCCGTTACAGATGCGCACGAAAGATTTAGGTCCTCTACGAGCAGTTAGACCGCCGACGACTTTGCTTTCACATCCAATAGAGAAGACAGATTGGAAGACTCTATCGACATGGCGCGAACTAGTCAAGCAATATTCAAAATGCGACCTGACGAAAACTACGGACAAGTTACCGGCGTTCGCAGGTCTGGTTAAGACATACCAAGACGTCACAGGTGACGAGTATCTTGCTGGATTATGGAGATCCTTTCTACTGCATCAGCTGGACTGGAGGGTGTATACGCCTGGCCGCAGAATCTCCCCTGAGCACCGAGCGCCCTCTTGGTCTTGGGCTTCTGTAGACGGTCCTATTCGGCCGTTCATGTTAAATGCAGGCAGTTTATTCCTTCCAGATATTCACGATGTCTAAGTCAAAACAAGGGGACCAGCATCGTTTGGTCGAGTGTTATCAGCATACCTGGACCTGGATGGCTATTTAATCACTGCTTCTGTTCATAGTCTCGATGACAATCAAACAGTGGCTCAACTCCAGATTGAGGGAGAACTAGTTTCCGGACAACTCTTCAGAGACACTGCGTGCACTACCCTCACCCTGGGATCACAAATGGTTTGCCTTCCTCTCAAGACCGAATGTAGGGGGCCTGTTACGGACGCTCTGAGCGATTTTGAGTTAATATGCATCATACTAGACCCAGTCCCCGGAATTTCACCAACTCAATATGAACGAGTTGGCCTTTTGATCATTATAGTCAGAGAAAGACAGATGGAACCCTTCAACTTATTTGGGATTGCTTTTACAGAAGATGAAAACTTTGAGGCCATTAAGGATTATTCAATTATTCGGATTGTATAAACGAAATACATTTTGTACTAAATAACAATGTATACAAATAATTTTTGTAGCTGCGCCAAGCTACTTGAGATATACTACTTATGATGTATTAGAGACCTATCAGGCAGGAGCCAGCACAAAGAGCCGTGCTAAGCAAAAGTCTTCAGCATCAGGTTTAGGCATAGACAAAATCCAACCTGATATCGTTTGCCACACCCCATAAGCGCTACCAGTCGGCTCGGGCCACATTTCCTCGAGGCCATTCCGACGAGCAGTGCAGGACTGTTGCTTTCTCATACAGAGGGTACAGTTCCGCTTCAGCTACAGGATTCCAAGAAAAGATGATGAAGCAGAATAGCCACAGGGATAGATCGAAACGGTTAGAAAGCCGCCGCTTCTAAGAGTATAGGATTATGTTACAGCTTCCCCTGAATCCGCAGCTCAAAAAGGCCATCTGTTTCCAGCATCAGCGGCGGAATCCTTGTCCGATACAGGCGCAGCGTCATCACACACATTCCCGATCTCCTCGGAACTGCCGTGACCCCACCACATTTTCTTCACTTTAAAGCAGCTTTTAAGGTATTTGAATGATTACTCCATTAATTAAACGATCTCCAAGAGTTTATTTTAATTGTTTCAATAACTATTGTATCAAAAACGGGGAAAAGGGGTGGAAAGCAAGATAACAAGAAAGAACAACAGGAGAAATGGAGAAAGAACACAGGAAAGTAGAAAGAAAAGAATAGAGCAGGAAATAGGGAGAACTTAGTGGTAGTGAACGGTGTTTGATAGGTACGTGTTTCATTTACTATTTATCTGGTATCATGCGACGACTCAATATCATGCCAAAGGTCTAATACTCCTCACGCACGAACGCGAACATCACGCAATAACCACGCAACTGAGCGAGATACTCAGGGCGATTCAGCTGAATGAAATCGACGAGCGTCCAGAGAAACTCCTCCTGGTCCTCCCACTCATCAACCAGACGGCAAGTCTCAGCCCTTATAGCCTCATGTTCCGGAGTTCCCCATCTCCACACTGTTTCGATCACCCGCCAGGTATCGTCCTGAAGAGTACCGAGATCCTCTAGGAGGATCGTTTTCAGTTTCTCGTACTCCTCCGCCGAGAGAAGGTCTGCTAGGGACTCTAGCAGCTGCTCTGGCTCACATAGGACCATTTCGGCGATCTCTGGGCCGTGGCTGGCGAAGAGGAACATGGCTGTGTCTAGGTCTTTCTCGACATCCTCTAGGCGGTCGTTGTTGTAGATGACTGGATTTAGTGCTGCTATGCACTCATTAACGTGCTGGAGATCAGGGATGAATCGAGGAGTCTGAGAGGACATTTTGTTATTGGTGATAGTTTGGTGCTTGACAGGTGGAAGTGGTTCCGATTATGGTATGTTATTTCTGTGTTAGTTTGTTCGGTAAAATGAGAATATGGAGACGGAGTGATTCTTTCGGCTATTTATGCTTGAAAGCACCGTAAGTATACAGAGACATAATCATTGTCTCTTGATCATTATCCTTCGTTGTTTGGTCTTTGTAACAAGCCATGTTTGAATTTCTTAGCAATGTCATTATGGCAAAGACAAAGCTTGGTAACAAGGACATTGTGCGAATCGTGCTGAAAGTGCGCGTTCCTTCTCGGCATTGTCAATGGGCTGTAGCTAGGTCTCTATCATCTCTTCAGAGATATGATGATATTGATATTTCTATCCGTACTATGCTTCGAGCTTCTATACTATTTTATGCGTGTTCCAACTCATGCCTGGTTCTAGGCGCCACTACCCAATTTCCTCGTTGTTAACTTGTTATGAGTAGTAGTAGAGCTTGTATTAGTGCTTCGTGATAGCAGACTCATAGCACTTAGCAGCGTGAAACTCGATCGTATAATATGCTATTTGGAGTTAAGTATACCAACCACCCAAGCAATGAAGTGCGTAAGCTGCAGGATAGCTTGGCCGTTGCTCTGAACTGGCTACTTAGACCTGACTAATGATGAACCACGAGCAGGTTGTCATATACCAGGTCATCTTTCCTATAGTTGTTGATTCGTGAGGACTATTTCTGTATGTGCTACAAGTCCCCTTTCATGAGACTTAACACAATATCTTGAATGTTCTTGCCTTCTCCCACATCCTTCGAGTCCCAAGTCCAGGTACCAGTGTGGCTGTCCCTATCAGCTCGCCAATCTGCTTTCACAGTCAGGACTATCTTGTCATCGACCAAATCAATGTCGATTATGACGTTCCTGCCCTTGTTGTTCTTAACCCCGATTCCCGCAGTGCTTTCTGACCATTTAATGTCGTCGTCCTCAAGTGTTTCAGCAGCGGTCCGTGCAAGAGTCTGCGACAGGACTCGAACTACCACTTGGCAAAGATAATATACTGCTTCCTGGACGTTAGCGCAGGAGTCTGGCGGTGGATAGATCGCCTCCAATGAGTTTGGTGGTTGATCTTTATTCTCTGCATATGGGTCTTTTAAGCTCATATAGAAATTTGTGCCGATGGATGCGCGAACGAGGCCGCGGCTGAGGCACCATATGCGCGCCTCTGGCGTGATGGTGAACGTATAGACAGAGACTAAATTGAAAACGAGTTGTTGGACCCAGAGAAGTTCGGTTGTGGGAGTATGGCGAACTTGGTTTGGCGCAGTTGATGGAGAATTTGGAGGTGGCTGAACTGAATAGAATGCTGTTGATATGCCTGCAGACCGCAAAGTATGAACTAGTTTGTCAAGATGGCCGCCGAGGTCTCCGGAGTTCTTGAAATATTCAAAACGGGATATGAGGCCCCGCAAGATGTTATAAGTTGAGTTGTTCGGGTCTGTTTGTCGTACAGAGAGAGAAAGGGAGGTTCGTTTGTGGTAGTTCTGCCGATGGCTCTGAAAAAGCAGAAATTGTAGAAAGGAATACGCCGCGATCGAAGAGCGGGTGCCCTCCGCATAATTTACATACGTCGCATCCTGCTCATCAAGATCTTCCAATGTAAAGATGAATTCCGTTCCTTTGTTCTGCTCCCAAGTTATAGCTAGGCCGTCGTAGTAGACATCGTAGCCCAGTAAAATGCGAGCTTCCCGATTGATCTCATACCACAGTTCCTGATGGAAAATGGTATTCCTAGCTTCGCGAACCCGGTCCTTCAAAGGTGAGTCATCCGGTATTCGCCCGGGGAGAGGTGATTGGTCGGTGATGATGCCATCCTTTTTCACAGTGATGCGTATTCTTTGGGAACCTCCTCCGACCTTCCCAACGCCTAGTTTAATGGAACCGTCGTCATTCCGAATCAAGGGCGCAATGCTGTTGTTCTTGAAGTCTGCTGCTGATTCGGCAAAGCCAAAACGAACACCCAAGGTGTGGGGTTCCTGGGGTAGTGCACAAACGGTCCAGCCGTCGTCGCTCACTGCCAATATGTCGGCCCAGTATTTGGTCTCGAGTTCGATTTCCTTCTCCAAGCGCTCGGCCGCAGCCAGGACAGAATCGACCATGTGGTTGATACCCATGACCCTCCACCCCGTGGCGACTGATAGATCGTCCTGTATCTGGGCTTCCGTGGTGTTTGGCTCCCTCAGTTTAGAAGCGCCTAGAGTGCCAATTCCTACAAGATCGCGTAGCGCCGGGGATAATGTAGTACCGGCCTGGACGGGGGCTTCTTTAGAGAGCAGGAGCGATATGGAATCGAGGGCCAACATAGCAGACTGATGCGCCAACCTGTAACATCCGTCGTTAGCGCAGGTCGGCTGAGGCCATGCAGACAAAGACTGACTCACTCAATGTTCCTTAAGAACTCCTCTCGCGCGACAAGGGCGGTCTTTCCCTTAGATTCTTCCGCCTCGTCATCGTCGTCGGCTTCTTCGTCCTCAGAGCCGTCGTCGCCATCGTCTTCGAGCGTTCCCTGCTGCTTGGCCTGGATGTCTCGACGCAACTGGGCCTCGTTCAGGCCGCGAAATCCGCCGGGCTGGGCATTTACGCGCGCGATGAATTCGGTAAGGTTGTGAGGTTTCTTGTCGCCAGTAGGCCACGGGCGTAGAGAGAAGGGTGTTTGATTATTGGTAGCCATGGTGGTTTATTTCCGAGGTTCAAGATACCAGGTCGATGATTCGCGCAGAGTAGGCGGATTGGTGAATGTTCATTGGCGGCTACCTGCATTCAGCTTCGCCAGGTTGCGTTGCTTTGCCATGAACAAATGACTTTATTTGATGTTTAGTATTTGTATATGGCATGCTGTGTACCATCTCAGGTCGAGGATGTACAAATCAATCGAGCTTGTGGTACTATTTACAGTAGGATGCTCAAATATGCTAAGCCTATTAGGGAAATTCCGGAGGCTGATGTGTGGCTAACCTTTAGGGGATCTGGTACCTAACCTCGCTAACCTACCGGAACTTGGACTTACTTACCAACCTAGTTAAGTTGGAAGTTGAAATAGATCCATCCGCAACTGCAAGCTTCAGTGGGAAGGTGTAATAGGCGTATTGGCCTGCGGAAGGTCCAAATTGTACACAGTACCTAGACTAGGTATTTAAGCTAGCAGACTGGACAGTTCTGGCTACCTTTCTCCATTACCACAACAACATGTTTTCCCCCTCCGAATTCTGCTTCAAGCTTTCGATTTTCCGGGTTAGTTTCTTACCCTAGGTATGACAATGAGATAGTAAGACGTTGAAGAGATGCTTCAAGACAAGGACCATCTAATATGATGAGACTCAACCTCCGCAAATTCCATACTCGGTTCGGCTGTACTTACTTCTTATAGGGACCTAGACGAGGTAAAGCACCTGGTGCTGCAGTGTTTGTAAGAGTCCACATGGAATGGGGTAATACTAATTACTTGCACTTCTCATTGTCTTCAAAGCCTCTGTACCTAGCGAAGAGGTAGTAGTGTCCACTGTATTGTGAACAGTGATACCTTACTTAGTACAGCGTGCATGCGCATAAATAGCGCTGCGGGAATTTCATGGGGCATGTGGGATGAAGCATTCTTTCAATTGGTGGTGGTATAGATTTGTCTCTAATACTATCGCATTCATTTGACCAATTGTCGGTTATATGTAGTGGTTAAAGGTATCAAAAAAGTCACTCATTACTCGAGTCCTTATCCGGCGCCGGCAAGGTGGGTGGGTATACGGACTTGTAATTGGGGAGGAAGTAAATTATATCAATGTCGCCTAGCTTGTCGAATCCTTGACTTTAAAACACCAGATAGTCAACTTGGCAGAACTAGACAGAACGGTATCTAAAATCGCCTTTGACTACAAGACATTGTTTAAACAACAAGACAATCGCATGATAAACCACCAATTCTATTGTTGTAATTGAAGTATGTACATACCTAAGTGACTGAGGTAAGGGTAGATTTTTATCACCCCACCCTTCCGCCATGACGCACCAGCCCTGCGCTCAGCTCCGCCGGAGGGGCTTTAGGCCTCGGCCGGCATTCGGCGCGCTAAGCTAAGGCCCCTGCTAGGCCGCTGCAATAGCGGTACAGTAGCATCACAATATTTTCTGCAGTGACCTCATCCGCAGCCCTCTACTGTAGGTACCGGCCGCTCGGTCATAGTAGCACCACCAAAAAACGAGAGCTCCCCGCACCATAGCCAATTGATAAGCTCGATAAGAGCTCGTATCGTACCATCCCACCATCCATCCCACCATGCCCCTACGCTCTTACGCTCTCACGCTCTTTATTGAGTGTTTTCTCGTCGTCGAGATACCCAATTACATGACATAACATGACCCATCGTCCACTTCACGCAACCTCCCTAGTCTAGAACCCACGCTGCAACTCTCCTCTGCGTCACTTGACCAGTCTCACTACCTTGCACACCGTAAGCGACGCCAGTTGTCGATGTAGAGCATCCTCGGCTCCATCCCAACCGAAATCTAAGTTCTTCCTATAAACCTAAATCGCTTATATCCCGCGCATCTGTTTGCTTTTCAATTTGCTCTTCGGGTTTTCCATCATCGCTTCTATATACCCTTTTATCCTACACGTATTCTTATCCGCTTCAACATGGCTCAACACAAGAAGAAGATCGCCGTCATGACATCCGGGGGTGACTCCCCCGGCATGAACGCCGTTGTCCGCGCTGTTGTCCGAATGTCCATCCACAAAGGGTGCGACGTCTTCTGCGTCTACGAAGGATACGAAGGCCTCGTCCGCGGTGGCAAGTACATCAAACAGATGGGCTGGGAGGATGTACGGGGATACCTCTCCGAAGGCGGCACTCTCATCGGCACGGCCAGATGTCTGGCATTCTACGAGCGTCCCGGCCGTCTCCAGGCTGCGAAGAACATGGTTCTGAACGGCATAGACGCCCTCATCATTTGCGGCGGTGATGGCTCGCTTACCGGCGCCGACAAATTCCGTGCCGAATGGCCATCACTTCTCGAGGAACTTGTCTCGAAAGGGGAATTGCAAAAAGAGCAGGCCGAACCATACAAACACCTAAACATTGTCGGATTGGTTGGCTCCATCGACAATGACTTGTCTGGTACAGACGCTACCATTGGCGCCTACTCTGCTTTATCACGTATCTGCGAAATGGTAGATTACATTGAGGCTACTGCTTCATCTCACTCCCGTGCATTTGTTATCGAGGTAATGGGTCGTCACTGTGGTTGGCTTGCCCTCATGGCAGCAGTTGCTACAGGCGCAGACTTTCTATTTATCCCAGAGAAACCTAGGGAGGATAACTGGAGAGAGGAAATGTGTCAGGTCATAAAAGAGGTAAGCAGCTCTGCTCCAAAACCTAACTACTTGACTACTTGGCTAATAGATTTCCAGCACCGAAATATGGGGAAGCGTAAGACAATCGTCATCATTGCTGAGGGTGCTCTGGATAAACATGGCGAGAAGATTACCCCGACTATGGTAAAGGACCTTTTGGCGGACAAAAATGGACTTGGCCTCGATACGCGCATCACAACACTAGGCCACGTCCAAAGAGGTGGAACAGCTGTCGCCTACGACAGAATTATTGGTACTTTGCAAGGTGTCGAAGCTGTCAAGGCTGTGCTCGAGGCTACTCCCGAAACTGAAACTTGTTTCATCGCTATTACCGAGAACAAGATCGCAAGGAAACCTCTGATGGCTGCCGTCAAGGAAACCAAAGAAGTTGCGAGTTTGATTGAAGCACAGCGTTTTGACGAAGCAATGGCCCTCCGCGACACCGAGTTTGTTGACCAGTACAAGTCCTATACAATGTCAGCGAATACACATTTTGGTAAAGAAGTCAAAGTTGAGGAGAATGAGGTAAGTTGTGTCTACTCCCGGTATCAATAATAACTATTGACATTGTGTAGAAAATGAGGATCGGATTTATCAATGTTGGCGCTCCGGCGGGCGGTATGAACGCTGCCATACGCGCTGGTGTGGCATACTGCCGAACTCGAGGACATGAGCCTATTGCCATCCATAATGGTTTCGCCGGATTCGCTCGACACCACGGAGATGATCCTTTGGGTGCTGTCCGACCCTTTGAGTGGCTTGAGGTAGACGGATGGGCCAGCAAAGGTGGCTCGGAGATTGGAACGAACCGCGAACTGCCTGAGGAATCGGGCATTGAACACATCGCCAATCTAATCAAGAAATACAAATTTGATGCGCTATTCCTGATTGGTGGATTCGAGGCTTTCCACGCAGTCTCCCAACTACGCAAAGCTAGGAGCCAATACTCCTCGCTTTGCATTCCCTTGACTTTGCTTCCAGCGACTATTTCCAACAACGTACCCGGCACCGAATACTCCCTCGGATCTGACACGTGCTTGAACGAGCTCGTGGCATATTGTGACAAGATTAAACAATCAGCGTCTGCTACCAGACGGCGAGTTTTTGTCATTGAAACGCAAGGAGGTCGATCGGGGTACATCGCTCTATTAGCAGGCCTAAGTGTAGGAGCAAGCGCCGTTTATATCCCAGAGGAAGGTATCAGCCTGCAGATGCTGACTGCCGACGTTATGCATCTGAAGGAGGTCTTTGCAAAGGACAAGGGTCAAACAAGAGCTGGGAGACTGGTGCTCATCAACGAGAAGGCCAGCCAGACCTACAATGCCAAACTCATTGCCGACATCATGCGTGAGGAGGCACACAACCGATTTGAATCTCGAGACAGCATTCCAGGCCACGTCCAGCAGGGTGGTGTTCCTTCACCAATGGATAGATGCCGAGCTGTCAGACTTGCTATCAAGTGCATACAACACTTGGAGAAGTTTGGACCGAGGGGCTACGAAACACCAGAGAAGATTACCCAGGATCCTCTGAGTGCCTCAGTCATCGGGATCAAGAGCGCTGAGGTAGTGTTTTCTTCCGTACAGTATCTTGAAGAGAATGAGACAGACTGGAAGAACCGAAGACCTACTACAGCTCATTGGATGGATATGAAGTCCGTCGTCGATATGCTGGGCGGACGCGCAGATTACCCGGCCCCGGTGGGCAACCTCGAAGGCCTGGCGGCCAAGGATGCGAAGCGCGGCCTTCTTGCCTAGTGAACATTAGATGGAGACCATGTGATTTCGGAGTTGGGGGTTAAGAGATTGGGTTCGGTTCGGGTGGTATCAAAATGATGGAATTAAGATAGTATTTCTGGATCCCCTTTCCTGGCGAGGCTTTCTTTAGTCTATTAGACTTACAGATATATCAACGCTCAATACACTTATGAGTTATCGTACACTCTCTGGAACGATGTGACTAGCTTCGGCTGTGGTTAGTTTGATCCTTGGTCCATCTGACAACTTAGAAAGGGGGGTAAAGATGAGTAGGAACGAATACTCAGGACGTCAAGCAAATTTTTCTCTAATTAGATTGATTGATTGATTGATTGAGAGAGAGAGAGTTATTTTACTTGGTCTAGTTCATGTTAGGTATCTCACGAGTATTTAGGCTTAGATGAGAAGCAGTTTAGTGTCTGGATAGCTGGCTATTTTTGGGTTGAGTGGTAAATGTGTTGATCAGTTGACAGGTAGGTTTACATACGATTGTAAGGAATCGAATTGGATTAGGTTGTTCGATAGATGTTTGTCGGTATGTACTGCGAAGTATGGAATCGATATATACAGAAGACCCCGCGCATGCTCTAGACAACGATCGTCGTATTTCAGCCTCGGTCAGTGCTCGGTGAACGAATTGTTGGCCGTAGCATACATTCTCAGTACATAGCTGGTTGGCACGGTTACTAAAGCACACATGAAGGGTCCAACGAGATCAACACGGGGCACTGCCGTTGCAGGGGTGGGTTCACCTAAACATCTCTCAGTGGTATTTATGACGTTAGTTAGGGCCGGTACGGGCCAATACCAGATAGATAGCGTGGGAACGGGCTGGGTTCATTAACAACCGGGTTCTGACCGGGTAGTTGGGATTTTCGTCCCAACCGAGGTGGTGAAAGAATTAAACGTCAGAGGAATTGTGGAGATAGCAGTGGTAAGTCCGACATTTAATTCTTGCACCGCCTCGCCAACATCAAAAGGATCTGAAAGGAACGCGCGGGATTCTGTCGATCATTCCACATGGGATCTGGAAAATGTGAGGTGTACTGTATGTAGGTGAAGGTGGCGGGCGAGGCGGTCTGAAAAAAAAAAAAAAAAAAGAGGCACCGCAAAATCCCTACACCACATACATTACCAGAATAACTACCAACACAATTACTAAAACGACTACTAAAACAATCACTCAAAACTACTTTTAAAGCTATTTTTAATATAGTTACGCCGTCTACGTTATTTACACTTTTTAAAAGTTTAAATAGCATTAAAAACTAATAGTTATTCTGGTAATGTAGTTGGTGTAGAGACTTTGCGGTGCCTATTTTTTTTTTTTTCAGATCGCCTCGGCGGGGTGGGATGAAACCAACGGTTAGATATGACGTTACTTTTGGTATGATGGCTTATCGCATTACCGATACTAGGTTGGGCTAGTTGTTCACTTACTACGGTAGACACTTACTGTGAGTGCCGTGGCCGTGCAGGTGGGCGGGCGGGAAGCCGGATGAGATGGACGGGACTTACTGTGGAGCGGGAGGAAGGGCGATCTTATGCTTGTTGGTTACCAAGCTCGCTTGGGTGGTTGTTGTTGGTTCTTGTGCAGCACCTGTGCTTGTGTTGCGCACTACATCATTTCTCTGGACTGGGTACATGGCTGCGAAGGATATGAGAGAAGGTGAAAAATCAGTTTACTGGAAACCTATTTTTAGATGTTGTGATTTGATACTGTGATTTGAGATTTTTGGTTTTGTTGATGTTATTGCTGTTGTTGTTAGGCCGAGATTGCAATTGTAAAAGGGGGACGCTAAATGTGATGATTGACGATTACACATCGCGATGTGGGATAGGCAGATTGAGAGCTTAGGTCGTTAGTTAATGATTATAGCCTTGGCGATTTAACTATACAATTCATTAATTCTTTGTTGTTATCTACTAGTAGGTATTCATGATATGTCACCATTATGTACTTAGTCTAGTGCTTCAGTCGACAATATAACAGCCAGTCCTCTAATAGAGCCAGAACATTCGTAAGCTTCATGCGTATTATTACATCATTTCGGATACCGAGAGGTAGGGCCTCAAATGAACGTATTATTATATCTGTCAAGGTGCCTCTTTGTAGTGCCCCTCTCCCATTAACTCGATGGGTTTCCGTTGATCCGGAAGCTCGCTCACGTTCGGGGGCGGCAGAGGAATATGGTATGCGCTGTCTTCGTATCCTTGCGCTACAGTCGTGTTTGCATTGTGATTATGAGTATGACTAGGCTTTGAGCCATGTGCATGCTTCTCGTAATCTTGAGGATAGTTGTACCGGAAATCTTGGGCGGCGGTTGCCTCTACTGGAGATATTGCCGATACTGGATATATCCAATTCGGGTCTACCCCTTGTTGTTGTTGGGGCTGCTGTGGTTGTATCGATTGTAAATGAGTTTGGAGCGGGTATTGTGTATTTGATGGTCCTGCGTAACCTTGCTGCTGGTTTGCATCCACGACGGTTGTGCCGGGGTATGTGGTCCCGGGATAAACGTATGTTTCAGCGTACTGGTTCGTTGGGTATGACACGGCCGGGATTTGCTGATGAGGTGCGTATGTTTGACTGGGTATCGTCGGGTAGCCTTCTCCTTGATACACAAACCCGTTCGGAGCCTGTTGGAACATTCCGTTGTGTCCATTCAGAGCACCGTTCATATAGCCAGCCCCTTTCCCTTTTCCTGATTCACCTCCTCCACCCATGTTCTCATGGTCAACGTCACGCGACGCTATGGCCCGTGTCTGCGGCTTCAATAAAGTCCTATTACGTCGCCGCATAACACATAATATCGCGGTGGCCCCGACTATGATAATGAAAGCGAAGGTAACGCCAATTGAGACGCCTACCTTCGCTTTATCGCTCAGACCTCCATTGTGTTGGTTCAACGACGGCGACACGAAGGTCGAAGCTGGTATTATAGCGGAATTTGTGGGTGTCGACGAGGTCGCGGTCGTAGTGTCGCCTAATACATGGTCTGAAAGGAGCCACAGGGCGAGGATGTAGGCATATAACGCCCTTGTTCCCATAGTCATAACGAAGACTTTGTTATTCATTCATCGCAACGCCCGGGGTATCAAGGATGGATGAGTGGAATGAAAAGCCCCCAGTTCCGTTCGGCTCCGTTTCGTCTAGGATAAGGCGATGTTAAGTGGTAAAAAGAGACAGTTTCCCAAGCACTGCATCGCCAACAAGCGCCAAAACAATTTCAAGAAAATCAATTTAGGAAAATCGGGAAGCGAAACCAAAAAAGTGAAAAGAAATAAAGGAGAGTCCGCTTAGATCCGAGGAAAGATACACACTATGTAAAATACACCGAGGTTCAGTGACATGGGGGTTTTCTTACTATACCACACTAATGTTAACTGTTAGCTCCGGGTCTGCTGGCTGCGTCTACTTATAGGATGACGACGATGGGTCCTTGCGACCTACCATTTTGAGAACAAACAGGCGAGAACCGCCACCGTCACATCCTGGTAGTGTGTCCCGCATACCCCAACTACTGTACACCTCCACGAATGCTGCTATACTCCCTACCCCAATAACTTTCAGCTGACCCCTTTCACATGCTTCGGTATCAATGCCTTTAGTTTCATGAACTAGGTCTGATTGCAACGCTCCATGCGACTTTGGGCTCGGTGTAGGCAATTCCTTGTAATGTAAATACTTAGCTATGCAAGACATTGCGTTGGATATTTTTAAGATTTGCCACGTTATTGCATGTCGATTATATACCTAGGTCAGGTTAGTTCACGAGGATCTGCAATGTTGCTATTTTCTACAGCAAGCTGACCTTGTCTCGCCTGTCCATACTTTCTGTCAATGGCAACTAAAGCCTCGACAGCGGAAACTTTGCGCCAAGGATCCGCATTTATCTGGTTGCGTATCCATCCCTTGCAGATGGGCGGAGATCGGTACTGGATATGGCCAGGGCCGTCAGGGGATGTTCGTAATACCTAGTGTTCGTAAGTCGTGATATTCTTATTGACAGTTCATTATCATGTACACGAATTAGTATTCTCGTCTAGGAAAAGACCATGCTTCCAAGCGTCAGCGCCAGAGGCTATCCTAGCTTAGCATCTGTGCCATTTTATGCACGTCGCTACCAACAACTCCATTTCCCGTGGACCGTTTGCAGCTACTTAACAGCCAAGACCGCTGTCTGAAGCTGAGGGGCACGATGATTTGATACCGGAAGGCCGACGCATTGGATTTGTTACAAGGAGGTATACAGCAGCTGCACCACCAACCTCCTATATGTCACCTTTGAAAATGGTATCATTCTCCCATTTCGCATTTATCAAAGATTGCGCCATACAGTCGTTGTTTCGAGTATAAATTTACTCACAGCTCCGAATAACCAATGAGGATGCAGTCGCTGCACACAAAGCTTTCTCCGGTCAGCATTCTAATGACGTATAATACTACCAAAGCCAGTAACACCATGGAGGCTTTCCGTTCTTTTGGTTTTGATTTTCAAAAAGGGGGGAGTGAAGCCTTCGAACATTGCAACAATGTCAGCTTCGACTCCAAATGCCCGCTACACCCTCCATTTTATGATCCAATCAAGAAGCAGAAGGGAAGCATAGCTGCACGGCGGGTTGCACACACTTTCTGTTACGGGCTTGACAGGTGAGAAAAATCTTGGGCCAGACGGAGACTATCCCTGTCCCGGTGCTGTCAGCTAGGCCCTAAAGTGACCCTCGCCGGGTACTGCCTGGGTCTAAAACTGTTTTCGGCGCCTGGCAAGGCGATCCCGGGTAGGAGAGGGGCCCTTTCGAGCGCTTGCAATACTGGTGCACTATCTAGTCTTTACACTGACGGGAGCACATGAACAGGTAGGCATAAGAATGCCAACATCAACTACTTCAACTCTTTAGCAAAATGAAGCTCAGAGTCTTGGCCCGTTGTCACAGATGATTGACTAACCCCTTAACGTTTTCCCTATTCTTGGTATGTGTATGATTTGAAATGCATGTCTCAAAAAGAGGACCGATTATTTCGGTCACCGGATTCACTGCGACAAACCTCTGTAAGGAGATTGGTTGTCGCGACGCCACCCTACCGGTCTTCAGCACTCGCAGTCTCCCGGTTACAGCTTCTGTGGGCACTTCCGGCATGCATGTCATTCTCTACCGAATAGACTTGCGCGATGTTATTGGAGTACCGGTAGCACTTGGGTTACTGTTACTTCAGGACTCAGATAGCCGCCCGTAGCGCTGCGGGAGGTAAGACGGCGCGCCGCGCTTCATGGGGTAAAACTAACCGAACGTACATAACTCCCTAGGCACTCTTCTCACTGGTGGCAGACGGCGTTGGCAAGGCAGATTCAAAGCTTGTTACTTCGCATGCTCTTGTAAACGATCAACGATATCTACCCCTTTTCAGAACTTCACTTTTCATGCTATGAACATCATAGGCATCGGAAAATGGATCTTCCCGTCTTTAACACCCTGTTGCAAGACTTGGCGTAAGATTTCTCTCCGCCCCCAACATTACATTTTCCAGGTAGACTGTATAGCTAAGCCAAGCATAGACACACTCTTTCAAGGAACATGTGGCAACATTTGGTATTGCGTCACAACTTTCAATAGTGTCCTGTACCACAATTACCGCTGTCGAGGGTGGTCTGGACAATGTTCGGAATTATTGCCCGCCTGAGGATTCAAAGCAGCTTAGACTCTCGTCGCTCGCCTTCCGGGTGAGAAAGTGACCGAACATCGCGACAGTATGATACAGGAGCTGCAGTTATAGACTCAACGGTAGAGTCCTAATGATTTGTTCTTCAATTATTTAGGACGCGGCAATGTCGATGTAATCATCATCGTATGCGTTAACGCCGACAGGTCGCGTTTGCGCCTTAGTTTTCATGCCTTACTCTTCCGCAACCTCTCCAGACGCAATACCAAAACCCATCAGGATACTTGAAAGAAAATCATTCTAGCCTTTGGGTCACGGCAGGTTCTTCCACGCCGGCGTCATCGGAGACTCGCGTTCCATTCATGTATAGCATGTTTATGGCGGAACTGATGCTTTTCACTACCTTCGTAGCTTTGAGGCTCCAAGCTGTAAGGCTCTCTTTTAGTTATCTGTTGCTAGACGCGAGTGATCTGTTCACCCTCTCAGTTATTGTAAGCCCAGAAGCTCATTGAAGTAACAGAAAGTCGAATGCCTCAAGCTACTGAAACACAATGAAAGACTCTATTTCATCCTCTTGGCCATAGGGTTCATGTAGGGCCTGGGGCAATAATGGACATACGGGGCTTTTACGTTGTTATTGCGCGATGCTGAACCGTCTGCTGCTTTGATTGTATAACATCGCCAGCTTCACTACTATCCAAGACGTTTTATCCGCTGGCATATGGTCGCTCAAACTAAGCATCCTCGCTTTGTACCGATTTATCTTTTTCGTCTTCACGTTTCTATCACGTAGTCATCACTGTCCCCTCTCCCGTCGCCGCCTGTCGCCGACTGGATGGTGGCTAGTTTCATTCTAGGGCTCGGCATACTGTGTTACCGCTGAGAGTCTCTGGGGTTCCTTCTTTCCACCACACCCACTGCCCACAGGCAAACACTTCCAACTCGTTATGATAATGGAAAATTTCGGCTTTGAACTCCCCATTTTCTTCGTTCCCAATCCTGCTGTCTTAGAGCTGCACGTATCAAGAAAGTACAAACAACTCATTATTCAAACTGTTGTGATCGATAGCGCGTGAGTCTTTCAACTTCATCTTATGGTTTGCTGCCGATAGATGTCATATTTGACGTATGGCTGCTTCGTGGGCACCGCTCGAAATCCAGTCTGGACACTATCGGAAAGTGCTAATATGAGCTTTAAGTTGATTCCACATCTTTGGGAGCGGTCGCGAACCAAATCTATTGGGATTCATGATCCCAGCTATACCATACAGACGAGCGTACAACCCAAGATTTGAAATTCATATTTCTGAAGGGAACTAGTCTGTTTTTGCCACCATGGGTTCCAAACGGCTCAAAGCTACCATAGGTTCCAAACGGCTCAAAGCTACTATAGATTTCAAACGGCTCAAACGAGTATTTCACGACGGTAGACTCGGAAACCGCCCAAAGCGGCGGAAAACCGAAGATAGCCCGGCCGCAGACAACAAATCCAACACCGACACACCTACGGCCCCGGACAGATCATCTGTGCCGAATCCATCTCCGATCAACGACCAGTCGACCCAGATAAACCTGCCTGATGAGCTGAATCGACCAGCGCCTAAAGATAAAGATATCCCCATCCGAGAGTTTTGGAAACTAGCATATGAGAATCTGCGGAGGGAAGAGAAAGACCTTATCGCCTCATATGAAGAAAAACTCCGCGGGGACTTAACTGCTGGCCTCGGTTCCATGCTCGGTTCAAAAGTATCCATAAAAGATCTTATGGACACGAACATCGAAAAAAAGATGAAAGAGGTCGAGCGGAATAGGTGGAAGTTCAAGTTTGGTAGTATTGAGGTTCGATTTCGGGATGTGATGCATGTTGTCCCGGCTGTGGTTGGCTGGGTAAAAGATTATATCGATGAGGCCGCAAGCGCGAATCCATATACTTCCATCGCATGGGGTGGTGTTAGTCTGCTTCTGCCGGTAAGTTAAGTCCTCACACACACACACCCACCACTCCGAAGTTAATTCACTGATCAATCTATATAGTTTCTCCTGAATCCTTCAGAACAAGAAATTGCCCTAGCAAAAGGCCTAGAGTCTATCTCCTCTCTTATAGCTCAGAGTAGGCATTGGGAGGACCTCTATGCTCGCTTTTACGAGTCAAAGACCGACCAGCTCAAAACGTTGTTACCGACTCATGTAGCATACAGAGAGGCCTTGGAGAAGCTTTATCGAGAGATCCTGAAGTTTCAGATTACGGCCTACTGCTACTATTCTAGCAACAGCGCTTCCCGCCTAGGACAAGATACGGTCAAATGGAACGAGTGGGAGATTCTACTGCGCGAGATTACAAACAAGGAGAGTGTCTTTTCTAAGGTCTGTAAAGACTTCGAAGACGACGAATATCATAGCGAACTGTTAGCGGCAAAAGAGCGTCATCAGGAGGCTATGCACGGTTGGCAAAGCATGGGAATGGACCTCTCCGAATTGCGAAAAGCAGTCCAGGACGCCCAAAAAGATAAGATGCGCGACAAGTTTCTCCAGTGGCTCAGTACTTTTGACCCCTCTGGGATGTACAACGCTGCCCGCGACAAGCATCAAAGTGGCACAGGCGACTGGCTTATGCGTGATAGTAAGGAATTCAAGACATGGGAAAGTACGGCAAGCTCTCTGCTATGGCTCCATGGAAAAGGTAAGCCCCACGATCATGACGCATTCCTTGCTGCTCATTGACTGATAGTGTATAGCTGGCTGCGGGAAATCAATCCTTAGCTCTTCCGTTATAGAACGCTTATGGGATCGACATGAATCCGATCCAGGATCTGCATTTGCGTATTTCTTTTTCAGCTTCAGCGACCCGGAAAGCCAGAAAGTAGACGCTATGCTTTCATCGCTAATCAAACAGCTTTATGCTTCCCGGCTCAATGCGCCACAACTAGTCGAAAGCCTGAGAAAATATAAGGAGAGAGACCAGCGTCCAAATACCAAAGCCCTTGAGTCTGCATTGATAGCTACCGCGAGCGGATTCTCATCGGTGTCAATAGTTATTGACGGTCTAGACGAATGTCCAGTTGACGGCCGAGATGGAAATCCAGAGCTGAAAGGTGAACGGATGAAGCTCTTAGACAGCCTTAGTCGTGTCATCACTGCGATGCCAAAAACTGACAATATGCATATCCTCTGTACAAGCAGGCCAGAGTCTGATATCCAAGCGACTATGAGCAGCATTATGTCTCCGCCGCTGAGAGCTGCTATCGATTTATCAGCAAACCCGATGAACCACGATATTGGCGTGTGCATTGACGTGGTGTTCTCCTCCGTGGATTACAGTCATTGGCCTGATGACCTTAAAGCGGAAGCAAAAGTCATACTTCTAGAAAAAGCAGATGGCATGTAGGTTGTACCGACAAGTATGGCGCATGTTGGCATACCATGGTGGCTAATTGTCAAACTAGGATCCAATATGTATATTGCCAGTTCGAAGAGCTCCAAAGGCTCTCTTCTGTCTCGCATGTACGTAGAACCCTCCGGGGGCTTCCAACTGGGCTCGACGCAACATATGATAGGCTGCTTCAAAGTCTAGATCAGCGTTACCAAACCGAGATTATTCAGTCGCTCAAGTGGCTCGCAGTATCTGATAGGCTCCTCACGGTGAAAGAGCTCGCCGAGGTTTTCATCGCCCGCACTGACTACACTAATCCCATAGACGAGAAGGAACGACTTTTTGAGCCTGAGTTATGCCTCAAATACTTATCGAGTCTGGTGGTCACCCAGGAAGCTAGATTTGGACCATTACAAGTTCGCCTAGCCCATTTTTCTATCAAGGAGTACCTAATATCCGCTCGTATCAAAAATGGGCCAGCGGCAGCCTTCTCGTTCACTGAGACCGATGCACACACCCATATTGCAAACTTGTGCCTTTCGTACCTTTGCCATCTCGGCACATTGGGCCTAGTTGATACCCAAAGTCACGAGTTGAAAAAGTGTGCAGCTACCTTTTGGGCACCGCATCTTGAGATGGTACCGCGTAAGACGTGGCCAGCTGAGGTAATTCTCCTTGCCACACGTGCTCTTACCATCGGGAGCGAAAGCCTACGCATAATGGTCACAGAATGTGCTTATGTTTCTGTGCCTCCTCAATACTATTATATCACACGGACGGGAGATATAAACCGACCTCAGAAATTTACTGCTCGGCATGGCTGGCTTATGTTGACGGAGATGCTACTCTCTAATCCCAAGTTAAACAGATACTGGATACAATGGGATTTTGACGCAACCCTCCAAGAAGCAGCACTTTGGGGACGCATCGAGATCGTCCAGCTCCTCTTAGACAGGCGCACCGATGTCGATGAAGAAATTAGCAAGCTAGGAAACGCGCTACTTGCGGCGGTGGAACAAGGACATGTAGACGTTGTGGATTTATTGCTCAGGAAAGGCGCCGCCGCTAACGCGCAACATACCAAATATGGATCAGCATTAAAGATCGCTGCGCAAGAAAACCATGTTGATATTGTACAGCTGCTTGTCAATCACGGCGCAGATGTCAACTTAGCCCCGAACGAGGCAGGGTGCGCCATAACGTACTCAGTGCCGAGTCGGTGGCCTAATTTACCAAACGTTGAAATTCTACAGTTTCTACTCGACAACGGTGCCGATATCAACAGTCAAAGTGGTCCTGCCGGGACTGCGTTACATAGGGCAGCTGCAAATGTTAATCAAGACCGTGAACACTTCCATCTGCTGCTGGAGAGAGATGCAGATATTAACGCACGAGGCGGCATATATGGCTACCCGCTCCAGGCAGCCTGCCTAAATCATGACAGTCAGGCAGCGGTGAAGCTCCTGCTGGAAAAAGGTGCCGATGTCAACGCTCAGGGTGGGCAATCTGGCAATGCACTACAAGCCGCGTGCTTGGTCTACGAAGGGGAGAAAATCAGTGGCAGCACTGTAGAAGTTTTGTTAGAGAGTGGCGCTGATATCAATACGACAGGCGGGAAGTTCGGAACGGCACTGCAGGCAGCCTGCTCAGGTTGGTACGATCCCCGAAATCTAGTCGAATTCTTGCTAGAACGAGGTGCCAATGTGAATATCCAAGGAGGTTATTACGGTAACGCCCTGCAGGCAGCATGCTATGAGGGGCATTTGGACATTGCGCAACTACTACTTAGCCAAGGAGCTGACGTCAATGCCCGAGGCGGCGAACACGGGAGCGCGCTGGTGGCGGCATGCCTAATTAGGAGACCACACAGATATGAACTGGTAAAGTTGCTACTCAGCAAGGGTGCTAATATTCATGAGAAGAGTTGGTTCCGCGGCACTGCCCTGCAGGTTGCCTGCTATCAAAGCGACATTTTTACAGTGCAGCTGCTTCTAGATTACGGTGCCCAAGTAAATGCTGTGGGAGGGGAGTACGGAACCGCGCTGCAGGCAGCCATCGTGCATGAAGTCGATATAGATGTCTTGGAATTGCTTATTAAGCACGGTGCTGATGTGAATGCTGTGGGGGGGGAGTACGGAACCGCGCTGCAGGCAGCCTGTGCAGCCAATGATAATTATGAAACGCCGGTATTAGACGTCGTGAAGCTGTTGATCGAGCACGGTGCTGACGTCCACCTGCAAGGGGGCATTTTCGGCAGCGTCTGGCACGCTGCGGCACACGAGGAAATGCACGATGACTCGTTGCTGCAACTACTCCTGGACCGTGGCGTCGACATTAACGACGCGCGAGGACTTGAACACCCTACCGCTTTGCATGCTGTCCTCAACAACGATTTATATGCGGGTAGAAGCGTTGAGAGGGTTCGTTTCCTACTCGGTCACGGCGCCCATGTTAACGTCATGGCTGGAATGCACGGCTCCCCACTCCAGTCGATATGTGCGAGGGAGCGTAATTACGCCCGTGACTGTCAACTCGTTGAGTTCCTTCTCGAAAACTGCCCAGATATTGAGATAAATGCGCCACACGAGGTGTTTGGTTCGGCCCTACAAGCGGCAGCTCGCTCCGGTCAGACCCACTCAGTAAAACTGTTGATAGACAAAGGAGCTAATGTCAATGCGCGCGGCGGGAAGTACCGTAGTGCATTGAATGCGGCAGTCTTTAAGGGCTTCTGGGCCATCGTTGAAATTCTACTTGATAATGGCGCAAAACCGGACCGCCAGCCGTTCCTGGAGGCGGACGAGGATTGGCTCAAGCAAATCCAAGACGAGGTTGGCGAGGAGGCAGCTAAGCAGATTGGCGAGGTGGCTACTAGGGAGGCTGGCAAGGAGGCTGTCGCACGTTACCGGGTGTTTTGTGCAAAGCAGCCTGTTAATGAAGACGTGGCCTGATCCGAGATGCTGGGTAGTCGGAGGTGGCTCTACCCCTTTTCGAGCTGTTGAGGAACATTTTGTTCAATAATTTACTCGGGCAAGCCATCACAGGAGTATCCACGCGGAAAGTGCTCAGTACACTGCTATCACAGCCCCTATAGTTATAAGATGCTCCTAACTACTCTCAGACGGAGCTAGCCCATTCCTTATTCGCCTCCATGACATGCCATACCTGCGTAACGCCCAAACAGCCCCAAGTCCTAGTATGCCGCTCCATAGACCCAAAACCGTGAAATACCACCCTTTTCCGGCTGCATCTAGCAGAGGCTGTAGTATTGCCACACCTGCCGCTGCCATGGCAGTACGTGTGATACTCGTAGTGGCAGCTGCAGTACTGGGGCTTTGAGGAAATGAATCCACTAACAAAGTACTATAAGTAGTGTAAAAGTAGGTGCCCCAGAACCCTTGGAGAAATTGCAATACGAGAGCGATGGCAAAGTGAGCCTCATAATATACTGCCCATCCGTAACCAACCATCGTCGCAGTTGAGATGGTTAACATCCAGTTACTGTAACGTGTGCGAGCTTTCTCGATGGGAAAACGAAATAGATCTTCTCCGGTTGCTCTGTCCGCTAGCCATCCTATCTCTCTGGCAGTTGCTCGATAATTATGGTCCATTAACTTGCCGGTGAAGTAACTGCCAATAATGATGCCGACACCTCGGGGAAGATACGCCAGTCCAATGTAGAGTTCATTGAAGCTATACTTCGTGTAAATGTCCGGTAGGGCTGCGACAAAGGCATAATCAACAACGTAAAAAGAGCCATGAAGCCAAAGAGTGAAAATGGTATCCTTGTGGAAAATGATGCAGAAGCAATCAAGAAAAATATGAAATGTATACTTCTGCCTTGTAACTTCATTGTCATGTTGTTCCGGTAACTCATTTTCCCTTTTCTGCCGACCATTCTCATTACGACTTACACGCCGAAGAAAGAGTCCTACCCAGCTGAGCTGCCAGTTATTATATCTCGAAGGGTCACTACCGTCGCCAACCAGACTCCTCGCTGTCTCTGGAAGAAACAGTCCGACTACTACTAGAAGTACGGCCCCAACGATTATAAGGGAATAGAAGACCCAGGTGTAGCTTTGGCTCTTGTATGCAACGGCCCCTCCCGCTACAGGGCCAATACATGCTCCCAAGTTAAGGGCCATACTTATCGGGCCCAACATACGTCCCCTCTCACTTGGCGGACACATATCCGCCACTACGCCAAAGCTGATGGCATACGCTGCGCTTGCTCCCAGACTCTGAACAGCACGTAGCACCAACAGGGCGGCATAGCTCCGCTGATTGAGGGATAGACCGACATTTCCAACGACGTACAGAAGCAATGTCATCAAAAACAATAGTCGTCTGCCATAGTGATCAGAGAGAGGACCGAATATCACTGGAGATATCCCCTGAAATATGATGTATATGGTAAGGGTGAGATTGATGGCTTGTGTTGAGGTATTGAAATGCTCGCGTAAGAGGGGTAACAGCGGAAAATAAATTGTGGCTGTGAGAGGGGAGGTGATTGTTGCGAGGCCTAAAAGTAGCTGAAACTGTCTCAAGCGGCCACGGCTGATCGATGAATATGATTTTTGTCGAAGTTCGCACTCATGTGTCTTAGTCCGCTCTGGTAGAGTGGCGTTCGACGATGTTGAGTCAGGCTCAACCTCGCTAGGAATATCGATGCTATTCACCAGTTTTGCCATGATGGGGTCGGCGCACGTACTAGTGTGATGAGTGCGATAGCACTGGAGAAAGTTAATACCGAGATAAGGTACTGAGTTAAATGAATGATCTGAATTGTAAGACGGTAGATAGGTGAAGGACATCTGCTAGAACCAGGCGTAGAGCAGTACTCTCTCATCGCATCAAGTTTGCCATGAGTAAACGCCTAGTTCGAGTAGTATTTGCACGCCAATTATGCAGCGCCGGTCTATTCTTAACTGGACCGAGAGCTTCATCAACCAACATGTTCACATGTCTAAAATTCTAATACTACCCTGTACCAGCAACACCAACATAGCGCTATGTAATAGGTAGCTAGCCAAAAAGCTGAACTTACGGTAGGTACGAGATCTTGCTGTTGTTGAATCTTATCTACATCTGGTTGGCTACACTGATTAGGAAATGAGGGGTTGTTCAAATGCTCCCAGAATACGACACTTTTTCGGATGGTATTTTCCTGTTCGGTATCCTTCATTCGGCCGTATGATCTCGCTCTTTAGACAACTTTGCCATTTCTGATGTGTTTAGTTTCGACGGCCCGTTTCCATCTTGAAACGGAGAAAATCTATCTATCAAGTAACATATGTCATTGTAAGCCCTAGATAAATATCAGCATGCGCTCAATCAGGCTTTCTCGCTCCCGCACCTACACTTGTCGTACGGCTAATCCTTGGTCGAGGTGATTGACAGAGTAAATGATATTGAAGTAGACAGAATAGAGTCGGTTTCTATCCTCCCATTCCTCTTCAGGCTCGCTTGGCGGACAACGCTGGAGATATGACGCTGTGTACTTTTCATCATGAATTTTATTATAGTGACACCGCCAATTTCCGATTTCCATCTCATTATGAGCATAGAAGGCAGCAGAGTCAAAAATGTAGATTTCTCCATCTTTAGAGCTTGTGCCTACATTACCCTCCCATAGGTCAGCATGGATTAGACTGGGTTTGATGCTGCGACCCTCCGTTTCTAGAGCCCCTAGCAATCTAGGAACGACGTCAGAGATGAGACGCTTCTCGACAATATCGAGTTCGTTCCAGTACCCATTGGACTCAAAATCCAGCCTAGCAACATGCTGAAGGAGGCTGGCGAAGAAGGTTGTCCAGCTCTTTTCCCAACACACATGCTGTGGCACATGCCCCTGACAAGTGGTGATCTGAAAACCGAACTTTCCCGTAGGCGACTGGCTCTTGCTATGAAGATGCGCAAGTTTAGCACATAACCTTTCTGGGTCTGGCATCTCTGTGCCCATCTCTATAAACTCGGAAAGAAAGAAAGAGGTCTCTGAATCCAGGGTGGCATATTGGCCGAATGCGAGAGGTTTCGGTACAAAGTCAGGAGCCCATTTGTACAATTCACACATTGCGTTGTATTCCCCTTCCATTTGCGTCTGCCCTTCTCTACGAGTGGCAGACTTGAGAAAGACCAATCCTCCAGGAATTTTCATGTGTATACACGCCGTGACTGTCCATTTCGATTTCAGGAGTCGTTTGACGGAGAGTATTTGCGTTCCAGATGGAAATTGTGCTAAAACATTGTCGTCAACGCGAAAATCTCCAGAATAAGGAAAAGACTGTCCGCGGGTGCTATCAACGAGAGCCTGTAGAGCTGTATTCATCATGTTTAAGCCATTATGATTTAGGTATTAATCAAAAAAGTTATTAAAAAACAGCACGAAGAAGAGAAGAGGAAGCTCTTATGCCAGTCTCGTGGCGTTTTGGGTGGGATACCGGATGCTACATAAATGCAGTTGGTTGACCTTGCAGCGTCTCCAATTTTCGGCATCCTGGTTATGTAGGTCGCGCCCCAAGGCGCCTTCGAGACCCACGATTTACCATGATAGCGAGCGCCTGGCACCTATATACGTGGCAGGGGTGTCACACCGAGTTAGCCGATCTGCGCAGGCGGTTATGTTCTGATCCAGAAGAGGCCACGCTAATTATTATCACAAGTAAATCAACTCATCATGCCTCGCATGCCAACATGAGAAGCTAGTTGATCAATCACTCCCAGGCTAACTAATGCGGCCATCCTAATCTTACCTTAAGACCCAAGATGGTAAGTAAAAATGATAACCATGTCTATCTTCCGGCTCCAAACAGTATTGACTCTGAAAGTTTAAACGCCTTCGGTCAAAAAGACTATCAAAGCAAAAAGACTCAAGAAGTGAAAACTCTGAGGGTGTATCCAATTCATCCGAACGTGATATCACATGGGGACGGTTATCCGAACTGCTTCCGTCAACGGGGCGCTCAATTTCCCACTGTCGCAGCCCCTCGCCTTCAGCAACCGGACTCGGTCTTCACATCCTTCATCAGCCAGACTATGCACTTATAGACATAGTCTTCGTTCATGGCTTAGGGGGTCATAGTAGAAGGACGTGGTCCAAGAACTATGACCCTTCTCTGTTCTGGCCCCAGTTATGGTTGCCGTTTGAGCCTGGTTTCGAGAGTTGCCGTATTTTCACATTCGGCTACGATGCGGCTTTCCGTGGCGCAACGAAGTCTGTCTCTAACGTCACGGACTTTGCGAAGGAATTACTATTTGAAATGCGATTTGGCAAAGATGAATCTGGAGAAGACCTCAATCTCGGTGCAAGCCCAATCATCTTCATAGGTCACAGTATGGGGGGCTTGGTCACCAAAAAGGCATGCCTGCTCGGTTTACAGGACGCGAACTATCAAGCACTAGTCCAAGCTGTGTCAGCTATCATGTTCCTGTCAACGCCGCATCGCGGCACGCACCTAGCGAAAATCCTGAATAGAGTTCTATCCGCATCTTTCCAATCGTCCAGGAATTTCATCTCAGACCTCGACAAAGGTTCATCTGCCATCGAAGAAATAAATGAGCAGTTCCGCCATTTAGCTCCGAAGCTATCGATTTGGTCTTTTTATGAAACGTTAGCTACCTCGATTGGGCCGCGCCAAATCATGGTGCTGGAGAAGGACTCGTCAGTCCTGGGCTATCCCGGGGAGATCTCTAGACCCTTGCAAGCTGATCACCATGACGTCTGCAAATTCTCAAGTCCGACGGACCCAAACTACATTGCCGTGAGAAATGCGATCAAAACCTTAGTGAAGCAGTTCCGGGAGCGAGTCTCAGAAATACAAGCGCAAGCTACAGCCCAAGCTACCCTTTTCGTAGCATCAGCAGACGAGGACATCAAAATTCAAGATCACTTTCGCGATTGCCCATCAACAGAGGCAGACTACGACGCATGTCGTCGATGTTGGATTCCGGGTACCTGTGAATGGTTTCTTCAAGAAGAAGAGTTTATCTCATGGCTTGATACCTCGTCGCTGGAGCCCGCTGTGTTATGGTACACCGCTCCTCCAGCAAACGGGAAGTCTGTCTTGTCTGCCTTCGTTATCAATCATCTACGAAATAAGAACCTACCTTGTCAATTCTTCCTGTTCAAATACTCTGATGATTCTAAGCGTATGGTAGCAAACTGTGTCAAATCCCTAGCATTCCAACTTTCATCGAGTTGCTCTGAATTTAAGAGGCAATTAGCGAAATCCTCAAGAGAAAGCTTAGGCTTGGACTCATCGGACCCTTTTCTCATCTGTAAGAAGGTGATTGAAGGGACCCTCGCGAAGTCGGACCTCATCAAGCCAATATACTGGGTGATAGATGCTTTAGACGAGTGTGACTCCCCGAAGACTTTTCTGGAATGTCTCAAATCATTATCAGATAAGCTACCTGTTCGAATCTTGATTCTGAGCAGGAATACTAATTCGATCTCTATGGGTATTCATAAGCTTTCTCGGAGTATTTCCGTGCTCAAGATGGAGAAATCGAAGATAGGACACAATCAGAAAGACATTGAGCTCTTGGTTGGAACGGAACTTGACCGAATGCGTGGGAGCAGTGGATTCCGAAATCAACTTCTTCAGGATATTATGGAACGTTCAGAAGGGAACTTCCTTTGGGTTCAGCTCGTTCTCGAAGAGGTCATGGCTTGCCATACCGAGGGGAAGATACGGGAGGTTCTAGACAGCATCCCAAATGATATGACCCGAATGTTTCAACGAATGGAATTGAATCTTCTTGCTTCTGTTCGAGAGGCTGATAAACCGCTCATTGGCGCGTTACTGGAGTGGTCTACCTGTGCACAACGACCGCTGAGCTTGAAGGAGATGTCGCAAGCGCTACAGCCAGAATATTCTGGATTTCTCGACCTCAAGCGGACAATTCAGGAAACCTGTGGGCAATTTGTACACGTCGACGTATGTGAAAAAGTCACAGTGCTGCATCATACCACTCGCGAGTATTTTACTCATTCATCAGAGAGTGAACTTCACATCAATCCTGAACAATGCCATGAAAAATTGTTTACAAGGACTTTGAAAATTTTTGAAGATGTGGATTTACGATGGAGGTTGCAGCAAAATGAGAACGCCATCCAATCAGATGAGCCATTCATATTCTATTCTGCAGTCTGTTGGCCCTTTCATCTTAGTCAAAGTGCCTCTTTATCTTCAGAATCCCTGGATACTCTGGTGAACGTCATCCGTGGTCCCGGAATTATGACCTGGATTCATTCGCTAGCATTACTCCGACGTCTGGACGTGCTAGTTAGTACATCACAAGTTTTGGCTGTATTTGTGAAGAATATGAAGAGGCGAAATGAGTCAGTAAATTCTGCATCGGATCGTTTGTCGGATCTTGACCTACTGAGCGAGTGGGCAACAGACCTCATCAAGCTAATGGGTAGATTCGCCAGCAAGATTCTAGACAACCCCGGCGTACTGTATTATATTGTCCCAGTCGTCTGCCCTTCTAAGTCCATCACCTATAAACAGTTTCATGATGTATCTAAGATCAATGTTCTTGGGGTCGCAAATGGCGGCTGGAGCGACAGGCTATGCCGACTTGATTTGCCAAGAGAGACGCAAGGTTGGGAAATAGCCTGTGCCGCGAAACATTTGGCGGTACTCGACTCCAACGGCTCAGTTCACCTCTGGGACACATCAAGCTTTTCTGATATATCGGTAATCCATCATGGAGAACCCGTAACGGCTTTTGCTGTGAATGGAAACGGCGACAAGCTGTGTACATATGGTTTGAAGAGCACGAAACTATGGTCCATCCTTTCCGGGGAACTCATTGGATCTACAGCGAGCCTTCCATATATCAAAGCGAAAGCTATAGTCTTTGCAGACAATGATTCCAAGCTTCTTCTGGGCACCGACGATAACGCCATTAGGCACATGGAGTGGGACAAAATCTCCCGAGGTTGGCAAATTCTCGAGAATAACTTGCTCAAAAAGACAGTTCAGATCGATGGAGCTCTAGTTGGCTCGCCAATTTGCTTAGCATTCAACGAGGATAAAACACTAGTTGGCGCATCGTACAGGGGCGCACCACTATATGTCTGGAGGTTGCGAGACGGCGCCTGCATCAATATCTATAAAAGAGCGGGTAACATGCGAGTTGATCAAAGCCAACTGTCGTCCAACTGGTTTGCAGTAAACCAGTTCACTTGGAATCGCGTGACTGGTCATATCCTCGGTATTTGTAGAGGCGGCTGGATTTTCAAGTGGCATCCTATAACGGACGAGAATACAGAAATACAGTTTTTTGCTGACGAGATTTCGTTAAGCCCAAATGGAAAGCTCTTCGCTACTAGTAGTACCGATGGTTCTATACGCATCTGGAGCTTCGCATGTTTCAGAGCAATTTATCAACTTTCATCCGAGGACTTGGTAACGAGATTGATTTTCAGTCCTGATAGTCGGCGGTTCTATGATCTTCGTCAAGGGACTATCAACGCATGGGAGCCAGATAGCTTAACTCAGTTCCTCGAATCCCATCATACTAGCGACTGCAGTAACGAGAACAAATCATCAATTACAGTAATTGAATTTTCTGAAGAATCAGTCGGAAAGTTTGGACCTGTTACTGCTTTTTCTCCGGCACCTAACTACCGCTCATATTGCGTTGGATACGAGGATGGCAATGTCGAGATTTACGAGACAGGCGCTATTGAAGGTCGAAGTTTTACTCGATTCTTCAACTACATGGCCGTCACGAAAGTCCGATGGAGTCCAAATGGACGCTTAGTTGCTCTCGCTGACCTCGCCGGTGAGATACAAATATGGGAGTTCAAACGTGGTGTCGAAGGAGGTTCACTACCCTCGAAACTACCCAGTCCAGACTTTAAATTAGACCAAGAGAATTTCGAAGAATTTCTTTTCAGCCTAGATGAAAGCCGCCTTCTTATAGTATCAACAAGAGGAAATACCTTCGTATTCTCTACTAGGGACGGCAAGCTTACCGCAAAGTCCCATATCGTATCATGCAGCGAGAAATGGTTATGCCACCCAACTCGCTCGGATATTATTCTCCGTTGCGGCTGTTTTGAAGTTGATGCTTATAAGTGGGATACACTGGAACATGCTTGGTCTGTTAGCTACTTCGAAATTCCACTAAGCGAACAAGAGGACTTCTCGAACCTCGAGTCACGGGCTTTAACTCACATAGGTCTTGCTCCCAAGCCAATGAAAACACGGACAGTCGACAAGGCATTGTTGACCCAAGATTGCCGTTATATCCTTTTATTCAACAGAGAAACTACATACCCACAAGGGGTTTCTAACCGCTTGGATGTCGTGCCAGTAGCAACACTAGGAGAAAAGGTCGGGACAATACCGCCGAATTCTTGTACCGGTTTATTATTGGCCCCATCAGGTGTCGTGTCAAATATGTTGATACCTCTCGGTATACTCCCAGAGCGCAGGTTGGTGTTTATTGACCAGGACCTCTGGGTGTGTTCATATCCCCTGGGCAAAAACTTCCACTCTGCAACCGGCGCACCATATTATAGATTCTACTTCATCCCTCGCGACTGGGTAACCAGGGACAGTTTAGAGCAATGCATATTGGCCGATGATGGCACACTGTTTTGGCCTAAGGGGGATGGGATAGTTCGTATCGAATGTGATCTAGATGAGACAAGGTTAAACTCCGTATTCTGAGATTATATACGTATATATGCTTGACCTACTCATAGTCATCATCTAATAATAGTACAACAGCAATAACACAAGTGTTCCTCAATGCGTATTGACTGCCCACATGTTCCACACCACACAGCCCTTATCACCTAACTCGATGAAGGAGCCAAGGTTCAGCCTATTCTCATCTTCGACACACTCGCTAACAGACCCATTTCCAACAAACTTATTAAGCATTAGCTTGCACCTATAAGAAAACGCTCGTTAGCAACAGTCCTCAAAAACAAGGGCTGCGGAACAGTGATCTACCTTTCGCCGTGGATCTCATAAGCTTGTGGGGTATTACACTTAAGTGCATCGCCGAAATCGTGGTGGAAGGCTTCCATACGGGTAAAGATATCCCCCGTGTTGCCTTTCTCCGATTATCCGCGTACCATCGCTGGTATAAAAGTACCCACAACTAGCTGCACCTTGTTGTTTGCATGTATCCTGTTCGAAGCCTCCATTCGCCGCTCTCACAACGGGATCCAATGTGTACTGCTGTCCGTCGCCACACCGGTCACAGAATGCGTTTATGGCGTCCTGTGCCATAACTTGGGTAACAGTGACGTGGTTCACATCCGTAATGTAGTTTTCAAACGACTCCGAGTCGGGTATCGGTGCGGTATCCTCCTCGTAGGATCGGCCGACCAGTGTCGTAGAGCCGTGAATAGAGGAAGGTCGAAGTCAGAGAGATGAAGTTCTGCAGGACGATAGAGGGGCTCATACTAGCCTTGTAGATTTTGTTGTTGCTCCCCCTTGGTGGGTAGGTCGTATACCAGCGTCTCGTCATAATGTTTTGTAACACAGTATTCTCTCATTAAAAAAGGACCCCAGCACGGAAATCCTTACGCCAATCTATAATAGTTACACTCAAGTAGATGAACCACCAACCAGACGGTCTTCATCCGTGCGAGAACATTCCTCGTTTATCGACGCTCAGCTTTCATTGCTATTCCGCCATGAAACTTCCGGAGGTATTCTGGAGCCACCACTGTGCATAGCCCCGAAGAACACAGTTTTAATGCCCTTTGAGGCTTGTTTAGCGGAAAGATTATCATTGAGGTCTTCTTGTGCGAGTTGGACACCGTTACTCAGGGGCGTATTCTCTGTTTTGGGGCTCGAGTACTTAGCAAAAACATACGCCTTACAACCAACTACTAATTTTATATCAAAGCCTGATGCCACACAGTTCCATACCTCAAGTGGTTTATTATTCTTTCCCCTTTCTATAATCTCCTTTATTGTTAAGGAATAAGCGGTGTTAGACATATTCACTTGACTGCGATATCGGATTCTTTGATGACTGCAGAAGGTGGGGAGCTGGGTAGATCGCAGGGGTGATACCGCAACCAGGATCATCAAGTCAGACCCGTGTTGGTAAGCAAAGTTCCAATGTGCATGTTAGCTGGCTTGTTCATATCAGATTAGGAGCCTTGGGAGCGTATAGAAACCCGTGATTTCGTTCAGTTAATTTCAGAAACCACTTATTCCAATCCTACAGGATTAAATATACCGAAACACTCATACAGGGTGAGGTTTAGAAATGTGCACATCACCAACAAGAACCACGTGGATTTGGGCTCCTCATTCAGCCACCACCTTCTCCCCCACCTTTTGGCTCAGCTTCATTTTTCCCTGACCAGCTTGACACCCTGTTCCCTACTGCCAGGCCGAACCAACAGTTATTCGGTCACGTAAATCATGACCATTCAAGATGGTCTCCCTCTTGACGTCTGGCGGCTGATCTTCGACGAGCTGGTTTCTGGTTTATGGCGCGCCCTCTCACTCCCCGCCTTGCTCAGTCGTGTTGACCTTAGTAGTCACAACAACGGCCGACTCCCTGAAGAAGAGGATGAGGGGTCCCTCCTCGGCGGAGTTGCTGGCCATTCCTTCTCGACAAACAAACATTGACTCGATCTTATTAGAGATTCGCGACTGTCCTTTTGTCAATGAAAGCTTTTTGGAAACGGCTAACTCCAACGGACGCCTATCATTCAGTGGTTACGATTTCCCATTACCGAGAATGAGCGAGGGGGAACTCATTGAATTGGAAAGGGTACTAGAGAGGAGTTAGAGCGTACATGCTTATCAAATACAACTCTTCAGTTCTGCAGAACAATGTACCGAGTCATCTACATGAGTAGCAATTTGGTACGTCTGCCAATATGATGTAGTCAAATCCCGGAGTCTTGAAGATTAACAGAAGTACAGTCGTTCCATGAGCAAGATTTCAATGACGTTGTAAAAAGCTGATTGCGGCGTCGAAGTCTGTAGAAGAAGGGACGGGAGTTGCGGATAAAGTCTGGTAACGGTCTGAGGCGCAAACCAAATCGATCGAAAAAGGGAACGATTGCATTAGGTTGTCAGGTTCTCTTCTCAGCCAAATTGTCCGAGGGCCCAGTTCTATGCTACCATGACTCAAGTTTCAGTCTTCCCTTTGAATTGTCAAGATTGTGAATTTATGTTGTTAGGATAGAGTTTTGTATTTTCTGAAGCATGGTGACTGTTGTAAAAGAAAGGTCCTGATGATATAGCGAATTTCTCGAATGAGGCTACAACGGCGGCGCTGACACATTGCCCGTATCTATCAGGAACCTCTGTACCCGCTTAACTCGTCCACAACATCTGGCAGCACCAGGTAGCTACGGACTGCGTTTTACAAGATACCCTGTCGTTGATCCTCAGTTATCT
The DNA here is from genome assembly GCA_022578775.1 of Xylaria venustula. Lineage (NCBI taxonomy): Eukaryota > Fungi > Ascomycota > Sordariomycetes > Xylariales > Xylariaceae > Xylaria > Xylaria venustula. The sequence goes on along the minus strand of MU389349.1, from coordinate 95,824 downwards.
TCAACACATGTCCTAACTTCCCAGGTTGAATCCTGTCCCAAACAGTTCCCAACCCCTGTTTCAAGCCCTTCTCGTTCTCCCTTCGGAGCCAATCCTCGACCGTCTTCATCCTCTGCGGATAGATCCTATCCAGAAGCGCACTAATGGTGACACACAATGTCAGTCAATTATCCTTCGGTTACCCCGTCCTTTCCCGACACTCAACATTATATCTTCCTTATCAAGATCGTAAAAAGTGTCCAAGCCGGACAACGCACGAGGGAAAATGAACTTACTAATCACGCTTCATAACCCCATTTTCCCCCCCGGTATTCCTCAACACATTGAACCAAGCAGTGAAGTTCCGTTTCATAGTCATGGTAGCCGGGTCCTTCAGATCAGCATTATACCCACAAGGGTCGCCCCCGCCCCCGAAAGCGACTTCCATATGCTCGTGAAGATCATCATTCTCAAAGCGCGCCGGGTGTCCGGTAACCGCACTGAAAGCCTTCACAAACTCTTTCAACGTGATATGCCCCAGCCCCATCTGCAGGTTAATACCAGCGGCCTCGCCACCGGCGTTATCGAAGAGCCACTTGACATAAACCCCGACATCGTCGAGCGCAGTGAAGGGGATGGCGCCATCAGCGAGGGGCATGCGCCAGACCGCGACGCCGTCTTCGACGACCACGGAGAGCGGCGTGTTCTTCCCGATGGTCATCTCGATGTACGGGCCCGTGGAGAACAGGGCGCTGCGCATGCGCGCGCGGACGATGGGGTCCTTGTCTTGCGCTAGGATCCAGTCGCCCATGCGGCCTTTCGCGTCGATGTGGCCGCAGTGGAACTCGGGGCGGAAGCCGGATAGCTTGTAGGCGTAGTCGATGCTGCCGTGTACGTAGAACTTTACGCCTTCTTCGATTGCCAACTCCCAGGCCTGTAGGAGGTATGTGTCAGTTAGTCTTCATCTTCGTCTCTTTAGATATATTTCCAGAAGACTTTGCTGTATATGGCCCTGCTCAGACTCAAATGGGAAGTGCACGAACTGAGAATTTATTAGCGCTGAACAAACGGAATATATTTTCGAGATGTCGACGGTTTAAAGGGGGTATTTCATCCCTTGATGGCCTCTGGGCTCAATGCCGCGCGTTTTCACCGCATGTGAATAAACCGGTTAGAGAAAACAAGAGCTTACCCCGAATTGTCCAAAAGATCTCTGCTTTCTCCCCACTGTTGAATCCATCAATGTTGACCCAAGCGCCCCAGGCACCGCGGAAAGTGGCACGAAGAGACTCCTCAGATGCGAAAGTCCCAACGACGCTCTCGACAGGGCCGTAGGACTCCAGCTCCTTGAACCGAGCACTGTTCGTGTCGCGGGTGAGGACGCGGACGGCGTAATCGCCGGACTTGAGCAAGTCTCGCACGACGGGGACGCCTTGGGCTCCGGTTCCGCCGATGACGGCTACGAGGCGAGGGGATGGAGACATGTTGGATTCGGACTTGTGTTAATTCGTCTTTTTGTAAAGTGATGAATAGTGTTTTCCTCTGTGTGTTCGTATTGCACTGAGTTTCTCAGCTCTACTATTCGGGGCAAAGTCTCAACCATATATACTCTCAAAACTGTAACACAGAGGTCGCTGCAATTGATGAAGTCTATTGTTCTATCGTGAAAATCATTCTAAGTCGGTCTATTTTCCGTCCGGTCCCCAGTATCAGTAAACGAGAAAAGCGAGGCGTGAGGTTGAAAACACGTTGCTGGGATGAGTAATCATTGTCTTCCTTATGCTCAAATCCCAGGACATCGCATTCGCTTAGCAGAACTCAACACTGCCAAGATCACTCAGTAATCATAAATTCATTCGTTTCGTCAACTCGATGCCCTGTGCAAAGGTGCCGACCCGTGCATCAATCGCATAGCCTTCAGCCTCCAACTTCTTACACTCCGCATATAGGGTGGCCAATGGTGTCGTGAAAGTCTCGATGAACTCATCGTCCTCAAGACTCGGTTTCGGTTTCTCGTTCTCCGGTAACGTCATATCTATTTGGACAGAGCAGATCGCCGTATTTGTGTTGGTCATTCCTGGGTCTTGTATGGTGTCAGTACATCATACCTCGAGGTCTAGATCGACAAGAGCATGCGAGAATAGAGGGGTACGGCATCTTCAGTTGCTCCGGTGCCCCTGATCAACGAAGAAGATGATATCAGATAATATTCTTGCTTAGGGGTACCGGAGTAATAGAAGCTGCCGTCGGCTACACTATCTGGCCGTATACTCCAATCCAAGGCCCAGGACCAGATGAAAACTATCCGCGGTACTCACCATTGAACATAACAGGCGATGTCTCCGACACGGTGCCCACAAACCCCGTCTCCTCCTTGAGCTCGCGCACAGCGGCTTCCTGCACGCTCTCGCCTTCATCGACCAGGCCAGCAGGCAGCTCGATGGTGATCTTGTTCAGGGGCGGCCTGAACTGCTTCTGCAGCAGGATCTCGGGGCCCGAGGGCTTCTCGAGGATAGCGAGGATGCCCACTCCATCTACACCGCTGCCCTTGGCGCGCGTCGTCCTCTCGGCAGACTCCCAGGTGCGTGTTTGATTATTAGAATCATTGTAGGTTAGCCTATGGGTCTGATGTCAGCGAATACGTTTTATTTAAGTGAAGGGGAACTTTGAATATCCTTACTTGACAAGCTTGATCCATTTCCCTTCGGTTGGGTTCTGCGATGCATCAAATGTCGTCAGTCAATCATTTCACCAAACATAAATGCATAGCAGATGCATTTGTGTCTCATAACAAAAACAGAGTGTCATATGGAATTTGTGATGTGTTCGAGCAGAGTTCCGCACCGCTCACCCCATCATATCAAGTGTAGTTGGCGGTGGGAAAGATGCTGACGTAAATCACCGAAGAGCATAGGGCTAGCTATAACTTACAAGAGGCTCAGAGCCTGTTACTTTGCCGTTAGTGAGTGACATTCTTGACATTCAACTCATGAGACGTGTATCCTCTAGAAGGAAAAAAAAAAAAAAGAAAAAGGTCGATGTGGAAATATGAGGTTGAAATACCTATTGAAAATAAGCGCCTTAAGCTGGAAACTGAGTTGTTTGATCGCACATGGTGTATGTGTGTATGTGTGTGTGTGTGTTGTGTGTGTTGTGTACTGTAATACCTGCTGCTGTTTGCTGTCATTAGCTTCAGTAGTGGCGTTCACTAAAATCAATGTCTCACAAGGGCAAATGATTCGGCGGTAACGACCCAGTGGAGATCTGTGAGATCAGTATCTGCTGGTGTCGCAGCCGCTGAGCGCTCGACACGTTTTCGCCTGAGGCCTCACCGCATGTATCTTCTACAAGTGGAAACATTCATTTAAAATTCGTAAATGGCATGATGTGTCTGATGTGGCTCATGGCCGCTTTTGAGCTGGCCCTACTCTATCTACTTAATGAAGCAGATAAAGTCCAAGTTTCAGCAGCAATATTACACTGCAGGCATGAAACAGGTCAAATACTTCCCCCTGACCAGCGTGGGCTCATAGCCAGCACAGCTTGACTCCTCGTCTAAGTCAAACACTTCACTTTCACCTAAAACTCCTCGCTTAATCCTCTATGGGTATACCGGTTATCTATGGAACTCGGCCTCTATCATAAGGACTTGCCTGCTTGTCTCCTAATCTGATCCTCTGAGATACTACACAGTGGTGGCACTGCTATGCTAATGGGTGTTGTCGAAGCAAGTTCGACGAGCTTTTCCGGTACGCTCAAGTGCTAGGAGCCCAAAGGAGCTTCCCGGGCTTTTTATTGCCCCTGCCGGGCGGGATACGGCCTCTTGAGCTTGGATCGAAACCCATGAAGGACTCCTCCGCATGCGACGTATCAACAACTCGGAACCCTTCGCTGTCTTTAAATATGGACGTGTACAGGCCAGTGATGGAGTCGGTCAAGGCCTGAATGGCCTTAACCCGATCGGTGTCGCCACCTGACTCTATTTCTAAGATGCCAGATTGCTGATCGATTTTGCCCCGGATCTTCCCATCAATAATGAGGTACCCTAAAATATCCTGAACCTCGACTTTGGAGATTCTGAGTTTCTGTGCGATCCATTCCAGATACATTTTGGTGTAAGGCGCAATAAGCTTCACCATAGCCTTGGTCCGCATGTTACGCGTCACCTCATCAATGTTTTCCGCAATAAAAGGGTCAGCCAATATGTCCTGGTTCTTCTGCAGGACGCTGACGTATCGGTGCATATCATCCCTCTGAAACGAGTCCACCAGCTCGGTCATCGCAGCGATGCGAGGGTCGTTGCGATAGGGTTTTGTTTCTTGCGAGTCGAAGGGGTTGATGTCGGATTTCATTAGCATAGTAGTAAGAAGTAGGTACTTTAGGACTTGAATCCGCTGGAGAGAGCCGGCCTCATCGTAGTTTCTGAATGATTCAAAAAAGTCGCTCTGGGCGTCCTTCCAGTTCTCCTCGCTCATGTGCATCTTGCCACCACATTCGCGAATGATGCCCATAATCTTAGGATGGGGGACGGCCGACCGTACCCGAAGCGCCTTCTGGTAGAGCACTTTGAGTTGCTTGTTGTTGCGCGTCTCCGCATACATCTGGATTTCAAGAGCGTATATCTCTAGGGAATATGTGCCTTTGCTAGGGTCGTCGCTACCGTCCTCCCGTTGACAGGCCCTCTGGAGCTCGCGAAGCTTTCTAGTTACGGCCAAGTACTCCTTACGGTCGAGGAGAAGCTTAGCCAGCTTAATGTTGGTCTTGAGCCATAACCGTTCATTGTTAGTGCTCTGGAAACAGCCGAGGGTCAGGGAGTAGAACTGTTCCATGCATCGTTGCGCCGCGTCGTTCTCAGACTCCTTTTCGATGAAGTCTAGCATGTTATTGATGGATTTTTCGGAATAGTTCCGGGTCACGGCGGATTTGACATAAGTGAGGAGTTCGGTGTAGTGCTCCACGGCCTGGTTGCCATGGTTGCCATGGTTAGCAAGAGTGTGACCATGACGGGCAAGCGCCGAGGGCTCACCTGGTCATATTTTCCAAGCCGGAATTCGAGTTTGATCGCTTGTTTGAGGCCCTTGAATCCCCATTCGCCTTTTTCTTCCTCCTTAGCTGGTATTCCTAGAAATTCGCCAATCGCTTCTTCGGGGTCGCTGCCCTTCATCTGCTTGGCATTGTAGTACTTGTTCTCGATATCGACATCGCCGGAATCCTCTTCGTCGTTGTCTTCGTACTCGAAATCATACCTGATACGAACGGTTAGATATACACTGATGCTCTAATTTCATAAGTGCATACTGCTCCTCATCAGACTCCTGCATAAAGTCGTCGTCCGACATCTTGAAGGAGGTAATCGCTCAGATTGCCGAGTCGTCGCAATTCGGATACTAGGGCTAGATCGGCGGCTCGGTTAAGATACGGTGAGAAGGGGGAACACGAGTGAGTATAAAAAGTGAAAAATACAGAGTTGAAAGTAATCTGCAATTTTTAATAAGATAGTGGAAGGTCGTTGGGAAGTTTGTTGGAGGCTGCCTCATGCACTTGAATGCGGGACGTGTAGCTGCTGGATAGCTCCAGGACCACCACACTATCTAATCACGACCGAAGCGGCTAGTGCGGGGCTCTCGGGTTGCCCCGGAAAATATTACCTAAGCATATGTATCAGTGGGGCTGGACAGATCGACTATTGAACAAGTACCTAAGGTACTATGTGGGTACCTAACGCGGCTGGGCAGATTTCAGATTTCAGGTGGCAAAGGAGCCTCTTCTCTTCATACAACTCTACTTCAACTTGACCATCACATATTGCCCACGCGCGACATTTCGACTCTAGTATCTTCAACATCTTACACAGATTTTTTTTCGGGATCCAGTCTGCATCTAGCTACTCTTGGCATTTTTGACGACGCATCGCGTCGCGACCGCCTTTGTCCTAGCCACTCGCCGAGAACAGATAAGCGATCAAGATGGGTGGAGATCTGCAGCTCAAGAAGTCGTATCACCCGGCTCTCTTGAAGAACCAGGCCAAAGTCTACGAGGCCGAGAAGGCTGCGCTTGCCGAGAGGAAGAAGACCGAGGCGCGCATACAGGAAATCAAGGAGGAGCGAGCCCAGAAGGAGATACAAGAGAAGCTCGAGGCAGCAGGAGGCCGAAAACGTGTCGAACGAGTTGATTGGATGTACCAAGGTCCCAGCGATGGCCAGGGAGGAACAACTGAAGAGCTAGAAGGCTTCCTTCTGGGAAAGCGGAGGATCGATGCAATTCTTACGCGCGGACCCGAAAACGATAATCTGAAAAAACAATCCTCCTCCTATGATAGCATCACTGCGCCTCAGAGCTCAGCAGTCAATGCTAGAGACGTGGCAGCCAAGATTCGGGAAGACCCTCTGTTAGCCATCAAGCGTCGAGAACAAGAGGCATACGAGGCTATGATGAATGACCCTATCAAGAGAAGGCAATTACTGGCATCCATGGGCAAGACAGAGGATCAACAGTCATCCCGTGACAAAGACGAGAAGCATTCTAGGCGTCATAGACACCGACACAGATCACATTCTAGAGAGCATCGCCACAGAAGAAGTCGACGGTCGGATTCAAGAGATCGCGACGAGTCGAGAGACAGAGGATATCGAAGGCATAGGCGCGACTCCGATGATAGGTCGGATTCAAAAGACAGACAAGAGTCACGAAAAGACTATTACGAAAGAAGGCGACCCGTTTCACGAGACGGGCCTAGAGTAGAGAAGAACGACCGCGGCAGATCATACAGGACTCGATCGAGGAGTCCACGTCGTAGCGACCGCAGGGAGGAAGATTACAGGCGACATCGTGACTACTCTTCCGGGCCATCTAGGGACCGTCACCGGAATTTCCCCGATGATGGAGAACGCCGCGACGGTCGTGATTATCGCCGAGCATCTGGTTATAAGAATGGCCCAGGCAACGGTCGCAGCGGAGGCGCAGATGGCTCGGGGGCTGCATCAGATGCTGCCGCGGCCGAGGAGCGCGCCCGGAAATTGGCAGCGATGCAAGAAGCAGCTTCAGACCTGGATAAAGACCGGGAAACCCGGCTAGCGATTTTAGAAGAGCAGGACCGGCAAGCTAGGGAGGCGGATGACAAGGCAAGGGCTCGAGCGGGAAAATTTGGAGACCAGGAGTTTGTGAACGGTTTACGGAGAAAGTTAATTAGCTAGGGGGCTGGAAATACTATAGGCCAGCATAAATATATTACGAGGCGGATCGATCCGAGACCTCCCATGTTTGAATATCCTCATCGCGAACTGACCCTGCATCATGCTTTTGCATATCGGAAATTGTGCGTTGTCACGTATTGTGCTGGGCTTTGTGCAGACAAATGAAGCACCAGCGTGGCACCAAGGTTCCGAAGAACACATGATGCAGCTGTGTCATAACGTGCATATGTGGTATTACTCGAAGAATAAAACCTTGACACTACCGGCGCGTGTTATTCTCCGACGGGATTATATGGATGTACTTAAACTGCCGGAGATGAAGGGGCACTACCTAAGACAAGGCTGAGCCGGTCGGATGCAGACGCGCTATTCGCCTCTGGTTGCCGCGAACTAACTTCTACAAGCTGACAACCGAACTGACCCTGATCCATGATGGAAGAGGTCACATCTACCTATCTGATATGATGATTTCATCAAGTCCGGCTGGTTTACCTGAACTCTACTGCCGGATAGTAGGTAGTTGGAGAGCCACAATTCTCACGGGTGGCGTTGTATGATCTACATACAGGATGCATCGTAGTGTAGTAACCTCGTGCCACCAGTCTGGGTACCTGAATATCTAAACCGCCATGGCGCTGTCCTTCATCACTAACACTACACTACACAGATACGACGTTGTCAATGGCCACCAAGACTGACAGCTGTTTTAAGTTGATTGGAGTTTATGTAGGAGACAACATGTGATTGTAGCGTGATTCAGGGGTAACCCACGGACTTTAAATCTTAAAACCCCTAGTTCTCTCCCTATTAGGTATAATAGGTATACTACTTATACCTACGTGTGCAGTATCGGTACTTACCTACTGGGCTCGTTAAGTTTGAAGTAAGATCTGGGGAAATCTGATTAAACCCATGCCAATCTACATACAGTAATTCTCGTCCGCGCACTGACCTCTATCTGTAATTCTCCACCATAGTTCGCCGAATGATTCCATATAGCGTTTAGATACGTCAGTGGGAGGTCGATTAGGTTATTTCTTAGCCCATTATATAGCATTAGTGTTACTGGTAAGTGTAGATAAAGACGGGAGTACTTAGCCATCTCTCAGCGCGTGCATGATGAGTGGACCTTGCGTGCGATGCCCACTCTAGCCCGTCTAGCTTAACCAGCTAGTACCACACAAGGCTTAGCGGAGTGCGAATGTAGCCTAGTGGCCCAGCAGGCATGTTAAAGATTAGGTACCATTTTTGAAGTTCGCATCGACATGGTACATCGCAGCATACATAGGCCTTGGAACTAACCCACTATTGGTGCAGTCTTCATTTCATTTCCAACTTTCTCCCATTAACATTTGATCCATCACTGACCCATCACTGACCCATCAACTTCTCCCTCACCAATTGCCAATCGTACCGACGAACAGAGAACGCACCTACACACCCGATCGCCAGCACCGTGATCGCCGGTTGCCTCCAACGCGTCTACTGTCGACAGAAACACCAAACCGCATTCTCCTTCCCATTCGCCGATTCGCCTCGTATCCCCCGAATCCAAACGACAACGATCTACCCCTTTTTACAACCTTCTCGAAACCGACAGCACCCCGACCACAGCGATCGCCTCCCAAGATGCCGCTCTGTGGATTAGGAGGATCTAAGACAGTACAGCGCAAGCTGGTGCTTCTGTAGGTTTGCAACGCTTCTTGCACGCGGCAGAGGATCGTCGGCTGACAACCACGTCATCGCAGTGGAGATGGTGCATGTGGAAAGACATCTCTGTTGAACGTCTTCACAAGAGGATATTTCCCGACAGTCTATGAGCCTACGGTCTTTGAAAACTACGTTCATGGTCAGTCTAAAGCCGCTCCTTTTCCTTCCCGACTGGATCCGAGGTCTTATTCACGCCAACGGAAAATACCCCTGCTTTGCCACGAGCGCGCGCAACCCATCCAAACCGTCAATAGACAACTAATCAGATCATAGATATCTTTGTGGACAACGTGCATATCGAATTATCGCTATGGGATACGGCAGGCCAAGAAGAATTCGATCGTTTACGAAGTCTTTCCTACGATAACACCGACGTAGTCGTGCTCTGCTTCAGTGTCGACAGCAAAGATTCGCTAGAAAACGTCGAGAGTAAATGGATCGGCGAGATCCAAGAGAACTGCCCCGGCGTAAAACTCGTCCTCGTGGCCCTCAAGTGCGACCTGCGCGAGAACGGCGAAGAGGAGGAAGAGGGCGGTGCCAGTGGTGCTGCTGCGGCCGACGGTACACAACGTGAGAAGAAGCCCATGATCGAGTACAACCAGGGTCTTGATGTCGCGCGGAGGATTAAGGCAATGCGGTATCTCGAATGCTCAGCTATGCGGAATCGGGGCGTCAATGAGGCCTTCACAGAGGCTGCTCGCGTCGCCCTAAGTGTGAAGCCCAGCGGCGAACAAGAATCCAAATGCGTCATCATGTAAGATGATCATCCGCAGACTACCGGCACCACACGTTGCAACTGCCAGTCATGCAGTTCAGCTCTCCCTTTTCTGTGCTTTACCACACCATCCAGTCACCGCCATTAGTAGACCGAGGCCCAAACCTCGACGTCGAAAATGAACTGCATTTGTTGCTTTTCAGCCACCAGCCGCATTTACCCACCCTTCTTCATGTACATATTGTCTACCCGCTCGGCGTTCTGCCGCATATACACCTCTATCTGCGTCGACGCCGCTGTCGCCCACCCCCACAACCTTTTTTTACTCATTTTAATCAGAACTGGGATCGGCCCCTCGGATTGGTACTGTACCGGAAGATAACGGAAATCTTCTTCATTGTTTGCGCATACTATAGCTAGATCTTTTCTAAGACCTCACCCGATCTGAGACGCAGAGACTTTTCCTGTTTGATGACGAATTGCCCTCCCCCTCGAATTAGATACCTACCTACCTAGGTACCTTTCCTTTTGTTGTATACCGTGCTTCAGCTCTTCACGGCTCGTCATTTAGCAAGTAAAGCAAGCAAGCAAAGTAAGGGGAAGAGAGAAAGAGAGCGAAAGAAATGTATTAGTCAAACTGTCTATTCTACTTGTGTTACGCGTAATACGCCATTACTCGGTCTTGATCTTCGCTTCGTGACAAGTTATTTAGTACTCTCAGCCTAGTAGTAGTGGCAAGTAGTAGAGAAACACCAGAGTGATGCTAATACGCTATTCTCTTGAAATTCGTGGATTCAATGCAGGTCAATCCGTCACGCTTGTTTTCTCGCTCTTTTCACAATGCATTTAGTCAACAACTTGGGACCCTCACCCAGAAACAGACTACTGAGTTAGGTGAGTTTTCATCCAAGCTCAATTGCCTTACTACTACACGGCTTACCTCCTTACTTTCAGTGCTACATCACTCACCGAGAATATACCCGGATGATTTTGAATAGTGTGGTGTATTTCCGATTCATCCATAAGATTGAAATATCTAGAAAGGAGCTCAATTGAATGAAAAAAACTACAAAATATTCATTGAAAAAAAGGACGATGAAATCGATCTCATTAATAATAACTTCATCACTACATGAGATATCTATCTATAATGTTTCATTCCAGAACCAACTGATAGAGAAATGAAAGTATGTATACGTAAGATAAGCAGATAGGGTAAGGGAGTGTATGGCAAGATAGGGTAGGGGAGTGTATGGCAAGATAGGGTAGGGGAGTGTATGGCAAGATAGGGTAGGGGAGTGTATGGCAAGATAGGGTAGGGGAGTGTATGGCAAGCTGAGTAATTAAAGTAGTTGATTAATAGGTCCCGTTCCCCGTAAATTGAAAATCTAAATGCAATGGGTAAGGGTGAAGGTGAGGGTGAGGGTGCCATATTATAGCCGACGGGCGCTTATATGCAGGGAATGTAGGTGCATGAGAAATTTACCGTGGAACGCATACGGCTCCTATCTCCGTATTTAGGGATGGTAGGATAATTCAGGGCTAGATTAAGTGTGATGAGCCCGGGATGAAATATATTGAGCTGGAGTGGGAGTAGGAAGGGGTGAAAGTGAGGTATGTAGTGCGCCGCATGGTAACAGGTAAGATAACAGGTGATTAAGCGAGCAGAGAAGAAGCCCAAGAAGTTGATGTCCAAAAAGGTATAGAAGAAAAGAAGTAGTGAAAGAAAGAAAAAGAGTGTGTGAGTCGCAAAGCACTACTCACAACCCACTATCAATCTGATCCGGCGCAACAGACTTCGTAAAAGCATCCCAGTCACGACACGTCTGCGCTGCCGCGCCCGTCGGGATCGCGTATTTCCGGATCTCGTCCGGGCGGAATACCATCTGCGCGAAGAAGCCCGCCGACGCGTGCCAGGCTATGTGGCAGTGGAACGGCCAGATGCCCGGGTTCGTCGCGTCGATTTGCACCACGACGTGTCCGAAGGGCTGCACCATCTGCACATCGCGACGCATTGGATTTGAGGGCTGAATGATTGTGGTTCCGTCGTAGTTGCCTGCGCCTGCGGAGAGAATGTACATGTTTACGCCGTGTGCGTGCATTGGATGGGGTCTACGAAAGGAATTAGGGTGATATATTTGGAGGGAGAAGAATTTTGATTTGATGGTTGGGGTTAGGATTTAGTCATATGGGAGTGATGGTACATGGATGGGAGAGCTTACGATGGTGTAGGGTTATTAACGATGAATCTTATAGATGAGTTGGTGCCGAAATTAAGGACGTTCATGTCCGGATTGAACTGGAAGTCGTTGTTCTTGACTTGGAGGAGTGTCGGGTCATTGTAGTCTACTCTGGCACTCACGCCCTGGAACGATATCGAGTCAATAACCACCTGCTTTATTAAAGCTTGAAACAAGTGAGGATGATACTTACACCGAACGTCCACAGAAAATTTCCCGAAGCATTCACGTATGAGCCGATGTCCATATGCTGCGTCCACGATGGCTGGGGCAGCGCCATGGTGTAATACGGCCTGGTGATTGCAAGATCGTCGTTGGCGCATGTACCCGGGTCAGGAACATCCCACGGCGCACTCGTAGGAGCGGCCCCCGTGTCAGCCTTTTCGTAGTAGATGGCTGCCAGCGCGAAGCGTTGATTGGCCGTCGAGCATGAGGTCAGGTTCGATCGCAACCAGTAGGCCGATCTTTTATCGCCGATGGCTTTGACGACGACGTCGACGCGTTGGCCGACGCCGAGCGTGACAACCTTCGTGTCGTACGGTTGCACCTCGACAAAGTCATTGGCCATGACTGTCATGGTGTGGCCGTCGATGGATATGCGCTCCACGCCCTCGGAACCCGTGTTGATGAAGCGCAGACGATGTGCCTTGCCGGATTGGAACTTGAACTTTGACAGGCCGGCGTTATTCGTACACTTGGCCGGGTCTGCGGGTGCGACCGTGGAGCAATCGAAGTTCATCCGCCCGTTGATTAGGTTGTTGTCGGAGTTTATGCGGCCTTGGAAACCGGGCGCCATCACCTTCTTGACAGTCGTGTAGTAGTCTTCGTGCCACCAATCTACATGCTATTAATTGTTGAAACTCGTCTGAAATGAGCTTATATGAATCCACTTACCATTGACCATGATCGGTCCAAGATCGATATCGTACTTGACATTCCTTGGCCCATAGACGGCGATGGGACCGAAGAGACCACCAGAGTATTGCGCCGAATAATGAGAGTGATACCATGAAGTGCCGTATAGCTCTGCTCGGAACTTATACTTGAAACTCTTACCGGGCGCTATGGGACATTGCGACACGCCCGGCGTCCCGTCCTCCCACGGGGTTCGTGTTTGAAGCATGCCATGCCAGTGTATAGCCGTACCTTCTGGCGGTCCATCTACAATATTGTTGTGGACTGTAACTTCGATATGGTCGCCCCAGTTGGCTTCTATAAGCGGGCCCGGGAACTGTCCGTTGACGAGGATCACGCTCTTCTCGTATCCATCTGGTGCTATCATACCGCGGCTGATGTTGAAGTCATATCTCCGAGTGATATAGGTATTTGGTGCCCCTGTGTATGGATTGCTATTGCCGGATGTTTTGTCGCCCCATGGGATGGTGACAGAGCTCTTGGAGGTATTACTTATCCAATTTGGGAGCGTAGGAGCCTGAATTGTACCCCATGATGACTTTCTGTATGAATATATTAGCTTAAACCTCCGAAAGCGACATCCAGGAAAACACTTGCCCGTCCTGTGCTGAGGGTGTTAGCGCAGCAACAAGACAAGTTAACCTCGTCAAGAGTTGCATAGCGAAGGAGTGAAAGAATGAACGGCTACGAACGAGCACAAGTATTAAGATATTAAGAAAGGAGAGGGAAAAAGAGAGGAAGAAGTTGGTGATGATCAAGTGGTAAGTACACACCTAAAGAAAGCCCTAGCGAGTGAGATAAGGGGTTTTCATCACGAAAGGGTGGAACAAGTGACATATATAGCAGAGCGTCCTCTTGTAAGCTTTGTTGGTTAACACACCGATGAGAAAATACGGTGTGATACGGTGTAAATTTAGCTGGAAAGGGCTTGCAAAAGTTTGATATACCGAGACATGTGCTAGCTTGAGACAGAAGGGCACTATTTAGATGTTTGACGATCTGAGTTACGATGATGGGTTCAGTGGCGGAGGGAGCCACCAGTGTTTTCTGCCTTGACTTTACCGGCAAGTATGTATTCACGTCCTAAGCGCTAACGAGTTGAACTGTACGCTTCGGCAATTCAGTAGACGGCGAGATCACGAGGTCTTCTATTATTGGCAGTCGTGAGAGCCTAGCTCTCAGGCTCATCCACCACCCCTCCCCCCTTGCGGTCGAGCTGAGAACTGTGTTGTGCCCGGCACATGGTGGCATGGATGGGCTAGACATGAAAGGACTAGGCTGGATTTTCTATCGCTGCATTTAGTCGGGTAAGGGCGATGTCTTGATAAGTTCGCGGTGACATATGCTGCGTCACTCACTTGCATGTAAATCCATGGACACCTCGTGGCTGTCAGAATATATATTAGCCCACCTACATCGGCCTTGGAAATCTGCATCATCAACCGAGAATACGTACTGCTTGTCATGAAGCTGTTCTGCAGTCCCCACTACCTCGAGTTTATACGCTCGTATCAGCTGCACCATTTTGAGGAGAGAGATATTGCTGTGTTCAGGCTGCTTTCTCCTAGACTAGTGTCAAAGGGCTCGTATTGACTTACCTTGGAAAAATTGCCCTGAGCTAGACATGGTAGACATGGTCCCTGTACCTAGATGTCTCAGCAAACACCATCCTAATCTAGGTGTATATAACTTAAATCACTTTTAGTAACCTCAAACTCAGGTTGAGCTGGGTATGTAAGGGTCTCGGTGAATGTCTTATGTTTTCACGACTTATGTAGGTGAGCTTTGACAGGACAGTGACATGTCACGGGAGATGGTTGGGGAGATCTCAGCCGCCACGGACAGCCACCAGACGCCCTCGGTAAACAGATGACCAGAAAAGTATGGGCCAGTCAAGAAACAACACACCCTAGATAAGCAGGTTGTTTCCGATGGGACCCCCTCCGGTCATTGCACGTTCTGCGTCTATGTACTTCCGAAAGACGCGAGACAGCGTTGAGACAGTTATGCAGGAACATCCCTATTCTGGACCTCGTATGTCTAACCTTAGCTTGTCCAGCGAACGGTCATGGGTGACACGGACGCTGAACAAGGGCGGTTATTCGGGTTCCAGGTGCTCGGTATATGACTAGTGAGGCTATGGGGTGACACCATGAACTGCTTCTCAGAGAGAGTTTCTCCTCTCAGCTGAATAACAGCGTGGCTTGGGATCATTCATGCAGTTGATGCTCTCTCGTCAGCAACACGTCAATGCCAAGAGAAATTGCCGGGCAAGATTATGAGAGAGGCCGTGAATGGCAGGCGACCGAAGCCGGCCGGTGTGGGGTGAGGCGGAAGTCAACGAGAATGGTGGGTTGAAGAGGATGGGTCGGCCAGGGATCTACGTTAGGGATTGCTGGGCTTTTGCTTTTTCCGCTGCCTCGACAATTCATGGATCTCACTGTGCCTCACTGTGCCTCACTGTGCCCCAAAATGTGGCTTGGTCTAAAGTCTGGGCCGGAGATTGCATGAGGTGTGGTTGATAGGCCGAGAAAATGGGAAAGGACGGCCGATATGCTGCAGGCACAAAAAGCAGCAACAACAACCCCCTTACGGTTTAGTGTACATTTATCTAGGTAATTGTTCGTCTTGGTGATATCTTCCTGTCTTCAGCCCAGCGCAAAACTTATAGAGGGCCGAGGCGGTCTGAAAAATAGATGAGACTCTCTCGACTCTTTACGCTGCTGTTGGATAAGTGGAGAGTCTGAACTATTTTTCAGATCGCCTCGAGGGTGTCGAGGGTGAGCTAAAGCCTGCAGCCTTTGGAGCGATCACTTCTTTAAAGCGCCGTGGCCAGTGTTAAACCACTTTAGAAAAGAACATGGAAGACTTGGCCAGATAGAGCCAGGTTGTACAAAGGCTTGAACTTGTAACCTTAGGTTTTCTCAGTAGAAGCGCTGTGTTGAATTCTTGAGCCGTCACAGATCCTCATATTGCAAATTATTGCAAAATATGCAGCCACCTCGCACCTAGAGGGGAAAAGACATGGAAAAAAACTGACATGATTTGACATTTTCTTGTCTTTCCAATGATGCAATATTCTCCACAGCTGATTTCAATTATCGTGAGGCGTTGGATAAACCCTTACTATCTTTGATAGGGGAGCTCCCAAGAGATGGCTGCAGAACATCATGAAATCATGACGTGATGCTAGACATGATAGGTAGCACAGCATTGGCTTGCTTCATTATATACAGTGCGGCAAATACGGAATATGTTTCCAGAGAAGAGTTCATCCTGATGTTCTGAGACTGATACCGGTGTCGAGTGAACAAAGCTGGCTGTCATTTGTTGTACAAGTAATACAAGGAGTAATGAGCCGTCGATGACCATCTTCGGCCAACTGATAGGGGGATGAGCATCCCCAGCCACGGCGGGTGAAAATGGTCGGCGGTTATAGACGGGCTTATTTCTCGCGGGGTCGATAGGCTTGTTGGGCCGCCATTATCAAGGGGCGTCGTTGCGCTCGAGCAAAGGCCTCGGCCGCGATGGGCGACGCATCGGTTCTTATAACACTGCCTATTCCCATGAAGAAGCTAGCCAAAGTCGCACGATTAGCTCCATGATCCCTGACAGTATGAAGTTTTCGTGCTGTTCCCGGCACTCACCCAAATGTTGCTCCAGAGCCCGCCATATACTGTCCTAGTGTTCGCATGATGCCGTTCGTGCCCGCGCCATATCGAAAAATATTAACGGTGCCTGCTCGGATTGATCCTGTTAGACCCGGCGAGGAAGGGAGGAGGATGGGTGATCGAACCAAAAATGAACCCGATAATTACGCCAACGGCTGCACAAGCGTCAGCGGCATTCATCTACTGCGTGTTCGAACTTCGGCAGTCCCCCAACTTACTGCCTCCCATCATGGCACCCATTTTTACTGGGATTATCGTCAGTCAAAGCCCGGGCCGTTGCATGCCTCTAGATGAAGAAGATCGGAACACGATAGGATAGCGTACATTTGTCGGTGGTGGAAGGGCCCTGCGGACCACGGTTTGCTGGCATCGGCGGCATTTTGGCTATTAGTTTTTCTGCCCGGAGCAGGTCAAGGGTAGGTAGATCGAGGGATTCTCGAGTGGTGGCAAACAGATGGTTAGATGGTTCGGATACTTGGTTGATGAGCGCCTGCAAGAGGTTCCGAGTTTGGTGTAGATAATGGTCGCACCACGTCGCACCACGCCTTTTGTTTGTCTTGACTGCCTGAATGGTGGTTCGAGGTCCTGGGTAGGGTGATGTGATGCGGTTTTGATTGGAGCCTCCCCAGATCTTGGCGCGGCGCTCACTGCCGCGGCGACTTACAGGCTACAGGCAGTGCTACAGGTTACGGTACTCCAACCCGGCAAGCCGTGGGTACTGCCCAGGTGGCGAGCCATTTACAGCGCTGTATGGCTGCGCTGTATGGCTGCGCTGCTCCACCTACCGATTCTATCTTATCATCTCAGCCACTTCCACCTGCCACAGTATGGACCTTTTACCTTATCAACCCCCGTATCCAAAACACAGAGTGCAGCCAACGACCACCCATTGCGACCAACAGCTTTCTCCGTATAGTGTGACCCTCAGGCGCATAGGCGATTTCCACGGTGAATCTTCCAGTGCAAGTGCACCAATCCAATATCGATCTCCCAATCGTTGCGGTGGGCTACCCCAAGGAGGCCGCGAAATTTTCCATATTAGAAATAGTTGGTGTATTCAAAGCCTTGTTTCATCATGGTCATGTGAGCCTCATGCGGCTCACCAACAGCAATAAAGGGTAGAGCCAGTAATATCATGAAATCGCCTTTCAAGAGCCGGCATTGCAAATGCAACACTGCGCTTACGCCGTTGGATCGTGCGCGGTAAGAGCATTATCTAGGTACGGAGGAATGCCAGACATGGAGATACGAGTCTGATCCTTTTTTCACCTCAATCGCCCTGAGTGTTTTGTCCCCTTTCTGGCTCACATAGCCGTTTTCTTCTCCCCATGTAAAGTGACTGCGCTGCACTTGGTTGGTTTTCTCTTCATCTCTTCGTCGGATCTGTTATTATAGTTACTGCAGAATGGCGCCACTATCGGCTGAAAGCACGGTTATGGTCACGGGAGCTTCTGGAGGTCTCGGCAGCCGCATTGTCGCTGAAATCACTTCGTCGCCCCAGCTTACTGCCGCTTACCACGGTATCTATACCGTTCGTGATTCTTCCAAAGCGACGGCATTGACCTATGCTCTCAAGCAAAGTTCTCATCATCATGAGGTGGTATCGTTGGACCTAGAGAAGCTTGACCACGTTCGCGACTTGGCCGCCGACATCAACAAACGAGTAGCTCGAGGAGATATCCCCAGAATCAGCGCACTCGTACTCAATGCAGGGTATCTAGAGCTCGGAAAGCAATCATGGTTGGAGAATGGACTCGATGCGACCTGGGTGGTCAATTACTTGAGTCAGTGGCTTTTAACACTGCTACTGTTGCAAAGCATGGATAGAAACCAGGGACGAATAGTAGTGCTTGGAAGCCACATCCACGAGTGAGTTTTGCTCTTATCACATTGACATCTATATTAACGAACCTGGCTATTCAGTCCTCATGATGACTTCAACAAAGGCCTGATGGGCGGCCATTATGATGATGATAAATGGAAGACCATCCTCGGCGACGATATTGAACCAATTGCCAAGGGAACCTGGAGTCCGTGTGGCGAAGGTACTGCAGAACATGCAGGTCTGCGTCGCTATGGAGCCTCAAAGCTATGTCTAGCTATGATGATGTATGACTCTCGGCAAAAAATGATGAAACACGTAAGAACTAACTTTCACTTCTAGAGGTGAACTACAGCAGCGCCTGGACCAAGATCCTCTGCTCAGCGGCATCACCGTCCTGGGTGTCGATCCAGGCTGGATGGCAACCTCAATATCTCGGCGGCATCCGATGTATTCGGTGGTGAGTGTTATTATGCCCTGGGTGGCTGGCTTGCTGTCATGGTTGCAGCCTAGTGGCATGTATCGCACCCCTAGTAGATCAGCAAAAGATGTTGTGGCAGCTGCATTTGACGTTGGCCGCATGAATGGGACCAATGCAAAGGGTACATACTATAAAGGGGCCGTACAGACTGATGTTGGCTCCGAGGCTCAAGATGTAGAAAAGCGCAAGATGGTGTGGAAGGGTAGCGTCCAGTATGCAGCGCTGCGGCGCGATGAAACGTGCCTACAGCATTGGAATTAGTTCTAGTACCTCGTTCAGAAAGCACTCATCATCCTAAACGCTATGCCATAGAAAGTAGCTATTAGAAAAGGAAAACAAAGCCCCCAAACCCCTTCCTGCCCTTCAGTTTAACTACTCGCCATACTTTCACTCACGGGAGGAGGGGTTTTCTTCTTCTTTCTTTTCTTGTCGTCCAGTCGTTAACCACTCCGGTTTGGTGAGAAAACAGATCACACAATTATTTTTTGTCATCCAATTCGAAAGCCATCAGTATCAGAATGAGCTCCCTCCCCCCGGGAATTGACCTCTGCTCTGTCCCAGCGGGCATGCCTCCTCCGGGAGAAACGTCCAACTCTCTCTCGCTAGCTCCCACTATGATCGCAGTCGGTACCATTGTTACGTTATGGGCGCTGTTATTCGTTGTAATCAGAATATGGGAGAACCGACAAAAGCTACTTGTCGCGGATTGTAAGTATTGTTCAATATTTTCATTCACAGCAAATGTGCTCAAAACGAGTTCACTCTCCTCTTTTCGCAGCGCACCTTGGCGTCTCCCCTTCTCTCTTGTGTAGACCTCTGCTTCACCAGGCATCTCTAGCCACGCATTTAACATGCAGTATTTCAGTTTCACAGGCTGACAATGTATTTTCATAGATATGGTCATATTCGCAATCATTTGGGATATCAGCTTTACTTCTCTAATTTTGTCACGTATGTGCATCTGAAGACCCTCTTCCTCCTTGGACTAGCGTCTCTAACGTGAGGCCCATCTTGTGAGTCACAAATTCTAATTCTATTGGTGTGAGAGCAGAATCCAGAACCGCGCGCCACCAGTGGAATATATTATATACCGGCTTGCTGGTTGGACCGTACATACCTGAAAGTAAGTTTATTCGCATCCATTCTAAATAAATACTAACTAATCAGGTGGTCTTCCTTATCTCAGCGCTCTTTGGGTCCACCGGAGTCTCCAAAGCTGTTATTCTTCTTATGTATCTGCAAATCTTTTCGGTCTCAAGGCAGATGCCCATTGCTGTTTGGATCAGATTGGTCTTCGACTTCATTATATATATCCCAAGCATCCCTATTGCCACAATTTACCAAGCGTCACACTCTGGCCAAAGCTGGAAGGATGCTCTCGTAACTGAAACTAAGTTCCAGACAAATACCCTTGCTCCATATGGTATCGCAACAGGCGCAGCATCCATATTGTTCGACACCTATATCGTTCTTCTACCACTACCCTTACTTTCAAATTTACGGCTTACCCTTTCAAAAAAGCTACAAGTGTCTTTAGTATTTCTGACCGCGTCTGCGTAAGAAAGAACCTTTTCGCCGGGCCAAAACCTAATCATTGCAATATCCAAGCTGACACTAGAAATCTAGCGGAGTCGCTGCCAGTGCTGTGGCACTGTATTATCGCGTACAGCTTCTTAGCATATCGGACCAAACCTGGCAGAATGTAAACTTTCAGAGCATCATTGCAAACTAATATCTTGAGCTTTAGGATTGTAGAAAATAATGTCGCGATCATTATCGCGTGCATGCCCTCATTTGCAAAATTCTTGCGATTGAACTTGGCTGGCTCCTCTTTAATTTCCAGCATGCGAAGTCGTCTTCAACAAGGGATTTTTCTCAAGTAAGAAAAGTTACAATGCCCACTCCGCATACAATTCAGAAGCAAACTCTTCTCCGGCCGCGGCAATTCGTACAATCGGCTATGGGAGCCATAAATCGCGGAGTCCTCAAGGATATTATGACCTCGACACTATGAGCAATGGTAATTAACGCTCATTTCACAGCGCAAAATGAGATACGGGCAGGAGAGGAAACACAATCCATCCATCTTAAAATTATGAAGACAACCAGCGTCCTTCAACGTAGTGAACCTCATTATGTAGAGAGATTAGAGTGATAGTATGGTGGCCCACGCGCTAAGTGGCTTTACTACGTCTTTCTCGGTGCAGACAAATATCATTCTTTCCTTAAACTTGTCATCTAATTTTTGGATTGAATCCCTACTTTGTGTGTACAGCGCTCGAGTCAGAATTAGTTTAAAATGTAAGACGGTTAACTACATGTTACAAAATTTAGGTGATGTATAATCTATATATATGTTGCTAAACATAGCGATGCAGGTCCAGTTTTTGTAATGTCTTTCTGCAAAGCCCTCACACGATGTCACCTGCAAGAATCGGTTGTTTTCGTAACAGCGCCTACAAAACCCCCTGTACCATCCCTCGTATTAGTCTAACAGATGATTCTTTATGGCTGTCCATTCTTTTCTCTTTCTCTTTCTCTTCCTTCTTCACTGAATTTTTCATTCTGTTGATATATTCTTTCTACATCTCGTCATAAGTTCCCTCACAGTTGGACGACCCAATATTGTATCGTTTCACAGTAAAACTGGCAGCTTCAATCTCACATCAAAGTGTGCATCAATATGGGTCAAGCGCCGAGCAGTCCGTTTCAAGTTTGCCTTGAGGTTGTCTGCAAAAATCGAAGTTCCTGCGTTGCTTTTCCAGACAGACCCTTTTTTCAACTGTCTTGGGTTAACGCCTACAACCTTGACATACCCGTCGAGCCTATTGCCGTAGCGCGACCTGACAACGCAGAAGATGTCTCGCATTTTATACAATGTGCTGTAAAGAACGCTGTCAAGGTTCAAGCAAGATCTGGTGGACATTCATATGCGTATCAATCTCCGGCCTCTAGTTGACATAAGTTCATAAGCTAACACTTGCCAGAAAGTTCGGTCAGTCTGCCTGCAAAATTAACATCGTGTCATAATATACATACTCGATGCCCCCAAATATCTAACCTAGCATACTAGGCCTCGGAGGAATTGATGGGCATCTCGTCCTTGACCTTCGTAATCTCGACAGCTTCTCCATGGATAATACCACATGGTTTGCCACCGTAGGCGCCGGAACTCGTTTATTTGATCTCGACCAAAAGCTCTTCCATGATGGCGAACGAGCTATGCCACATGGAATCTGTCCAGGCGTTGGCCTTGGCGGACATGCAACCATCGTACGTCACCATGACCCCTTAGACTCCCATATATAACTCATATAGTCTTCCCAGGGAGGGTTGGGTCCATCCTCGCGAATGTGGGGTGCTGCACTGAATCAAGTGATTGAGATGGAAGTGGTTATCGCAAATAGAAGCATTGTGCGAGCGAGCGACAACGTCAACTCTGAGCTTTTTTGGGTAAGATTAAGACTAATACTACGTCTTACTTTGTGCTTTTGCCTTATATTAACATTAGATAGGCTTCAAAAGGCGCCGGTGCATCTTTTGGTGTGGTCACCGAGTTCGTTCTGAGAACTCATCCCGCGCCTCAACATATCGTCCGATATCAATTCTTCAAAGCTTTCAATAAGTATATGGATATGTTCGATGAGTTTCAACAATGGCAAAATCTGATCTCTGATCCCACTCTTGATCGCCGGTTTGGTTCAGAACTGGTCATATCCAGAGCGGGAATAATGATCACAGGCACTTTTCAAGGGACAAAGGAAGATTGGGACACAAGCGGGATTGCATTGAAGCTACCGGAAGACAGAACCCCTGTATATGTGGACGACTGGCTAGGTGCCCTTACATACGAAGTCGGAATCGCTGCTCTTCACCTTTCCGACATCCCAACCGAATTTACTGCGAAAAGTCTGGCATTTACGAGCGAAGAACTGCTTTCCACTAATGGGATTATTAAAATGATGGAATACCTTGATGACACTGATCCTGGAACATTCGCTTGGTTTGTTTTGTTTGACGCGAGCGGTGGTGCCGTCGCTGATGTTCAAATAAACGCAACCGCCTATGGCCACCGTGACAAGATCGCTTTTGCTCAAGGATATGGAATCGGCATCCCGGCGCTCTCTAATACTACTAGATCTTTCATAGCTGGTCTCTTCGAGAATATTGAAGAATCAGCAGGTCACAAGCTCGGCGTCTATCCTGGCTATGTCGACCCAACATTGGTGAATGGGCAATAGTTGTACTGGGGAGAGAACCTCGTACATCTAGAAAGGCTTAAACGTATTTGGGATGGGGACGACTTGTTTCATAATCCACAGACTGTCCGTCCTAGATCACTAGGCGACACATTGATGATGGAGTTATAGTGGTAATGCATATGTTGTTCCTAGAAACCTATTTTAACTGCATCTCGATGGCGTCAAATTTGTAATCGTATGACTCCCAAAGTGAAACGGATTGCAATTATTACACCCCAATATAAGTCTACCCTCTCACGTTCGAACTCTCTCGATCATTTTGATGAGACCTTCTGTTAGCTTGGAACTTCTCCCCGTTTTGCTAATTAGAAGATAATGCAGGTCTGCTGCAAATCCAGATATTTAGGTTACCAGAAAAACCAATAACGGCTACGTCCGCTGATTTTCCGAAGCGCTGCTTCACCTTGTCCATATTCTTCTTGGCCCAGGGGTAATTGTTTGCCGCAAGGTTAGCAACTCTTGTTTTATATTGCTTAGCCGCCAATGTAATAGGTTTATTGTTTGCAAGCCGTTAAAATATAAATAAATATATAAGCTTATAGCTCTAAAACTTTTTCAATTTATTGTTGACACGAATGCGTAGGGGGTCCTGATTGATTAATGGGGTGGATAATGATGTGGTAGAAGTAATGGAGATACCTTAGGTAGTGACATGGAACCCACTGTGAGGCTTATCTCTAAATACAGGTCCATTAGTCACATATGCGATTAACAATAGTAGAGGAAGGCACGGATGCCGACACCAGAATAGACCAATAGGATGAGGCTCTGCGGGCCCGAGGGATGGCTTCGCGGTTTCCACGCTAATCCAATCCTAGTAAGGGCGCTTAGCAACGTCGTCGGATTGATTTCTGAACAACCTCCTCCCAATCGAGGCCTACCGCACGCACTTGCCACAGCTCCAGCCAGCATCGCGACGCGACGGGACATCACGACGACGTCGACAGCCTTATCCGATACGTCACGATCCATACAGCCTTCTGCACGAATAGACTGGTATGAACTCTCTCCCGCTCGTTTGACAGCTGCCACCGAGTCTCGCACGCTCCTTAATTTGCAACCGCAATCAATTCACCATCCTCCCTCGACAGGTCTCTGAGACACCACTGGCCGTCGGCTGTTTTTACGCCGCCCAACAACTGCCCACCATCTCTCCAGCATCCGTCCAGGGCTCTCTCCGCTAATACGTCTGCGACATCAGAGTGCACTTGCGCGACCACCCGTGCGTGAGGTGACGTCTGACCGCCTCTGCTGGCGTCCTGCACGTCTTGCATGCCACACGCCTCGACCGTCCATCGTCGCTGAACGAGGAGAACGAGCGAGCGAGCGAGCGACGCAACACCAACCGCGACCCTTCATCATCTGATCTGCCCTAACTGCACGAACTGCACGAACTGCCCGATTTGCAGCTTCTCCATCCATCACCGTCCGTAGCTCTTCCGCCTCTTGTCGTACCCGCTATCCGCTACTCGGTGCCCGCTTCCCCCATGACGGCCGTCGCAAGCCCACCCACCTTCACCCAGCACAACAGGCCGGCCTGGGGCATGAACGGGATGAACGGCGGCCACGCTGGACAGATCATGAACCCGGACGAGCTCAACCGTGTGTTGATGCCCCGCAAGAGTCTGCAGCGGAACAACTCGTCATCGTCCATCTCGTCCACTTCGTCTGCCTCTTCCACGTCCACCATTGCCACCTCCGCCTCGCAATCGAACGGCGCTGCTCCTGCGGCCGCCCCTGGAGATGCTGGTGGTGCCTGGCCGAATGGTGCTACTGCTGCGCAACGGAAACGGCCCCAGCCCAAGGCTGCCTGGGCCAACGGCAAACCTGATCCTCAGTCCGACTTCGTCCGCATGACGGCTGGCCGCCCGCCGAATGGGCTGAACGGTTCTGGTCCTCTACACGCAGCACCATCGATCGTACCCTCCCAAGGCCAGATACCTGCTCAACAGGCCATGTCTCGGCCCATGGTCGAATCTACGCCTGTTGGCGGCAATCCGCCCGTTCTCTATCTCCTGTCACTTAATGGCACCTTCGAACGCAAAACTATATCCGTACCGTTCTCCCCCGACACCCTTCGAATTGGCCGTCAGACAAATGCCAAGACAGTACCAACCCCAGTCAACGGGTTCTTTGATAGTAAAGTGCTCTCGCGCCAACACGCTGAAATATGGGCCGATCGCCAGGGGAAGATATGGATCCGAGACGTCAAGTCGTCCAATGGCACCTTCGTGAACGGTACCAGGTTGTCTCAAGAGAACCGGGAATCTGATCCGCACGAGCTGCAAACAGGAGACCATCTGGAGCTGGGTATCGACATTGTTAGCGAAGACCAAAAGACGGTTGTTCACCACAAAGTCGCTGCTAAGGTCGAGCACGCTGGATACTTCAACGCGTCGAGTAATCTGCTGGATGTCAACTTTGGAGACCTCGATCCTACCAACGGCCCGATGATGATGATGGGTCCCCAAAATGCCGTACCATTACGTCAGCGGACCGGAAGCCAGTCATCTATGGCTAATAACGGACGAATGGTCCAAGGAGGAGCCATGATAGGTCCCCAAGCGAGCGGGATGGCACATCAACGTGGCTTTTTCTTTTCGCCTATCAGTACGGAACAGATTGTCAAGAAACTCCAGGTTTGTTTCATTCCATTTGCATAATACTGTCCAATATTGGCTGACACAACACGTAGAATGAGATGCGAAACGCGCGTCTTCAGTCTCAAGACCTAGGAAGGACTGATCAATTTGTCCATGCTCTACTTAGTAAAGAAGACATCAAGGACATTGAAAGACCAGACGCTCCCGAACCGTCAAAGCCCATCGTTAATGGCGGTGGCGTGTCATTTAGGTCAGACAATAAGACTAGGTTTTCTGATCCTCCTGCTCCCCCCCCACAACAACCTCTACCTGAGAAGCCGGATATCCCTTCCTTAAAGAGAGGAATCACGGAACGCGCCAAACCACATCCCCAGAATATGTCTCCCATTCGTCATGAGGGGAACGGCAGCCAGATATTACAGCTCACAGAAGCATTGAGCAACGCGAAGAAGGAGATCGAGTCCCAGACTTCACGTATGCGAGACTTGGAAGAAATGCTTCATCGAGAACGACAAGCTCGAGAACTAGCAGAGGATTTGGCCAGGCGGCTGGAAGAACATCTGGGAGAATCATCCAAGGTTCCCACCACATCGTCTGGGGATTCACAAGCAGAAGAAACGCCACTCGACGCAGCATTCGAGCCACCTAATGACGAGAATAGCAGCACAGCATCTGAAGAGACCCTCATGCCTGGCGCTGATAAGGGCGTACCGCCAGACGCTGAGGTCATCGAGGCATCTGCTACTCAGTTACACGCACAGATAGAGTCACTAGTGCTCGAAATTAAAGATCTACGGCAAGAGCTTGACGTCTACAGACGGCGAGCAGAAACAGCGGAATCTGAGAGGGATACTCAACGCAAGAGTCTCGCAGAGATGGCGTTACAGATTCGACAGAATGCTGAAGCAAAAGAACTTGCCGAAAAGGGAAAACTGCATAGAATGTCTCCAAATCAGGGTGCCGCCAGTGATAGCGAATTACCCCTGATCTCTGAAGGAGCAGATACTACATCACAAGTTTCTCGGCAAGATCCGTCCGATTCTCTTGATCGGCCTCTCTTGTCACATTCCGCCACAATCACGCCAAGCACAGCATTGGCACCCTCTGGGCAAATCCCGCCTAATCAAATATTCGCAAACAGTATTCCCTACGCCTCAATGATAAGTGTTGTACTAATTGGTGTGGGTTTGATGGCTTATATAAATGGGTGGCAACCTCAACCCCAACTCGAGAGATGATCATCCTTCTCGTATCACAGAGGTTGCTGCCGTTGCGTTTCCAACCTGCTATGGTTGGCTTGCAATTGCATCTACGCACATAACTGAGCGACTTGATTCCTTTTGTATCTATTTTATAGGGCTGAATGCCTTGGTCGGAACCACACTGGCAGGGTCCCGACCATGTAACATGATGAGTTTTAAAGGAGCTGCTGAATGGATCGAGCAAGACGAGATAATTTTCGACGTTGGTTTTCTATATGACGGGGCTCCGATCATAGGCATATTATTCTTAGGCGCAGCATCGCACACGGCCATTCATTTTCACTTTCATATCATCATCCAACAGCGTGTAACTTTTTCTAGGTCCTTTTTCATGAGAAGATGGAAATGAAAGCTGGAATGCCGGCTATGTTTGATCATGCAAACGTTGTTTTGTTCTTTGAGTGGCTCTCCTGTGAATGTTCTTTTGTGGCAAGGGTACTCACTACCTCAAGGTCATCAAAGATGGTATGCTGTACCACTGAGACTGTGATGCATGTCAACTTAGAGGTTATTGTCCTGTTGTTTCCGCCACTACCAGAAGGTTTGGCGGCTCTCCCTGGATTGGTGATCACGAAACGATCCCCGAAGAAACTGTGAAACTCGAGCTGAGATGCAAGGACAGAATATCAAGCTTGGCGCCTCAGGATGGCGTGTTAATAATGCTTTCTTCATTCTTATCGCGATGCGTACGTTAGTTGTTGCTCTCCCTTACTTCGGCTGGTGCCGGTCTCCCGGTTTCCCGGACTACTACTTGTCAGCGACGGAGGTGTTCGCAGCCACACGCGGTCCTGCAATCATGTGCTACGGGTATTTTTATCCCTTTGTAGGCTCCTGGGCCAACTGCCTGACG
Source organism: Xylaria venustula (assembly GCA_022578775.1). NCBI lineage: Eukaryota > Fungi > Ascomycota > Sordariomycetes > Xylariales > Xylariaceae > Xylaria > Xylaria venustula. Next base: position 68,121 of record MU389349.1, on the reverse strand, counting down.
CACCGGCTTCGTGCTCCCATTGAGCTATCCTCAAAGTTTGTGACTTACTACCACACTTTTTGTCATGAAGAGTCATGTCGAGGGCGAGCCGCCCGGACACCAATCCCTTTTGTATAACAGCTTATTTGCGTGTTTATTCTATTGTGCATTGAAATTAGCTGTGACTCACCCGAGCCATTGTCGTCGATGCCATTGTCGTCGAGGCCATTCTCTTCGAGGCCATTCTCTTCGAGGCCATTGACTACGATCGACACAGTAACAAGCTCCCTCTTACTCGGCTTATAAATAACACCCATTCTATCCCTCCAAATTCTCTCATTACACATCACGCAACCAATATATCTCCATCTTACCAGCGCAGGCATAATTAACACTTATCCTACTTATTCCGAACATCACAGACGTCATGTCGGATGAAGACCGCGCCTCGTGCATGTCTACTCTGCGCTCCATGGTAGCGGAAGGAAGCGGGCCGTACACGATATACTGCTACGCGCTCATATATAACATACTCCCCGAACTGCACTCTCAGTCCTGGTTGAGTTCGGGACTAGCCTCACTTGCCAACTTCACAAAGGATGTCCTCCCAGGAGCTCCGTATGTCTGCTTCATGAAAACGATGGACAGGGACCCGCTCTACTGGGAAACCACACAGCTCGCCGCCCGCACCATCGTGGCCACAGGGGGTCCGTCGTGCGCTGAAGCGCTATCCTCCGTGTTCGTCGCTAGGAATAGCACGGCTGCTACTGTGCCTGCGGATGATTTCGAGGGACACTGGACTACCCTGGTGCGTTCTGTAGCTGCGAGGATTAAGGATCTTGCCAAGGGCACTATTGACTCGGACGACTGGGATGATCCGGAGAGCTGTCTCCGCGCTATCGAGAGCGCGGACGAACTCAGCGATCAGTTCCATCCTGCCCAGCCTATACTCTATGTCGACGGGATCGACCGCGCGTATGATCGCTCTGTGGCGTATTGTCCGTGCCAACAAGAGCATGCAGGTGGGGAGCTTCCGGAGGCACGACAAGATGAGTGGGATCAGCTCGCGAAGGTCCAGCGGTTGGTGGGTGCCCTGTTACGACTATTTGATGATAAGGGCAAGCTCGTGTTTGTTGTCGGGCAGGGCTTTGAGTATCTCGATTTTGCTGATACTGACCGTTTCACGGATATTCCCGTGTTCTTAATCTAGATCTAAAATAAGAGGATGTTTAGGGTCTTGAGTTGAGGGTGTGGTGGTTGCGATGTAGTCGTTAATCGGCAGTTTAGCCAAGATTTGGTTGCTCTAGATAAGTAGCAATCAAAGAAACGTTTCACGTATTATGGTCGTACAAATTGAGTTTGCCCTTTGGCTTTGTACACTTAAGATCTGCTGTTATCGCCGTTGGAACTTTGTCATGCCTCTATATCAACCAAGTAAGCTTTGACCAGGCGGCGACGTGGTGTGAGGTCGTGTTCACATGCGTGCTGCCAACCACCAAAAAGGATAATGGAACAAGGACAATGACAATGCCACATCGTGGTTTGATCCAGGGCGCAGGAAGGTAACTACACCCAACACAAAGCTTGTTTGATATATGTTTCCGTCATACACACAAGCCGAGGAATACCTGCGCGGCAGTTGTTTCGATTTGTTGTTGCCTTCCCGTTCCCGCAGGACCTTACCGCCACCACCAATCCTCATCTGACTGCTGCCACCACTTCATCTAGGCATGCCTTAAAGAAAACCAGGGTAACGATAGAAGAATACCTGGGGGGCACATAGGCAGCCCTCCTCGCCGCCGTATGCAACCTTCTTATACCTCAGGTCACTCAAGCCACCCAACCATCACCACCACATTCTAAAGTCCATACACACACACCCATACACGCGCACAAAAGAAGAAGAAATCGACGCCGATCAATATGGACATGCAAATAGAAACGCTCCTAGAAGCTGTAACGGAGTGTCCAGACATCTACGAGCTAGCAGCACAGCAAGATACGAACCCACGAGCCTACTTCTGGGGATCGCTGCCACCCAACTACAGCTTCCTCGACAGACCAAGAGAAGAAGTGACGCTGGTGATCATCCCCGCAGACAGCGAGAGACTGGAAGAAGCATTCCGCGAAGCCATCCGCCACGCCTACCCCTTCGTCTCCAGCCTCTTCGGGCTCAACAACGGCGAACGCCCCGTGACCATCGCCGTGCCCAACTCGTACAGCACGGACCAATCCGCCATCATGGAAGCCTTCATCGCCCAGCTCAGACCGCTCTTCCCGATAGCCTGGGGCATCAACTGGGACTGGCGAAGGATCCTCGTGGCCATGCAGGACTGTGCCCAGTCGAACATCCGGAGACCCCGGGCGTATGCGCCGCTCGTGTATGTCGTCGACATCGACGCCGCGTTCCCTCTTGTGGAAGCACACTACCTCATCGAGATCCTCAAGCGCGAGATTGTCTGGAAGAATGGGGGCCGGCTTGTGTTTTATTCTTGTCGGGATATTTCTCGGCAGATGGATCTTCGGCCTACTGTTCCTTATGAGGACAATCGATTTTGAAACCCGGCTGGATTAGCTGAGGACAAACTGCCGAGGATCGGGAAAATGGATCAGCGGCACTCGGTCGTCGGGCACTCCTTTGACTGCGTTGGTGTATTGGAGGTGGAATTACATAAAAAAAAGGGTCCTGGTTTATGAGTTTTTCGTTTATATGGATGGATGGACTGGCCGCGATGAATTCTCAGTCCTCACTCTCGGGAGGATGGAGAGTACTCATAAGTCATAATATGACTCGATCGAAACAGAGCTTGACAGCGATCCAGGCTTCCGTCACGATGATGAGACCGGTATATCTGGAAACTGATTAATCATCAAAGGAACAATAGCCGATTTACGTAGGGGCAGTCGCGGCTGGCTAGGTGGTCGCTTTAAACCCCTTTTCACTTAATACTTCAGGCCACTCGTCTATGTAGCTAATAGATTGTTCGCTGAAACACTATAATCATTGTTGATAGTTTCAATTTGCATGCTGGTTATGGCGTTCGCCAAGCATAGATCAAACCACTCTTGATTAGACCGGGATCATGCTTTTAACCCTTCCTATCGCGCCTTTGTACAGCTCGGATGCGATACCTCACTGAACAACCCTCTGTTGTTTTTCTAGACCCCAAACAGAGACCGCGCTTATTAAACTGCATATCTAAGGCATTACATGCCTCAGCGAGGACATGTCCCGCATCCAGGACGTCAGGCTCGTACCGAATAGGTGCTGCCTAACTCGAATCAGTCTCTGAACTACTCATACAATTCGTTACCAAAACACTCAATAACTCGCAAATATAAGCAACATCAAGTTATTTAATTCACTTTAACAGTCCTGGTCTTTATCGTTAACATAGTATAGCTGGTTCATTCTATTACCAAGTCCGTTGTTATAAAACCTTAAGTTTGCAAATATCTACTTGATCAAAAGGTTGTCGTACATCTGTCAGTATTATACTCCTTTACTAATCGAACGTATCTTTTTCATCACACAGGTGCGTTTAGCATACAGAGAGGAAGCCTGTCAACGTCTGGTAGACGATTTGTTCAAAATGATACATGCTGATTAGGAGGTTTATCTGGCTTCGCTCGACCGTACCCTGAGGATAACGGCGCAATCGCGCAAGCGGACTGGCGTAACTAAAAGTGGTGTGGTATATTTATCCACCTAGCAAAGGCGAAGCTGGTCGCTCTGTAAAAGCCTGAAACGGTGACTAGATAACCTCTTGGTAAAATCAAAAACTGTGCATTACTTCTGTCCCTCGTTAATATACTATTTCAGCAGCTCTCACGCCTTAGGCATCTCTAGATTTGTCTCGCTGCTTAGCTCGTGCGCGTCTATCTCCTCCGCACTGACAATAACTCTCGGCAGTTCACTTTCTTTCTCCTTGGTCTCATCTATAACCTCGTCTTTATCGTTCTGCTTGGTCTTCATAGACACCCACCGGGTGGTTAAGGCGCCAACGGAAGACACGACACTAAGAGCGAGCGAAATGTATAACGTGGAGATAAGGGATTTGCTGTAACTCTGTCTTGCCCGTGCTTGGTCTTCAGGTGGGAATGATGCGAGAAACCCTCCCGCTCCAGCGCCGAGAGCGGAAGAAACGTCGACATCGGGCGCGATCGAGGCTAGTTGACGGCGAAGTTCGCTCTGGAATATGGTCTGGCCGATAGCTACGAAGATTGACGCTCCCAGATTCTGCAATAGTGTGATGAATGTCACCCCGATTGGGACATCGGATGCGCTTAGTACTGTCTGGACGACATAGGAAGGCTGGCCGAATCCAAAGCCGACGCCAAATCCATACAAGAGCTCATAGCCGACTAGGCGGCCGGTTGAAGACTGTAGATTGACTGTAGTGAGAAGTGCTGACCCAGCTATCGCTAGCGCTGTGCCAAGCAACATTCCGGGATTGTAATATCCGACTGCGCTCGTCAACCCGCCTGAAATCACAGAGCATACTACATAGCCCGCAATAAGGGGGATGAGAAGGGTGCCCGATGAGAGCGCTGAGTCGCCGTGCAAAGCCTGGAACCACACGGGGAGGTACAGAACGGCGACGTAGACGCCTCCAGTGATGCAGATAGCGTAACTCCCTGCAAGCCAGATGTCGCGGTTCCTGGCCATCGCTGGTGGTATGGTATGAGCACTGCCCGTGATTGACGTCGTTTGCGTAATGACGAAGACTATCGCAAGGACGCCGGCTACGACTAATAAGGCGATAATCCGTCTGTCGCTCCACGGATACGTCGACCCTGCCCATTGGAGCGCGATCAAGAGTGAGATCAGGAAACCTATCATAGACACTGTGCCCGGAAAATCTAGTTCGGCGAGCTTCTCTAGGATAGTGGCATCTTTTTTATTCGATTCCCGAGGTATGTGGACGAGAAAGGCACAGACGACTATGGTTACCACCCCTAATGGGAGGTTAATGCCAAAACACCACCTCCATGTGGCTCGATCTGTCAAGGCGCCGCCGATGAATGGTCCAATTATAGCGGCTAGCCCAAAGGCCCCAGACATGATACCTAAGTAAGTCGCGCGCTTGGATAAAGGGATAATCTTGGTTGTGATCAATATCCCCCCGGAGAAGATGCTAGCAGCGCCGAGCCCGGCGATGGCGCGGCCGAGGATCAGGGCCAATGAGTTCGGCGCTGTGGTACAGATCAAAGAGCCGATGTCGAAGAGTATTATAGCTACTAAGTACACGATCTTGATGGGAAGCATTGAGTAGAGCTTTCCGTAGAAGAGCTGGAAACTACTGAGCGTCAGGAGGTAGACGTTCGACCACCAGCCGATGTCTCCCAACGCGTGAAAATCATCGCTGATAACTGGCGTGGCTGTAGCTAAGATAGTTTGATCCTTTGCTCAGGTTAGTTACCAGGTCATCGAATCCTTGAAGTTGCTTTCACGAGATATTGAGAGCTGCTTGGTATTGTGGGTAAGTGGGAATATTAAGATACGCGTACCATTCCAGTCAGAAACACTGCAAGACACAACCCGATCATAATGAGTACCAGCCGACGTTTGTCGGGGTACCTGGCCGGCACTTGGACATGCCCATCTTCACCATCTCCTGTGGTGGTCACCGGGTGTTGAGTGTCGCCCATTTGGCCGTCAGTGATGCCTGAAGCCACCAGCGAAGAGACTTTTGGACAAGCATAAGCTGAATTAATGTGTCGCGAATTTACAGTACTTCGATAGCACTAAAGATACATTGGTGGCCAAAGCTGCCTTTGTCTGTAAACAAAGCCAAGGACAGTGAGTGAGCCGTGCTGCTTGTGAGACCCGACGAGCAAATAGTAAATCCAGCACACAATAGGTACACTATACTCGTCTGAATCTTTGCGCTATGCCTATAGGCTCGTAGCATTGAGTTTGTCTGCCGATCTGAGGCTGAACACTGCCGCCAAGTTGCTAGATGTTTTGAAAGAGTGAATACGAGCAGCCCCTACCCTCTACCCTCCTTTGAGGTCTGTCGGGTGGCTTCAATTGGGGGCGGCCAAGGCGGCGCAAGTACAGAAGTTACCGAACCAACCCGATTCGACTGGTCTCGCTTGGACTGGACAGTTGCAATGAGGCGCCGCGGAATCGATGGGCGATCAGGCCATGCAGCAAGCAGCTGATGAGGGGTATGGAACATGGAACACTGCTGGCCATGGAAGGTAGCATTAGGATCTTGGGCTTTGACATCGAAATGGAAAAAAAAAAAAAAAAAAAAAAAAAAAAAAAAAAAAAAAAATGAATATCAGGCACGTACGTCACACACTCCTGACAGGTCGTTTGCAGCCTGCTGCGCCCTGCATATCAGCATCAAACCCGTTGCTACACACTTATACGCCCAACATGTAACGCCGCGCTCACAGTACAGTACGGCCGGAACGGCAACGGCCAGGCTACCACGACAAAGAACTTATGTCCACAAAGGCACTTTAGGGGGCCCAGCCCAGCGGGAGAATGCCGTGCAGGGGCTTTCCGGCGCGACAGATTCGGAGAGACTCGTTTTCCCGTGTTCCCTAGACACTGTCTTACAAATAGTGCAGACAATGGGCGTTGACAATGTCATGTTGGTAGAAAAGGCATCATTCTTTCGCACCAGCAACTAAGTGAAATCTCACTTGGAAAAACACTGGCATCTACACTGAACCTCTCATCATTTTATTCCATTCACCACGTTACGATAGCTTCTTCTTCGACCATGTCTTTCATCGATATCGCTGTGATTGGAGGCGGACCGGCTGGCCTCACTGCGGCCGCGACGCTGGCCCGTCAACTTCACACCGCCGTTGTCTTCGACTCTAAATTGTACCGGAACGCCAATGCCACTAACATGCACATGGTTCCCGGGTGGGAGAATAAGAATCCCGCAGATTTCCGCTCAACTACGAGGGCCGACGTTGAGTCGAACTACTCAACTATTGAGTTCGCCGATGTGGCCGTCAACAAGATCGAGAAGGTGTCCGATGCGCACTTCAAGCTCTGGGATGCCAACGACAAGGAGTACAGTTTTCGGAAGATCCTCCTCGCTGTAGGATCATCCGATACCTACCCAGACATCGCCGGGTACGAGGCGCTCTGGACCAAACGCATGTCAGTGAGATGTTCAACCCCGCTACTCTAGGTCCATTTCATTGTCGCACAAGCACCACATTTCTGACTCAAATCATTCAGTTTCCACTGCCTTTTCTGCAAGGGCTACGAAGACAGGGGCGCGCCCTCATCCGGGGTGCTCGCCGTTTTCCCCATTGTGATCGCACCACTGGTGGTTCACATGGCAGAGAACGCGGCACAGCTGAGCGACACTGTCACGCTCTATACACACGGCAACGAAGAACTAACAACTCAGTTGGCTCCCGTGGCCAACGACAAGTTCAAGGTCGACAACCGCAAAATTAAGCGTCTTATTGACAGCGACGGGTCGGTCACCATCGAGTTCGAAGATGGATCGACTAAGGAGGAGAAGTTCCTCGTCCATAATCCCTTGAATACTGTGAAAGGCCCCTTCGTGGAGCAACTGGGCATTCAGCTCACGCCAATGGGCGATATTCAGGCTGATGCGCCGGCACATCAGACCAGTGTTCGTGGTGTGTTTGCTGCGGGTGATTGTATCACTCCCTACAAGGTGATTCCGGGTGCGATTTCCCGTGGATGTAATTCTGCTGTGGCAGTTAGTGCCCAGCTTCAAGCTGAGAAGTATGGACAGCCTCCTATGTTTTGAGCTAGGGCCTGGGGTCGAAAGTTTTGATTTTGGGTTGACGAATAAAATACATCACGATCATCATGATGGAATACGACTTCTACACTCCGGACTTCATAGTAGTAGCCTAAATTACAATAACAGTCCGTTAAATCTGACTATGTTGCAAATGTTTATTGTGGCGTAAGATGCATAGACCTACACCTGGGTGACGCCTTTGCTAAATTCGCCAAATTACTTCTTTGTCCATTGTGTGTATCGCATGGTACTTGTTGCGGTAAATATAGGGCAAATGTTCCCACTGTGCGGCATAAAGCGAACCCGCAATGATAACTTCCCAATGTCTTCTGAGAATATTGCAACGCTGCATCCACCTGTGTTGAAACCTAAGAAGTCCTTGTATACAGCGCAACCTGCAGCCTAATGTTACACACGGCGCTTCGTTTGATAAACTCCAGTCGGTTTGGACTTCATCCTCATGTCTTTGTTTCTTTTTTCCCTCCTAATTCCAAATAGACGCTGTACGTACGAATCATCAGACCAGAGCGACTCGCATTATGCGTCTTTGCGGCGCTGTTGTTGTTGGTGTCCCCAATCACAGATCCGACGATCAAGTAGCGGGCTTCACCGTTAATGTGACGCGTCTTCACTTACAATCCAAGATTACTCAGGACTCCTGCCTAAATGAGATGATCTTTCAAGCGATGCAGGTTTCGTGCCAACAGGACTCGTGAAGGCGGACTGGTGAGATCGTCTGAAATACAAAAAGCAACGGGCGGGTAATCTTCAAATAAGTGGCAACTTGATACGATCAAGGAAATCCCCTGTGACGCCTTCGTATTGGTTTATAAATAGTTTCTCCTCGCTCCTGGAATTCCGAGTGGCTTCGATTAAACCACACGCCGAATATCAAAAACATCACAAAGAAATTCATTAAGTTGTGCTCAGATACATCCCCCCAGGTATGTGTCTGAATGATCATGAAAGCTGCCACTACTAACTGAATAGACAAGACAAAATGCGCTTCATCATTGCCACAATCACTCTCCTCGCAGCAGCCGTCATGGCAGCTCCAAACCCTGTACCGGCGGCCAAGCCTGACCCAGCTCCTGAAGCCAATTATATTATCGAGCCTAAGGCTTGCTGCCTCTAAACTCAACATTCGACTCAGACTACTGCGGACTTCGAAAGTCGGATTGAAGATTTTGGTGGGGGTTAGTGAAGGCGGTGGTTTCAGGCGGAACTTAGGAGCAGTGCTATTGTGGTAGAGCAGCTTACTACCAAGATTGGTCGTTCTTGATGGCGTTTTAAAGCTTCTGGTCCAATACAAATCTCGTTCCTGTTGAGCATACATCAATCATTTGCCATGCCATAAGATATTGCATGAAACTTATGAATCTGTTGAAGCTGAGATTATTATTATGAATGAGTGTTTCATTTCATTGGCTCGCATTGGCGACTTATTTCATTTCAGTTTCTTCAAAGTGAAAACACGCATCGCTTTCTCACATGGGGAGTCCGGCTCTATGAGAATCGACTCCTTCCGCTGGTCCTCGTGGAATGTCACACTCGACTGTCCACTTCGCTGCACAAGGTGTCACTCAAGCCTTTTCAAGTTGCCATCGAAATGCATGCTGAGCTTCACAGGGTTGTATTCATGTAGTAAAGCTCACTCACGAGGTTGCGTACCATAGCAGCTGTATAGAAATCACCGCATAGGAGCATATGATCCATCATAAAGAGCATCCAGAAGCATACCAACGTTACAATGCATTAAACTGATGCTTTGTCGCTAAAGTCTACTCAGTACGTGTTGTATAGACGGAAGGGTGCAGCGGCGGAATCACTGATGGATATCCTGGTCTGTGACCGGAGGAAGTTATAGGGATTACTTTACAGAGTACTTACAAGCGAGATGCAACTTCAAGTTACCAGCTGAATCTGCACACCCGCATTGGCATCTGCAGGTCGTCGCAATGTGGTTCCACCCCATGAGGCTTTGCACCTCACACTTTTTATTTTTCCTACGTGTCTAATGCAGTTGGTACACTTGTCAAGCTCTTGGCATCTACTCACTAAGTACCGTACTTTAGGTACCCGATATAGCGTATTTAGTCAAGTTGCCTTCTGTCCTGAGCAATATTAGCAGTCTTTCAAGGCTAATACTATTCATTTTGTGAACTGCTGTATAAGCCTACTTACTTAAGCAGCAACTACCTGTTAGGTAAACCTGTGTAGGGAGTCCATTAGATAAGGTCAACCCATTTGGCCAACACCTGAGGTTCATGTAACGGCTTGTATGAATGAGTGGCGGTTGCGTTGTCGTTAAGAGTGGAATCTATAATAGGTGTGTTATAAGGATGGGTGCTTAGGTACTTGCAATAGGTGCCAAATTGGCGGAAAAGCGCTAAACGCCAACGGTTCTAACGGCACATACCGAAGGTCAATTGATTTGGAATTCACCTGTAGCTACCGATGGTGGCGGCGGCGGGCGTGGACTATGCTCCTAGTATAACCAATCACAACAGCGTTAGGATGCGGCTCTTAGCCAACAGGCCAACAGCGCAGAAGCCACGGCTCTTTATGTCGGCAGATGGTTACTTAGTTGACTCACGCCGCACATAGCGAGAAGTGAGACATTGATCCTTCTGACTCAGGAGAAGAACTGGAAGTAGGAAACCCCAGCTTATTCCCGTGTTGCACGCTGTCTGACCTGGATCACTCATCACTAGGTTTTGGATGTTGTACGAAGGCGGAAGCTTCCCGCGTTCGTGCTACGTTTCCTAGAACTTTGATGTAACTCTAAGATCCATGTATGCACAAAACAAATAGGCGGCAAATCCGGGCAAATTCTTATTCAACCGTGTTACAATGTTATTGAAGGTGGGTTCGTAAACTAATGTACTATAACTGTAGGATTACGATCACCGGACAGAACAAAGAAATACCATCAGGATGAGACAAATCGGCATCCGGATGGCAACTTCAACATCTCAAAGCTTCCACATCCGTGGCTTGCCAAGCCATGGCAGGACCGTCTTCCCTTCCACGTATTTACCCCCCTTTGGCCTCCACATGATGCTGATTGGGTGTGATTGCATGTCGTGAACAAGATCGAGCCACTCTGCGCTTGGCTCCTCGGAATGGAACGTCAGGGTCGGATACTTGATGACGACGAAGCCGTACTTCAGATAGAGCGACGCCGCCAACGAAGACGCCTCGAGATACGCTTCTACACCCAGACTGTCGACCGAAGCCATCCAAAACTCCATGAGGGCTTCGGCTGCCCCCTGTTGTCGATATTCTGGTAACACCCATATTCCCTGTCCGTCTGCGGTGGAACGAGTTGGTCAACTTGACGCACATGGAAGACAACACGGCCCACGTCGACATCAAAACCCTGGATAACTAGCATCACTATAGACCCAAGGAAATTCAAGAAACGTCTTACAAGAGTGCGCTGTCGCCATCATCTTAGGGCGCCAACTCCACATCTGCGTATACAATTCTCGACGCAGCTTGTGTCGCTCGGTTCCGGCTTCGAAGTCGGGTCCCGGCAGCTTTATTTCATCCCCTGCATCAGCGGGCTTGGCGATCTGAGGCTGGCGGCCACGCGCCGCTCGAAACGGGTTCTCCCGATGCATGGTGAACACACCGCCACCCACGATTTGATGGGAGAGCCCTTGGCTTTTGCGTTCAGGGTCCTCGGCCTTGACCCATGTCTGGTCTGGATTGGCCTTCGCATTGGCGAGATATTCGGCCTTGGTTTGGGAGAATGCTTCAGCCTCGATTCGTCCACCCTGACCGATCCCCACAAACGTCAGTTGCCCAGTGGCTTGCAAGGGTTTCTTCCACGAGTCCCAGTAAGCCGCGAATAGTCCGTTCCAATCTTTATCGAGATCAGCGACTGAGATGATGTAGTTAGGCTTTTGAGGCATGTTGCAGCGCTGCAACCTAGTACTTAAGTTACGAAGGACATAGAGTCGTACATAAACTAAGCATGTAGAACAGTTGATACTAGTGACTTGATTCTTTTTTCTGATCAACTTGTGAACTAGTGGTAGTATTTATACATGATGGGCTGATGAACGATCCATCGTAGAATTTCTCAAATTAGAAGCTCGAATTCCACACCACCGATAACTTGACCCCCGTTCTTCCCCTGACACTGGCCCAATCATCCCTGACACAAAGCACCCCCTGTGGGCTGAATTCACTGAGTGCTTGACACTCATCGCTTATCGGTAACTGTTAGTTGGTGAGATGTGGTTGCTGTCAGATGTAGTATCAATTCTTTTCTCGATGTCGGTATTTGATAGGTCACTCTTTTGGGAGCGCCACCGGCTCGATAGGCTTGTCATACTTCCTAGACGGTAGAAGAACGACCTCACACTTTCCACCTTTGCTAACGTACTCATTGAGGGCAGGCAAGCTGCGATCGCAGCTAGAGAGACCTCGAGTAAACTCCACCATAGGAGAAGCGTGACCGCTTCTGCACAAGCTTATTAGTATTTTCCCTCATATCTGTTAAAGGAGGTTGCTTACGATCTACATCATATCCTGCTCCATAGCCAGCATATAGAACAGTCAGATAGACAGCAGCCCGTGCCCCTGAGGCAGCCAACGATCCCAATCCAACAAGGAACACGCCTGTAACTGCTAGCCTTCGCTTTACTGACATATTCAACGCCCAAATCTGGTTATAACACGTAGTTAGAAGACTGTAGTAACCGACGTGGTGTTGGGAGGAATTATCGTACCGCTGGAAGTGGAAGAACGATGATGATTATATCCAAGATAATGTCGGATATCACTACGGCTACCTCAGGTGTGCTAAGGTCACAACCAGATGCTGCGAGCTTCAAAGGAGCCCAGTGAATGGCGACATCCTTGCCGCAACCGACAATTAATGCCAAGAGGAAGCCAAGAGACCACATGAATATGATAACTAGGGTTATCCTCGAGGCCCAATCGAAGAAACTGCCCCGATTCGCGATGAAGATACGTCGACAAAACAGCACGATACTGGTTTTCACGAACAAATATGCGAAGTCTAATAGGACTTGAATAGCAAATTCGAGCTTGGAACGATTTAGCTTCAGGCAGCTATATGAATTTCGAAACAGGGGATCCTGAGCTTACCTTAGCTGTTTGCGTATATGCATCAAGGTACAGTCCGAAGGCCTCGGTGGCCACGGTTCCGCTGGGAACGGGAGTTGGATAGCCCATTATACCCATATGTTCTCCAACGATGAAAGTAGCCCCCATCCCCGCGATGAAAATTACCCCAAGCAAAATACACCAGTCATCAAGGCCGATTTTGTTTCCTTGTGTGATTCTTAGATAGAAGTGGGTGGCCACCATGCCCAAGCACACTAAAGGCAGCACGATCCCAGCGGCAAGGACTTCAGCAGGGCTGACAAAAGCAATTGGGAGTTTTACCCATTGAGTGGCCTCCATGGTACTGATTATCTGGAGTTGATAGAGTTAAGCCTGACGTCTTGACGGCTGTGATAGGTTTTGGGTCTGTCAATCGTAATCTTGTGGTGAATGCGATGATTACACAAGCTCGAAAAGTTTGTGATAGGCAGTCTTAATAAGACGACTTATTCCCCTTATACAGAGGCTAGATTTTGTGTACACTCTGTCTCAAGTAACACGATAGGATTCAGGGCCCCTGGTGCGCGGAATGCGTCTGCCCTGAGGGGGGAGGAGTGGTACGGTAGCGGAAAGGGCAACCAAAGTAGTACTGTGCGATGCTCGGCTGCACCTCCACGGCGGCGGTTCCCACCCTTCAGCCACCATAGCCCATTAATTGTCTTGGTCACTATAAAAAAAGCTCATTAGTTCCCATAAATACTAAGACAAGTAGCGATGTCTGATGATTGCAGACGGCGATGCACGTACCAGGCAGGTGGATAGAAGAAGAAACGTACCTAGACGCCACGTTGCCCCTCCTCTATAACAATCGCTAGGACGCGATGTTTCATTGATGATACGCAGTAGGCAGGCTGAGTCCTAGAAGTATAATCACGAGATTCCTTGGTTTCATGAGTACTCCCCGCGGTCAGCGTCCGATCTACCATGTATCCTCCCAGTTGACGCCATATCCATCCCCCCCTCTTTGCTTCTTTCATTTTGTTACCAAACGCCTCAATTATTTTTAATCGTCATTTTCGTTATGGCCCCAGATCACCCCCGGACTTCGCAACAATATCGCCTTCTGGACTCTAATGACGACGACACGACGAAGTCCGTGGTGCCTCGCTTCTATGAGGACCGCGGATGGCTACGACGCTTCGGAGGCGTCTTTCGGACTTCGTTCATCGCGACTGTAACAGTCCTGGTTGGCATCGGTGGATTTGTGATAGGCTCTATGTATGGGAAACAGACTGTTGTCTCTCCAGTGTCCCCTTACAGTAAGTAATGAGAGCAAGTAACTTTGCCGTTATAAGAGTAACAATTACTTAGTCAAACTTTCCTTCGACTCTCCTAAAATTCTTTGGTGGAACACTGAGTTTAGCAATGAGACCGCCACTGATTCTGAGCTTAACCGGCTCTGGGACGTCACGATCCCTTGGGAAAGCGGTATCATAACCCTCGAGAACGAGGAGGCGAGAAAATTGAATCTTCCGGAATCCCAACCATTCCCTTGGGACGATTCTAGGAAGAGTTTATATATAAACAACGCTCACCATGTTCTGCACTGCGTGGCTAGTGTCCCTCATTTCCTGCAGGTGGCTCACAGCTAACACTTTCATAGCGAAATCTGTACATATCGATCCAGCAGTACCGCACAAATAAGACACAGACCATAAACTACCCCCACATTCTTCACTGCCTTGATACTTTACGTGTCGAGACTATGTGCTCAGCCGACGATACGTTGCGCTACGTGCCTCTGAACTCGGCGCACAACGGCTTCCGTCCTGGCGATGGACAGCAGCGCACTTGCCGCAACTGGGACCGCGTCCAGGAGTTTGTCGAGAGACATGACCCTTGCTATCGTTATTTGAAGCCTGGTGACACGGAGACATCGAATTTGGAGAGATTCAAGTTCTGCCCGGAGAGTTCGGGATACCTTCCCAAAATCCGCAAATATTTCAGATATGAGCACGACTGGGTCCCGGAGCCCCAGGAGGGACCGAGAGAGCTTGAATGGTAGTTATGTTGCTTCAGTGTTATAGTCATGGCGTATTGTCTCGTCAGTCAAGGGGCGCGCATTAGCAATTGATTCGAAGTTCAGAGCGTTGACGGAAACCCCTAATGACTCTGTCATGCAACGTATTGAGACTACTGTATCATATTCGACTAAGCAATCACCATTAATAGAAAAGAAACAACATGAAGTAAACGAAAACAAATCTCGTTACCTGCTTGTTGTGCTTACCACCAAGATTCATGCCCTTCCACTCTTATGATGTGAATGTCCAGCCTGGGCGGCTAACACTTGAGCATCGCATAAGGATATTTGAGATTATGCGCAGTTCGGACTGGTTCGACTTTCGTTGTGCAGTATCATGATTGACTCAATTCCTGCACTGGCATCTTTAGTAGTTACAAGGTTGTGATAACTGCCTCTAGCTGCCCATATTGAGGCTTTTATATGACGACGTCCCCTTTATTCACTGTGTCTAGACAATCCTCCAGAATTACTTTGAGTACAAGGGTCAAGTTAAAAAAGTCATAATTATCGTCTCTCTTTCCAAGAACAAGGTTAAATGCCTCTGCTTAATTACCTACAGAGATGCGATGAGGTAAATGTTCTCATCTGTGTGACTTCTGTCTAAAAGCGTGCAGCTCTTTAGCGCACTCTTTAAATCATGACTGTCTAATTATGCGGCGCAAAATCGTAGTATCGCCAAACATTGAGATCTACTATGACATATCCAATTTCTCAACCCAAGCATATTCCCTCAGTGTAATTATCATTAGTCATCATTTCTCCCCTGTTCACTTAAGCAACCGGCTGTTTGTCATCAAAGCCGGACCCTCCCAGCCTTAAGTGTATCCAAGTCTTTCTGGGTGAATGGCACGTATGCCTGGCTTCCAGGGGGAAGCCAATACAGCTGGTCATCACTTGACGTCTTCTTGATGGCCGCGACGTCGATGCCCTCGGAGCGGAGTTTCTGCTTCTGCATCTTGTGTGTACCGGTATACTCCAGACTCTTGGTGACTCTTAAGAAGAGCGGCACCGCATAACGTGGGAGACTCGCGAGACAATGTGCGGCAAGCGCAGCGAAGTCCATCTCTTTTCCGTTTAGGAACTCCTCGGTTGGTACGATGGCTGCGCACCCAGCGCGTCCGTCCGCGTTCGGCACCAACACGCCGTAGACGTTCGTCTCGGCGACCTGGGGGAATTTACCCACGACGTCGCTCACCTCGTTCGTGGACACGTTCTCCGAGTGCCACCTGAAAGTGTCTCCCAGCCGGTCGATGAAGAACAGGCGGCCTTGACTATCCAGTTTCATCAGATCGCCCGATCGGAACCAGAGGTCGCCTTTCTGGAAAACGTCTTTTATCCGCCTTTTCACTGTCGCGGATTTGTTATTGAAGTATTGAGGCGTGCCCGCATCAGGACTGTCGGGATTCACTAAGATGGTTTAGATTTAGTCTTTGATCTTTCGATCCACGTGGTCACATCAGATAGGGTGCTTACTTCGGGTAATCAGCTCGCCGGCTTCGCCCTTTTTTGCCTCGATTGCCCAGCCATTTTTACCTCGGATCACCTCCAACGTGTCGGGGTCGACAAGTATGCGCTTCTCGTCACGGTTGATCAGATGGAAGAGCGGGCCGCGCACAGCGATCGCGTTCCGTGAGAAATCGCCCCTATTCGGATTCATAACCGTCATCATACCATCACTAGCGCCGTACAGCTCATTGATGCACTCGATGCCGAAGCGCTCCCGGAAGCGCTCCCACACGTCGGGTCGCATGCCGTTACCCCATGCCATGCGCACTTTGTGGCCGCGGTCCAGCGGGCTCGGCGGTGCGTTGACAAGATACCGGCATAGCTCACCGACGTACTGGATGTGCGTGGCCTTGGACTGGTGGACTTCGGGCCAGAACTTGGAGTGGCTAAACTTTCTACCCAAGACCACAGTGGCGCCCGTTAAAAAACACGGGATAGTACAAAGTGCCAGCCCCGAGGCGTGGTAAAGCGGCAGACACGTGTACATGCGGACGCCTGGCTTAAGACCTAGATATCCACCAACACCGCGGCCCATCAGTATGGGTCGGAATCTGTGGAGAATGACGCCTTTAGGCAGACCCGTGGTGCCAGAAGTATACAACAGATATGCCGCACCCGCGGGATCCAGTCCTATGCGGCGTTCTTTAGGCAGTGGCTCTGTGTCTTTGAGCGCTTCTATGAAAGTCGGACAGTAGTAGACCGTCTCGATCCCGGCATCCTTCAGTTCGGTCTCGACCGGGGATACTAAGTCTCGGACCTGCTGATCCGCAATGACGTACCGCGACGTGGAGAGCTTGACGCTGTGCGTCAGCGCGTTCCCGGTGAGATTGCAATTGAGCAGCGCCGACGAGGCCCCGATGGCCTCTATAGCAAGCATTAGCATTAGGTATTCAGGGGTATTGCCGCCATCCAACGCCACAATCTCGTTCTTTTTTATGCCCAGGTCTTTGAGGAGCCAGTTCGCAACTGGCTGGATGGCATTATAGAATTCCGAGTAGGTCCATTGACGGTCCTCGAAGATGAGGCACACGTTGTCGCCCTCGGGGGTCCCGGCCCGGTCCTCGAAGACGTTGTATGTGAGCAGCTTGTTCTCGCGCGCCGCCTGGGCGACTGCTCGCATGCCCAGTAGCGCGTTGAGCTTCTTACTTCCCTGCCGGAGGTCGTTCCGGAGTAGAAACCGCGCATCCAGGTACATGCCGGCTGCAAGTGCGCCAGCGGCTACACCCGCGAGGCTTGCGACTTTGGGACCATGTCAGCTAGTGTCCCGTTCTCGATGATGGGTAACTTACGCGGCATGACTAGCGATAGAAATATCTACAGATATAATACGGCGGGGGGTGTTATACTACGCACACGCTGGGTTGGGCACATGGCAGATTAATCAAAGGTGAATCACTTGTATGTAAGTACTTAGTATGATATTAAGCTGAAAGGAGTTGGAGGGCCTTGCCGAAAATACCGAGGCATGAACCAACAATGAATCGAATGATGCAGGGGAGCTGGCTAACTGGCTTTGTTATGTTTACCCCACATCGGGGGTGGCTTTGGAATGCCTGACGCGAACTCCGTGTTCTTGGCTAGTGACGTAGGTATAATATGAGACAGTGGTATGCTTTAAACAAAACGCGGAGAGTGTAAATCATGAGCTGGGGTCTACGTATCCAGGGTATTATAGGATGTCGCTGGCGTATATGTATCATGCTACACTACACACTTATGTATTTAATAAGACATCATCATGTTAATACCTCGGTTCTTGCCAGATTTGTTACTATTTTGATTACTCAATGCTTGTTCTCGAGACAGCCGAGACAGCCCGCTCACTCGGGTGAGACGTGCATCAGGGATGCAAAATCGTCTGTTTATCACGCCTCTATGACCCCATCATTAATTCTTTCGGCGCGCCAAAGCATACTTACTTATAGTACCAGCCAGCACCAGATTGTACTGGCTTGCGGGCCATCCCGCATATTACACTACAGTAGGTTAGTGTAGTGTATGCGTCCACTACATGTAGACTAAGAAGAACTCTGCATCCACTCCAAATCCACATGATCGTGGGGCTGGGGTTCAAGTACCGGCATCTTCGCCGCTAACAATGAAACCCCTAAACGGGATGTACAGGGAGACAGATGGTGTTGATGATGGTATGTGCTGTAATTGTATAGGTTCGAGACCTCTCCATTTTTGTATACCTTAGAGTCTTTGCCTCGCCATTCCCGAAACGGTATGGGCGAGTTAATATGAGCGCCAAGCACAGAACATCAGCTCTAATAATTAATTACATACTGCATGTGCCTATCCGTTTTACACTGCATACACAAGTAGCTACGGCTAGCAGCTGAGACGAGTTCTCTACTCAAAGGTACGTCTAGGTAAGATACTACCTACTGTATGTCACGCTGTTTGATAGCTGTTGTGGTGATATGCCTGTTCATTATTTGCCGAGATCAAAACTAACGAAAGAGTTGAAGATGCCAGTGATAGCAGCTATTAATAGGAATGTCGTGAACTAGGGGAGTACTGTTATCGCTCCCTTTAGCCCAGTATTTAAGGCTCTCACGATTGCAGAGGCATTCTGTCGACAATAGATATGGCAGATTCGAGATAAAAGTTAGAATTATGAGCGATGGACTCGTGTTGGTACAGAAAAACGTAAGACTCACAAGATGATGATCTTAGGAGGAAAAGAGCTGACCCAGCGCACAAGCTTGCGTAGTCTTCTTCTCGCACATGGAGCGCTCTCATCGGGTCGTATTTTCACGATTGAACTCAAATGTCAAGAGAGTCTGGCTATGTAGAGAGCTCGGGAACATACGAATGAATCTAAAGCCCGATATCGATATGGGAAGATCGGAGCAAATACTTACATAGCCTACAGCTTAAATGATCTGAAGATGGATGTATGGTCAATGAAGTTTTTTTGGGCGCGCTAAGCTTGGAATTCTGCTCTGCCGGAGGAAACCCGCTAGTGAATATATGATTACGAGGGTCCCTGCTGACAAGAAAGTTCTTGTGAAGGAGGAGACAAAAGGATCATGGTTTGCCGATACGAAGTGTGAGGACTAAGTATGTCGAACTGGGCAGAGTAAAGGGTTTTCGATACAAATGAAAGTTAATGGAAGGCACATCATAAGAAACCAGGACGCCGTGTGGATGTGGTTGGTACTGTACGGCTATATAATCATAGAAAGCGGACGTATTTAAATCTAGACAATGGAATTGACGAGTAGGATCATGACGTGTGGTATCAGCTTCAGAGGGGATAGAAATCTTTACGAGACTCTGCTCATATCAGTCTCGAACATTGCTAGATGTACATATCATACATCCATCCGTATCATTCTGCTAAGAGCGGGCAACGCCCTTCCAACCCTGAACTCAACTGAAGTGCAGCCAGAAAACTCACCACATCCGCCTACACGACTCAGAACGAAACAACCGAGCAAATTTACCAATAATCAAAAGGGCACCCCTGCGACGCTCGGAAAGTCTCCAGGCATGGAAGTGACCTGTGAGAGTAGACCTTGCATGCGCCTCTGGGCGGGGAAATACTCGAAAGCTGGGTGCGTCGCAGCCAATATGGCAACCAAGACTGTAAGCAAAGCGATGACTACATAAGCGACATGCCGTTCGCCATTCGCCATGCCCCCATTCTTTGGTGCGAACTTCCCAACCATCTTCTTGATGGGTTCGACGGAGAGCTCCTTGCCTGCCTTCAGTCCCCTTTTCATGCCCGGAAGGCCATCCATGCTCCAGGCGTTCTTGAGAGCCCAGTAACGGTCCATGCTCTCCTTCTCATTCCCTCTCTCGTACTTCTTGACCTTGGTTTTGAAGTAGTCTTCGAGCACTCGGCGGTAGTCCACGAATGAGAAAAACGGGACCTGGTACCCGCATGAGGTTCCGACCTGGTGGATGTCGACGACAATTACGGAACGGGTACCCGGCATGGTAGTGATGTTATGTCGTGCCACCATCTCGTTAAACTCGGGTGAGCCGTATTCTAACACCCTACCTTTGCCCCAGAGCCGTAGAATGCGGGGTGGGCCCTCAAATGCATTGAAAACTACGATGCAAATGCATCGAGTCGCGGTTAGCTACAAGACGCCAGTGGTGTTGAGCCAGGGGGGCGCCATTCCACTGGTAGCTTCAGCCCTGCGAAGAGTGCCACTCACGAACGGTAATGCGACCATTGCCAGGTTCTAACAGGTGAGATATTGTCTCATTCCCTGACCCAGTCCTGCATAATTATTACGTCAATGTCATTGTCTCTGTTCAGCACGAAATGGACCTTAGACTTTCACCGGGATGAGAGGGCTTCAACTCACATATCCATGTACCAGAAGGTCCTCCGATCCGGGACGCCGAAGCAGTCTCCGCCTTTCGGAGACACATTTACATGGCCACTGGTAAGAGTCAGTCGCTAATTTAATCATGTTGTACAACCAAGCTATCGGATCCGGGGGAAACGCGTGGCTGGCTGGGCTGAATTTAATAGGTAGGTAGGCAAACAGATACCGGTAGACCTGAGATGGGATGGATGTCGGTACCCGACACAACCAAATGATTAACTTGACTTACTGTCGAGAAAGTGGCGCAGTGGAAACCCAGAAGACCTTCTGCTTCACGATCCAGTCCATGACATTTTCGGGGATTTCCTCATAGAATGCGCCCATGATGAATCGATTGAATTGTCATGTAACCGCGCTAACTGATGAAGATGGATCCAATCTAGATTTACTCGAGATGAATTTAGATTTTATCGAGTTCCCGACGCAAGCCCGTAAACCGGAGCCGAATTTAAGTTTCTACATGACGGGATAGGTGGGGACAAAGCAGTTATGACTGTACTTGCGCTACCAGGCTTCCTAAGGTGGAATAGCCATCTGCGGGGAATGATGTGATGGGACACCTTAAGTGGCGATAGAAAACAACAAAGGCAGGTTTTTGTACAGCTAGACTTCTTGCGGAGATAACTTCAGTGTGCTATCCAAAAGCCCTAGACGTGCTGTGAGGATAGGTGAGATGGGCCCTCTTATAGGGAGTAAAACCCCTATTATTCAAAGGATTAGCTCAACTAATACATAATTCATGATGTTCCGATAAATTTTTGGTATAGCATCACTCGGTTTTTTGACGTTTGACCGCTTCTCATCCGCTGCGAACTCATTATTCATTTCTCTTTACTTGAGTGAGTTGGTGCGACAGACTTCCGAATATAGGACCATACGGATCTTACTGGTCCTATGAATTGGAAGGTCATTTCAACAAACATTGTATTGTTCCAGTAAGTAGAGAAACGCAGGAACGCAGATAATCACACAGGAAATAAGTTTCACACTCCACTCTGAAAGATGACGGGAGGTTGAATTTCAACAGTGGGTTGTATTCACAATACCCAACAAGAGGCGAAACGAATACCTGTCGTTCTTCCCTTCAGTTCTGCTGACAATACTGGTTATGAGGCGCCAGACTAGGTAGCTCACGGCCCTTGGCGAGCCCCCAAATGAGCTGATCAGCTGAAACCATTAGCGCCCGTAGGAATAAAACCCCATCGGAACTTACTACCTATAATTCACCGTAGCAGAAACCGTAGGGTTGAGATTTACTCGGTTAAGCTGTAGTGCAGCCATTAAATGAGTCCAAATCTTTGACCTCCAGTTGCATAGCGCAGCCTTCCTACCTGTCTTGGAAAACGTCACGACATGAAAATGTAGGCCTGCTATAAACAGCGCATAGATCTTCCATGTCCTCGCTCGATCCTAGAGAGGCTGATTGCCCACAATTAGGTCGTCGGGGCATCACTTAAACATACCGCTGGAGCCCTCCACTGAGGCTTCATACAACAAGAGGACGCGTCGCGAATGCGTATTTCCCTTTTCGCCGCCATTTTATCTTTTTCGCGCATACTAGATATTTTCAAAGTTAAGCAATGTCGGATAATAGCCAAATAGCGCACGGTAGACCTTCAGCTGGGCCACTCGTGGCGCCTTTCGAACTCCATTGCAGCGTAGGCGACATGGAAACCTGTCTAGCCGATATTCCAGTTTCGATTCGAGCCCGGAACGAGACGATTCGACCTACGGAAGATTTGTCCTCCTTCCTTCGATTGGATCTAGAGACGTCGATGATTGATCGCATTTACGACTATCTTTGGTTTGCTCGGGGTGGGTCACCGCATGCTCGGTCGCTTCATCGGTACGGTGTATCTCGCCGACAAATCGTCATCACGGAAATTCCAAGTGAACATCTAGTCACGGATTACTCAGTGATATTCATCAAGCCTCTTCCTAGCTACCTCTTGTTGCACGAGTTCTGGACTGACCATCTCTCGCACCCGGCTCTGCACTCAGCTGCCTGCGGCTTTCTTTTGTCCTACACGTGGCTAATTCAATATCGCTCTGACTTTGAGATAGCCAAAGAATACCGCCTTCTCCCAGAAACTCTGACCTGGAAGGCTTGGAAGTATCTTGCTGCTAGCTTTCTCGATGTGTCTAAGACTCATAAAATCAGCAAGAGATACCGTTACGGAGAGCTTCGAATGGGACGCCTAAACTACCTTTACAAGCTCATCCCGTCACTCTGGCTTGATGGAAACCCATTCAGGGGTTTCATGCCGACGTCTATGTGGAATGGGTCGTTTGTGGAACGGAACACAACTAGACTACTGGGTTTATTTGTCTTTTTCTCTCTTATCCTCTCTGCCATGCAGGTCGGCCTTGCGACGAGCCATCTACAAGACGATGTGAATTTTGTCAGGGCCGCATATGGATTCGCCATTGCCTCCTTGTTCGTGGTGCTGCTAAGCGCGGGGATTAGCCTTATACTTCTTATTTGGAACGTCCGATACAACATCGTCTTGCCTTGGAGGCTAGGCCTGCAGGAGATGAGAGGAGCGTATTGAATATATTGAACGATGCTTTACATTTTTGGAGCGTCCCGTTTGGCTCTAAGTATCAGCTCACACTGATTCTTTGAAATATTCTGTTATCATCACCATGTCATGGGCTATTAGAGACGGGGTATAGCCAGATCACCGGAGTTAACCATCAATAGGGGTTAACCTTCGGGGCACTTGGCACGTACTGGGAAAATGGTTGCGGTGGGGTAGGTAAATAGTGGTTTTCTCTCTTTAGTTCCCTGTGCAGCTTATTTTTCTCAAACTAGCAGATATGGCTGGTATTCAAAATGCGCATTTGTTACACCGAGTATCAGCATCTATCTAGCCCATTGATCTGGTTCTTATGGCGTGCAGCATATTGTCTTTTCTAGTCTACAGTGGGTAACACAGTACTATGAGGCCCAAGCGTCTGCCTTACCTCAGCAAACATTGATAAGGTGTAATCTTGGAGGGTCAAGTACTTACCTACTTACTTCAATTCATTTGATTTCGATTCTCTTATTTAAATACTTCTCTTTCACGATTGAAATAATTTTATGTCAAGCTCCCTACCATTTATCGATATTGCCAGCTGTGTCGCGGTGGTCAACGCAACTCCAAGCCGGTAAACAACCCTGAAATGAGCACACCCCGGCTACTTGGCGTCTTCAGGGTTTTCCCGAAGGAGCTGTTTCGCGTGAACAATGGCCGTGAGGTCAAGATACGAATACAGCAACCAGGCCGCCAAACATATGATATTGTCGCACGCGATGGCCGAGTCGAGCCGAAAGCGCTGAACCCACAGACCTATGTTGGTATGTTCTATGAAGCAGCTCATATACCGGCTGTTTTTACTAACGTCTCTTGTAGCCCCGAACGGCGCATCCATGCGACCCAACTCGCCCTACCAGCAGTCACTTGTCTCATCTCGCTTTCGAGGTTCGGACGTAATCATCTATGCTGTCGCCAAAGGTAGGATTCACGCTTATAGGT
Source organism: Xylaria venustula (assembly GCA_022578775.1). Classification (NCBI taxonomy): domain Eukaryota; kingdom Fungi; phylum Ascomycota; class Sordariomycetes; order Xylariales; family Xylariaceae; genus Xylaria; species Xylaria venustula. The sequence continues at coordinate 43,838 of MU389349.1, read as the reverse complement.
TTAGATGCCGACATTGAAACTCGTATATTGACACCAACCAGGAACCCAACTTCCGGACGACCTATTACTCGTTCACGAAAGAACAGATCATTACTCACTCCAACCCGCAGCCCCGATGTCTGTGGATGGTGAGCATATCTTGCCGCACTTTTCAAGACTGTCGCTAACAACCCGGCACAGACCTGAATAGTAAGATTACAAACTTCATGTGGAAAGTAGCCCGGGTTTATAGTCGGGAACACTGGCTCGACGCTTTCCCAGAAGCAACTGAAGAATCAAACCTCCCCGGCTACTTCAAGAGTCAAAGGAAACTGGGCTCTAAATGATATGAGCAAGAAGTTGGGAAGATCGTCCTACGGTGCTCGCAGAACATGACTGGTCATGCTAAAATGACCTCTCAGGCATTATGCTAGCAAGTAATCGTTATGCAAGGAGAGATATACATATGAGATGGTTCTTTTCTTCCAAATAGCAAATGATGGGCTGGTGACTAAATCTGCTTGATTTCCATACTGCCCCCAACTAATGTGTTTCTACCCTATGCGTCTTGCGATTCTTGTATTGTTCATGGTAAAGTGTAGAAATTCAAGCAGTGTATTCAGCATAACTATATGCCAGAGTAATACTTATTCAATATACTCAAATGCCAAGATATTGCTTCTGATAGCAAGTGACGAAGAGTTGTAATTCTACATCCCAACACAAAGATCAAACATTTCTGTCTCCAAAATCCAATTGACACCAAAAAAATACGGTAGAGACAGTCTTATCGATGCGTCTTTATATAGATTCAAACAGCCCCTTGCTATTTATACCTGTAACTAAGTATAATACATCAACTACCAAGAGTTGTGAGTCACCGAAGCCTTCCTGCCACCATTTCCCCAACAATTAATACATGAAGCCCTAATGACCTGTAATGCGGCCCGTTTCCGTGCATCACTTTTAGCGCCATTCAACGTTTCCCGCGCTGTCATAGCGATAGTGCCTCTTATGTTTCGCGCTCCATTGCCACTTATGGTTATTAGTTTGGCCCTGATGGGCGGCCGAAGAAGAAGAAGAAGAGGATGCCGCTGCATCTTCCCATATAATGTTGCCATTGCGGTCTATGCGGTAGCGCCTTTGGTATTCCGTGCTCCACGTCCACTCACTTTGGGATGGCTGAGCTTGATACGCTTGTGATGCTGCCGATGTGCTGGCTGCAGAATAGGAGTGTGCTTGGCTCCTTTTGAATGTCGCAAGCCATTGGTCACGGGTGTAGACTTGGGAGTATTTCCGAATAAAATCGTCAATCTTCTGGTTTAGCTCTGTGTATCACTGTTAGACTCTGGGCATATATAGCTGAGGATGTTCGTACCAGCCAACGGCATCGTTTTTGGCCGCTTGAAGAGAGTAATGATCGGTATGCTCGTGGACTAGAATCAGGTCCGATGGCAACGGAGTGCCTGGGCGACCTATTAGCATGGCTATCATCTGAGGATTAATTGAACGTACCCTCTGGTATGGCATACACGACCACATTGCTGCCTTTGAACGTCTCGACAAGACCTTCCTGGTTCTTACCCACTGGGCGCATGGAAGCTCCATTAGGAGCTAAACATATTTCGTCAATGTCAAGATGAACGCGCGAACTCAGTTATTACAACGATATACTGCCATACCTGAATAAGTGCTGGGATCTAATGCTCTTGGTTGAACAAGTCCACCTTCGGTCAAGACGTCGAAACTCCGAGTTCTCTTCACGCTCCGTTCTCGAAGCTTGATTGATCGACCAGCGTTCAAGCGGAAGAGCATGATTGGGATATATCTGTATGAATTGATGAATGACATGTTGCAGGTCTGGGATAATGGTAATGGTAATTGGCGATAACGTATCTTGTATAGTAAGGGCAGAACAGTTTGACTTGGACGATTGGAATGCTTCATATTTCCACGACCATGCCTCCCTTTTATAATCTGTTTATGAGTGCGATATATCATAACCTGCTTCTATTGATGGACTCGTTGGTAACAGGCTGAGGGCTTAGCTCTGCTGTTGCAAACCAACGAGGTCTGACTTGGCTGGGTCATACTGTTGGCCATCCTGTTGGCCATCCTGTTTCATGGTCTATTGAATACTACTGTTTTACTCTGACGAATGAGCATGAATGACGCTCTCATTCAACCTCGCCAACCAACACGGCGCCTCTGAATCTCGTCAATGGCTGTGTGTTACCCGGCAATGGAGCCTGGGCCCTGATGAATAGGCAACCCATGTCGTACCCACGAAGCCAGAATCCAATCGGTAGCGGGTATTCCGTAATTGTTATTGTAATGCTCCATTAGAACCTAAGCGCTTTATCTACTTCGGCGTGAGTTGTATAACCGCGATGTTGGGCAAGGTTAGGCGAACCTAAAAAAAATCACCGTGGTGCATGAGCTAGGTATATTATTGTTGGTTTTAACCAGTACACCAGATGAGCTATAGCGCGCCAGTAGAATCCGAGGCAACTGCCGCCTTCCCATTCTCCGAGAGCCGAAGTAAAATCAAGGAAGGCGCTGAATAGGATATAGTACCTACCTGAAGGGAGCTGAGTATATACTAATACTATACATCATTCATACACATGACTACCTACCTATGTAGGTACCTATTTCTCCCCATCCAATTATCGTAATATCAGTACAATTTCGTTAATGTTATACGCGGCTCCTCTTCGGACAGAACGACTACCAAGCGGCAACGTCAAACAGTCGCTATGATAGTCACTAATGCCAAGAGGAATTTACACTTCGTCGAACCAACAAGTGGGTCGATCCAAAGCCTCGGGTCATTGAGTGTACTGTGTAATGAGGCTTAGCGCATTGCTGTTTGCTGTTGGTACATACATGTACACAGACATACCTAGGTTGATAGCCAATAGGATATCCTAGAAGTTCTGTGACCCACATTATAGACCACCCAGAACAACAGTACGTCCCCCTGATAGAGCAGTCCAAAATTTCCAACCAACAGTCCCTACTTGAGCAACTTATTCACGTATCCTTCATCACCAACAACGCACTCCTTCTTCAATAATGATTGGCACTATCAGACATCTTACCTCGCGCTCGTCGCTCGCGCCGCGCCTCCTTCGTCGAAACTTCTCGGTTAAGGGCATTTATTCATCGTTTCCAACAACTCTCATGTACTACAGTCAGCGCCAGAAACTTGGCTTATACGATGAGAGAACGTCCGACGACCGACCAGATCAACATCATGACGATGGAGTCGCCTTAACCAACGGCCTAGTCTTCCCTGGCGTTCATGATAATGGATGTGAGTCAATGACCGTTATGGCTACATTAGCAAGTTGAGATTGACAAAGATCAGCCAATGGGGCTATCATGTATCCCAACACGTTCCTGATGCAAGAGATCTTCCGTCGATACTACGACGATGGCCTTGATCGCGAAGAAGATGGTCAAAAAGTTGACACGCCTTACATTTTTTCTGTACCCAAAGGTGAGTCGGTCTCACGCTACCATTAACACACCGTACTCATCCTGAATTTCTAGGAACGCCTATTCCAAGCCATCTCATCCTACTCAATCTATCTACGTCGAAGTTCTCCCTCCAACCAGCTCGCGGAATGCCACTTCAAGGTAATTTGCTCTCCATTCATGATTTGCTACTCAATGCTCATGATCTACGCAGCTCTCAATGAAACGCTTGATGAGTTCTACAGAAAGCACGCGACGAAAGAGACGGCAGACGAATGGTTTGATCAACACCCATATAACCTTGCAGTCGATGATTACATAGATTCCCAGTGGATGGCTAAGTAGCTTAGCGACCCAAGCACAGGCTGACTGGGGTATCCTGATTCATCTACTCGACATCAAGGTACGCTTAGTTCATTCGTCCCATACATAGTGTTGGTATCCACACTCGAATGCCGATATCAATAACCTGCCTCAGGTGGCGCGTAGGATCGGCTATACTAAAATCAGTATCTGCATTTGAAGTCTTGTATCAGATGCCCTATTTTTCAGAACGGGAACTTTAGCAAGCGACCGAGCTCTCAGTTGTACTTGGTAGTTACCTAGCCCTCTCAGTTTTAGATACATACGTTTAGATGAAGAATGCGCACAAACTAATATTTCAACTGGTTTCACTTGTTCTGATCTTCACTAGTGTATGCGCTGCCGTGTGCTCTTTTCCCGGTCTCCGTCATCTGTATCCTCTCAAGGGCTGAGCGAGTATGCGGCCATTATAGTGTTGTACAGATGTCCCATTAGCGTCAAAGGTCGGCGATATCTATACGCGTAACACGCGCTCCAGCGAGTGTTTCCGAACGGTCAAGAACCTAGTTTCCCTCTAAGTCCCTAACGAATGACCTCGTGATATACTAAGAGTAGTTATAGCTAGACTAGACAGCTTCTGCAATGACGAGATGCAAGACCGATCCTTTCCCCCGCTCTTCTTAAGTTTGAAATTGTTCCATGAGTCTAGAATCTTAAGCCAAACACGCATGTTGGGAAGAATCATCTAGTTCAGGCCTGGCCATAAATCGTGCCGTGTTATTAGCGAAACCAGCAATCAACTCATCCTGCGTGAACCTAATGGGAAAAAATCTGACAGAAAGCAACTCTTAAGTGGAAAGGTCCTAATACCCGGCTTCCCAGATAAGGTGTAGGTAATCACCACCACGTCCAGCGTTAATGTCAGTTGAGAAATCGGTATATCCTCGGTCCTCGATATCACCTGATTTGACGGGTCCCTCGCTGTTGTGTTTCCGGTAGAGAGCCAGCTTCTTTATCTTGTCTTCAACGTGCACATCGACTCTTGGGATGAGGTAGCGATAGTCGCCACCAGCCCCTTTAGCCAGATCGTCACGACCAGCTTGACTAGAGCCTGTTATTGACACCTCGAAGTACGTAGCGGCTTTGTCCCGATCGTCAGTCCATTCTGGAACGAGCCAGACATATCTAGGTCAATGGTTAGTAACGCTCATGCCAGATCGGTATTGCAATCGCAGCCTACTCTCCACCAAAATTGTGGTTTATGTCGGGTATCCCTTCGTTAATTTCCACAACATGATCGTCCGGGGCATCCCCGTACACCACCTGATTATCATTAGACTCGTACCAGTCAGGCATTAAGTATCAGGGTGCAAACCTTGATTCCTGAGACATAACTGGGCAGATTGCTTTGGACCCATTGAATCAATTTCACCAGATCTCCGGGATTACCAGGGTTGGTTGACGAGGCATCAGTTGAACCTGTCCAAATTATTGTCGCAGCCAACTAGGACAGGTCAGTGATACTGGCATGGTTTCTTCGCAGGAGGGGCATACCGTATCATTATCAGGTTGTTTTGCGTCGCCAGTTCTACGTACCACTGTATCCGCGACCTGTGCAGCCTGGGAAGGGTTCTTGTCAATGGCTGAAAGATCATTGACATACACTTGATGGATATGATACTGTTTTCCAGTTCTTTTCATTATATTCATCGCTGCTTCACGAGTAGGCTGATAGGCGTTGCCAAGTAACTGGGACGCAGAGGCACGCGAAGAGCCTCCGTAGAACCAGTCAATAAGTTCCGGGAACGTATTATTATCCAAAATAGTGGCGACGATGGTTCCCACAATACCGGCAAGGAGGGCACCAACTGGACTATGTAAACGTCCCGTCTCGGGTGAGAAGGCTCGCAAAACAATGGCTCTGGACCAAGAGCCGATCTGCTCGGCTAGCTCTGCTTCCCAGTCTGGTGCTATTGCAACAGAGACGATGGAGACACCAACAGCGATTGGTACTAGCGCTTTACATAGAATTCCGGCGCCTTTTAACGCTATGTTGACTTTGGGATTGGCACGTCCTGCACTCTCCAAGACTGCAATCATCACCTTAGAGCAATTAGCGATTGGGATCAAACCACGCTTTCAATGCCATGCGCTTACTTTGGATTCCTGTGCGTTCGTGATCTGAGAAAAGTCTTTTTGAAAAAGCTTCTGGCTGTACTTGTTGAGATACTTATCGATCTTCGCGTTTGCTGGTTTCATAGCCGTGGCAATGAATTCTCCTACAGCCGAAGACTTCTCCCGTGCCCTGATAAGAAAACTTTGTCTCATGTCAAACGCCTTTTGAGCAGCTTCGCGTGGGCTGAACTTTCCTTGTGAAACATATTCCTTGATTTCCTGGCATGTTTCTGAAACGGCTTTTTGATATTCAAGACGGACTGGGCCGTCAGGTATCAACCAGAAGCCCCAGAAGAGAACAGTCGCCTTCAATATAAACAGAGCCCTATCCACGAAGATCTCATTATCAACTCCAACTCCCAGAAGATCTGACTCTGCCGGAACCTTGACATATGTCCCAAACAGCACCCCCTGGGTTTGAGAGGGCACGTCGGGCTCACTTGCAACATCACTCTTCATCCATCCATTCGTGTTGAAGGCAACAACTTTGGAATCTTTTCGCGCAAGTTCAATTAGCTCAGCAACGCTTTTACCCTCGTATTTGGTAATGTCATGGCCGTGTGAAACAACACCAGGTAGGTAAACGAAGTCTGGCCATTCGGTTCGCACATATATACCCTGGGTGTCGTCACTGAAGTAGTTGACACTCGGTGGGGGAATTGTGACTTTGTCTTTGACCCAGCCCATTGTATTGAAGCCAAAGGCTCCCTTAGTCTCGCCAGTGAGACAACTGCTGATAAGGGACGGGATATCATTCGCCTCAGTAGTTGAATTGATGATGTCGTTCCCCCAAGAGTCACATCGTGGGAAGAAATTGAACCCTATGAAGTCGGTTCTGACGTAGATACCATCAAGAGAGTTTGCATTTGAGAAGTCGGCCAAAGGGAATTGGACCTTCGACTTGACCAAACCCTTTGTATTGAAAGCTGCGATATCGGGACCCTCCGGACTCTGAGCCGTCCTTGCGTCCATTTCAGCCGTTAAGCTCGGGAAAGTATTATAATCCTCGATGTGATATAAGTCATCACCGACATGGTCCTTTCCTATTCGTGTAATCAGGAGTTGTTTCTTCTTAACAAGGACTGAGATTTCTCACCGGGAAAGAATACCCACCCCGGGTAATCGACTCTCACATACGTATCATACCCTGCATCCTTCTTGAAATCGGAACCATCGATGTAAGGTAGTGACTTGAACCATCCTCTCTTATTGAAAGCATAGAATAGAGACTTCGGGTTCTTGTCGATGACATCTTTCAGCTCCTGGATATTGTCGTCATACTTTTTGTAGTATGCGATGTCATTTCCGGGGAGATCCCAGCCTTCAAACTTGATGAAGTTACCTTCTCGAGTGCCTGATGGAACTGACATGATGAAATAGATTCTCTGCTGCGTGAAGAGCTCTTTTCGGTGAGCAGAAGGTGTTTAGGATACGAAGTATGTATCTTAGAATAACGACTCTGTGCGGCTGCGTTCTATTTCTATCCTTCACTATGGTAACATCAGGTTTATTTATGTCTGAAGGCTTCCCATACATTTATTCAAAATATGACAACTATGTTAGAAATGACTAACTCATCTCCCTGTTTTCATTTACATCGGGCCATTCAGACTCATATGTCTTCTCATCCATGACAAGCCTTGATAAGTGTCGTACGATGCGCTTACAAAGAAATGGGTAGGTTATCATGTTAAGTGACATTAACTAAGACGGAGATACAGTTTTCGCCCAATCGGATACGTTTAAACTATACCCCAACCTTGACACCATGTTCTTGTCAAAGATGTGTAATTACTAAGGTTGCGGACTTGGTTATCATAGTAAACTACATACCACATGGCAGTCTGAAATCGGTTGGGACAGTAATTCAGTTAGTCAGGTAGACAGTCAGGCAGACACTATAGAAATTATGACAATGATCGTGATCTGCGTTAGTCTAACTAGACCCTGCACTACGAAAACATATACATCCTAGGGAGGGAAATAATGAGTAAATTGGGATCATGGCGCGTGAATGGCGCTGATGTTGATTTCAACAGGTGATGGTGTCGGCTTACATATAACTTAGGAGTGAGATGGCTCTATTTACTGTCTGTATGTTTCGAAGTCTAAGCTTCTCGCCATACAGCGATTAAGGGTAGACAGTACTCCAGGTATGCCTGTTCATAAGCATGTGACGACCTTCATGCAAGAGGTGAGTGACTGAAGCAATGTGAGATTGGAGGTCTACCACGATGTGTCGGACTCAATAGTTTATAGGAAGTATATGTATTTACTTACCGCCCACAGCTCTCGGTGCTGCACCCACCCTGAGATTATTATCTCATGAGCCGTAATAGTGCCAATACAATTTTCAAACTGGGAGTTATACCTTCCTTCCTCAATCTTATCGTCAATGTATAGAATCTTCATATTGAGACTATCACCATTATTGGCACTCCAAAATAAATAAGAATAATTACACACGTAGTTACTAAACTTTGGCAGACTAAACTATAGTGGTTCATACCAACCCGATGTGCTAGGCTTCTGTTGGAAGTCGTTCCGCGTGATTATTACGCTCGTAACCTAAAAGGAAGATACAGAATGAGAAATAGGAAAATAATTGCTGAGTACAATCCTGTTGCAATTTGGAGTCTTTCACCCGCACCCTGGAGCTCATTTCTTTTGAGCTCAATGTGTTTTTGAACTGGATGGTACTCGTCCTGACCGTAGGTTGCGTTCAGTGTCACATTCTCTGAAACCAACCCGTCTTCTAGTCGAATCCACGTAACCACTTCTTTTGTTAGGGTTTCTTGTCTCAGCACAATCTGTCTTCCCCCACGAGCCAGGTTCCCATAGCCTCCATATCCTGTATGACGACCATAGCAAACACTGACACCGTCTCCAGCAACTGTTTCTTTGGAAGCGAGAGGTTTCCACTTGTAACACCTATATAAATGAATATTAGCGACCGACTCCAACCTAAAGTAGGAAAAGCCGTTCCTACCAATCATTGTCATGGTCATGGCCACTGAATGTTGCTAATAAGCCGTCTGTATTTGATAGTGCAGTCATGAACGACACATCGTGGCCAGTCTTCCCATCAAAACATCGGCCCTGCCACCAGACTTTCTCCCCGTTGATACCCGGTTCCCTGCTGGAATCGACACCCGGGTGTTCCTGGAATTCGTATGTTGCAGTAATAGGAATGTGAAAAAAGGCCAGTGACGGAATGGTCTTATTGTATTGTTGACTGAGATTTGCACTAGTCTCTTCAAACCAGTTGATAACCTAACAAGTGTCAGACGGTTCAGTTTTAATCGGGGATAGAAAGCGAATTTTACTGAATCGTCAACCCAGTCATGGGGCTCATCTCCTCCTCTGCTATCGAAAAACCATAGAATAGCTTCTGGTACATCTTGGCTGCCAGAAGCTGAGTATACCGGCAAGAAGTAATTGGAGACCCCGGCCTGAGGAGTGTCAGGCAACATGTTCTTGGTCAAACTATTTTGGTAATGCTGCTCTCTCTTCAGCAGATCTGTGGACCTTGAAAAGGCTTCATTATCGTGATTACCGTAAGTCGTTGCCCATGGCAGGCCCAAATCAACAACTGGTGCGACAATCTGGTCCAAATATAGGGTCGCATTGTCGGCCCTGGTTCCATAGCCTGAGATAAGATCTCCATTGAACACGACCAACTGCGAACTCTCGCTTTCAAGCACTTTCTTTACAACCTCGGCGGTCCTCGCATCCTGCATTGGACCCTTTATGCTATCCTCGTCTGGAGCAATAGTTTCATATTAGTGATCATGTTATTTGATCCCGAATACATAAACTTACCCTCAGCGAAATGGAGATCTGAGAATACGGTAATCTGGAAGGTGCCATCCTGGAGGAATCGTAGGACCTGATTGTTGCCCAGCTGGACCTGGGTACGTAGTGGACGACGCGTCCAGCTTATGGAATTGAAATTCATCTTGAGTAGCGGTATTTCGAATTGAATGTCTTGGACATAGGAGAAAGAACTTCACAGCTGATGGAGGATTCGAAGAAAGGAGAGTATAAATCAAGATAAGCGAGTCGCTCCGATTGATGTAAAAAGGGAAGAACGAGGGGAGATACGAAATCCGAAAAGATATGTTGACTTTCAATTTGCACGTGCAGATCGCCGTCCCTGAAGCAGAAGGTGTGACAATATAGGCTGCAACGCTGCCAATGCAATAGACTTACAGCTAGAGTGCAGAATGTCGCATAAAGCTGAAAAACACAGGAGACTTTAGTCAGAATTGTTTGTAGAATGAGTAGAGCTTTTTGAATGAAAAAGGAATTACTCTCCCAGATCCTAATGGATGATCTAAGAGTCGGAACCGGAATTCGTCATAAATGTTGATATGAGTAATATGACCGATTGGCAGCGTAGCATATTAGTTCAGTCAATGGCCTAGGCGCAGTGATAGTGTGGAGTAGCACCTCTAATATACATCCTAGGTTAGGTACTTAGAAGTACTAGCGGATGCGAATATGGGCGAAACACTCAGCCACAAAGTTTTACAAGCTTCCCTAAATTCTTTTCTAGATAGTATCGATTCCGGCAGTATAGTTGGTGATATGTACTACGGAACACTGCATATGATCCATAGATAATACACACATTACATCTATTAGCTCCAATCCTACCGATCGTACGTAGCCTGGGATTTCTTGGGTCCCCATGCAACACAGCCAGAAAGATTTTAGGGGGTTTTCCTTCAAAACTCCTTCACAAAAATCTGTTAAGATTCGACTGATCGCAGGAGAGCGAAGAACTGTTTACACAGCAAGTTCCATCCTTCTTATCTTATTTTCTTTTCTATAGATCAAACCGCTCCGAAAGATAGTCGGCAGCATCTACTGTACCTACTATACAACATCGAAATAGATCGACGAAAATGGCCAAGTACCTTTTTAACTTGATCGTAAGGAAACAATTGCGATCTTACTGGCGTGCAATGTGGTTGACCCGTGCAGGCCATGTATGCAGAGACGGGCGAGGCGTATCTTCAGCCTGACGAAGTTGTCCACGAGATTAGAGGCCAATCATCCGATATCAATTCTGGATTTGGTGGCAAGTAAGTAGATATGTTCTCACTAGCGTGTTATTATTTTCGTTGTTACCTTGACCAACAAGAAGATTAATCGACGAAAAATAGATACGTGTGGCTTCACCCAGAATGGACTGCGGTTCCAGAAGAAGGCATCTCTGACCTATCATTCGAACGATCGAGCACCCCAGTCAGGAACTACAACAACCTTGCCATGGGTGCAGGAGGTGATTTCCGATATATCCAGTCTTCCCGAGACGGCAGTGAAATCATCACCAAAATTGGTCTCTTTCGTGCGACACAGAATCTCTCGCCCGAAGAGATCAAGTCGCGGATTGAGCAAAGCGGATTTACGCACTACTCTAAGGATATTAACGAAGGACGTGGAGGAGACTATCTTTATCTAATTTGGGCATACTAATCGGAACAGATTGATACGTTTCTTTCTCCCTTCTCTTTTATCAAGATGAGGCATGTGAAGTACGTGTAGCTGAGAGCCTATGATAGCAATCCTACAGGAAGTTGGAACTACTGCTCTATCTTTTGTAGTCGCTCATTGAATTGAGCTACGTTCATAGTGCTACTGCATTAATAGTCGATCGGCATGGTGACTATTGCCTTAATATAAGGGTATATAGGAAAGATTTTAAATTTGGGGAGAATCATAGCAACCTTTTAGTATTACTGCCTCACGTGCCTTCAGGTAGCAAGACTAAAGACAAGTACATGTGTCATGGAATTGTAGTTATATTGATGATAGTTGGTCCAGGCGAAGTGGGTTAGAGACGAAAGTCAAGGGAGAAGAGCTGCACGAGATATACCGAGAATGTAGGGTAATACTTAGCTCCCTTACTTTAAAAGATTCTTTGACAACGTAAGAATTTATTTGTGTTATGCCAAAAAAAAAAAAAAAAAAAAAAAAAAAAGCGATAAGTAAGGATTAACCAAACCCGGTGGGACAATATCACCATTTGCACTATCGCTGAGCGCTCTTCTTTTCATTTATTCTTCCTTTCCTTCCCATTTCCCAATTTTTCCAACCACAGTCAGTCCTTGCGCCAGTCTAAACTCCATCAATAGTGCCCCGGCGATGTAAGCTTTTTGAATGTTTCTTTGGTCCTGTTAGGTATCCTCTGAGAGCGGAGCTCATCCTCATCAACAGGCAATTGGCGCGTGCCCTCGAAGCCCTAGGCCCGTTACTGGAGCAGCTTCTGGATATCACCGCGACACCGGGCATCTCCGTTGGCGTTTTGCATCATGGCGAGGTCATCCATACCGCGAACTATGGATATCGGAATATCGAGCGCCAGCTCTCCCCCAACACTGATACATCCTGGTTGATTTGCTCCATGATCAAGGCCTTCACATCTTCCCTGATAGGGATGCTTGTCGATGAGGGACTCCTTAGCTTTTCAACCCAGCTACAAGGAATCTTCCCCGAGTTCCAGCGTCAAGATGCCCAAGCGAACATCACGATTGAAGACCTCATGAGCCATAGGACTGGTCTTGCACCCATGGACAATCTCTGGTTTAGCTCCTACAATGACATCCTCGTCGACAGAAACCAAGCCATCCCGATCATGAGTTATGCTCCAGTTGCCGGCCCGTTCCGCTCTTCTTTCAACTACAACAATATTGCCTACGAAATTCTTGGACAGGTTTTAGAAAAGGTGACGGGCTTATCGTATGCAGACCTCCTCCGTCAACGCATCATCGAGCTCCTGAAGCTCAATAGAACCTTCTACGCGGGAGAAACTATGGATGACAACACTGCCAAGTCCTATGCGGCTCTTGCTAACGGCTTATCACATGAGCTGCGCCCGTGAGGTTATGGGGATAATCTTTTGATCGGACCAGGGGGCGCAATCCGTAGTTCTGTCAAGGATTTGCTGTCTCTGTACAAAGCTTTAATGGAGGCAGCTAATTCGCAGGCATGGACGGCGGCTATCACAAATCCGTTCAAACAAGTCCCGGAACTCTTCGGAGGGAAAGTCGGTGTTGGTTCAACATCTTTGCGAGAGTACAGCTATGCCTCTGGTTGGATCCGAGCGCAGCTACCCGCCATGGTACACCTATTCGCTGACTACTGGCCTCCTGTCCTTCTCGAAGGCGCCGAGTCTCGTTTGATGATACACCACTAAGGCTATATAATGGGCAACGCCGGAATTGTTGCTCTTTTCCTAGAAACGTCGACTGGAATCGTCGTTCTCGGTAACTCTGTAGGTCTGACTGACGCAATGAGACTATTTGGCTAGATCCTCGTTGAGACGACGTTTGAGAATGACTTCAATGCTACCACTTACACCCGATTTGCTCGTGAAGCTAGGGACTACTTCGTACAATATGTCCACGATCGGAACGAAGAGCTGTTAGCGAACAAGACCGCTTTGGCACCTATCAATCCATTAAACGCATACGTGGGCAAGTATTACAATAGTATTAACAGCGTTTTCGTTGAGATCAAGCTGAATGGGGATAAGCTTCAAGTAGCATTTCTGGGCGTCGATATCGACACTTATGAACTGCATCCATACCAAAACGATAGTTTTTTCTGGACACTAAGTTTTGATGAAAGCGCAAAACGCGCAAGGCTTCCTTGGTTCCCCGCTGAGTATTTCATACTAAAATTTGGCTGTCGGTCTGAACCGTCGTGGTGGCAGTTCGGAAAAGAAGTCGACATGGGGTGTTTGACGTGGAAACATGAATTTACAGTGTCCGGTGATGGTGAAGCGTTTCGAAAGGAGCATCGAGGTCATGGACCAAGCGGAGTGAATAATGCAGTCGGATCGCAGCAACCTGCAGATCTATAATGGACACAGTTTGTAGCTAGGTAGTAAAGTTATTAGTAGTCATAAATTTTACTTTCCTACCCAGAAACTTACGACATGTATGCTATAACAGGTAGCTGATGTGCATTTTGTGAGTTTGACTATATAGTTCGCAATCTTCTGCTTTGCGCACTATTGATAGAATAGCGGCAATTTTCACATATCCTTCACATACCTCATAGATACCTCTATTCAGAGTTGTTTTTAAGGCCAAAATGCAATCGGCGCTACCATATCAAACAGAAACCGTACACGCTAGCCTAGAACGATCAGATAGTCATGAGTTAATCGTTTTAGAATATTCGGGCCTTGTTCGGACGTTATTACCTCCAGCTACAAGCGTAGTTGATGTCTTTGCTGGTCAAAGCTTCGTCATTGACGGGTGCGGGATGACTGGCCAAGTAAATTGTACTCGTAGCACCGGGTGTAGAGAATCCGGCGGTTAGACTCGTGGAAAGAGGGGAAAGACGAGAGCTTTGTTTGGTGAGGCATTCTTAGCACAGCTTTCTAAATGTCTTGCTGCCACAACCAACAATACAACCAAGCGCATGTGCGGTCATGATGGAGTAATTATAGGCGGCCTCTCCAATCGGCGAGATATCAGATTGGTCTTTCACCTGCTCTTCTTGTCGCTTACCGCTCCTGGTCTCCTAGGAGACTTAGATTGGATCTACCCTTTCAGATCAGCTTGTAGTGGGTGAATGGGAAACGCTTGAACATACGTATAACTCTACCCCAACTACGTGAGAAAAGATAGATAGCCAAGAACTCATGCCATAAGACAGGTTGAACGCGGCGGCGAACGGCACCTTGTTCGGAGCAAATACATCGGCGTCAACTATGACCCTACGTTGGGGGTCGTCTAAGCATTCAGGATACCAGCGCATTGTCTCTCCGCGAGATTTCAGGATGGAATTGACTTTATCGCACGGCATCGCTAGATAATACCCGCCGATGAGGGTGATGGACAGAGCGCCGAGCGTCATTATTATCCGCATAGTTATGACACTTCCCGCCTACGCAAATGTCAGTCATAGGTTAGTGTATACCTAAATAATTATCATACTTGTACTGCCGCATCAAAATATGTACGTAAAGAAAAGGAAAGGAAAAAGAAGAAGAAGAGGAGACGGAAGGGAACAAACATAGAACCAAGACCTCAACATCCACTGTCTATGGTGCTGGATGTCGCCGCGCCTGATACAGATATAACCAGCAACTTGGGCAACCACGAATATCAACAGGAGAAGACTCGTCCCAGACTGCGACGCCAGGTCACCACCGAACGCATACCGGATAGTCGGGAGAGCCGCGACGGAACCGACCAAGCCCAAAGCGATGGACAAGTAGCCTGAAACGCGATGGATGCGCGCGAGCGGAGGTCTGCGGACTACGGGAACGAACTGGATCGCGGCCAGGATGCCTGCCGGCAGCACACACCATAAGTGTGCCTTTATGCCGAGTCGTGCCGCGCTGGAGCGGGTGAAATAGAAGCATTCCCCCGGGAGCGCGCCGATGCGGCCGGGGCCAGTAGGGCAGAACACTGAGTCGAAGTCTAGGAACCGGAGGCTGATGACTGAGAAGATAGCGAGGGTGCCGCTCGCGAGAAGCCATCTCCATTGTTGGGCCTGTCGGGTAAATCCGAGTGTGGTTTGGGGGAGGATTGACATGGCGGTCTATCCTTTCGAACTAGAACTCCAGGGCTATTTGATTTCCCTCTGAAAATTGTGTTTCTTTCAGGGGTCGACGACGTACATATACACTACGGCTTCCTCGAGGGCGTCCGGTAAGTAGAACTTCAGAATTTGCGTCTCTAAGTGATATACGTACACCAGACTACCGAGATCAGCATAAGCTTCCCTCACAGTGCGCTAGCGTCAGAATCCTCCCTAGTATAATACTAGCTCACATGGGCTCAGACAATGGACATGCGTACACAGCAACGTCAGGGGCTGAAGCCAAGGCTCTAGGCTGCTGCACAGATTTATTAGACGTCGTTGGTTGGCTTCTAAACATGGTATACACGGATTCCGGAAACATAAGTACTTCAAACGTGAAGCCATAGTCATATAACAGCGTAGGATAACTTGTCTTGGCTCACTAAACTACCGTACCTACCATGAAGGGTTAGCTTACTAATATGAAATACATAGAGACGGGGCGGTGTGCGGTCATAACGCAGTTAGATGTCCCATAGTGTCATCCTTCAAATACCTAGCACCCGGATGTGCCATTGATGCGACGTGGGGTTTGAGCGGAGAACTGTAGCCGGGGCGGAATATCGGGACTCGATCAGTGCCGGAATTTTACCAGAGGTGCCATGTTCTCCAATTCGGTTCTCATTAACCCGGAGATGCTCAACTTACACGTGGAAGGCCCGGGCCGTGAGGTCGGGGGATTATGGAGGTGCGATATGTGCCTTTATGATCATGTATAGGTATATACATGAGTATATCAGCAGCTCCCATTCTTGTTGCACCCCTCACGAAAACCGACAAGAAAGTATCCAACCCCAAAATGAGAACTTTCCTAGCTTTGACGGTTGTCCTATCAGTAGCAAGCGGCGTCGCGCAGGCGAGAGGTTCTCTCAGGAGCAACGTTCAGCTGTATCCCGCCGACGGCCAGCGAGGCGTCAACCCTGACGTACAACTGAAGCTCATATTCTCATCTCCACCGTCGATAGGCTCATCAGGTAAAATCAATGTCTACGACTCAGAAGATAGTAAACTCGTCGATACGTTAGACTTGTCAATCCCGTTCTCTCCGAGTCCCTATGGTAACGGGTCTACCAAAGCCAATTATACTGATACGACCAAGTATCAAACCAATATCATCGGTGGCCTAGATTTCTACTTTTATCCCATTATCGTCCGGAACAACACTGCTACTATTTACCTCCACAACAATCAGCTCACCTACGGACGCACTTACCTCGTCGAGATTGAACCGAGTGTATTAAAGCCGGCGAATGGTTCATTCAGCGGGTTCACATTAAACCAGCCGTGGACATTCTCAACAAAGGCACATGGTCCGGGTGACGGCGTGACGAAGGTCGTGGTGGCGGCAGATGGTTCAGGCGATTTCAACACGGTACAAGGGGCAATCGACTGGGCACCCGCCAACCCAACCCGGCGCATAAATATCTATGTCGAGGCTGGGAACTACGAAGAGCTCGTGTTCTGGCAGTACAAGTCGAACCTGACCATCCGGGGTCAAAATCGTGAGAAGACGATCGTGGGATACCCCAACAACAGCGCCTTCAACCCCCCGAATCGCCAGGGTCCCTCTCGCAGACCCGCGTTCTCTTTCCGCGGAGTCTCTGACTTGCAGCTTAGCAGCTTCACCATCAACAACTACTACACAGGCCAGGCCGAGGCCCTGCTCGTGGACGGTGTACGAGTCGTCCTGGACCACATTTCGCTCAGCGGGGCCGGCGACGCCTTGACAACATACGGCACGATTTATGTTGTCGATAGCCAATTGACTGGCATGGGCGACACGGTGTTAGGATACGGAAGCGTGTATTGGCTGCGTAGTACAATTAAATCGCTCAGTGCTGTGACGTGGACGCGAACGGTGCAAGGAATCCATGGCAACATCTTTGTGGACAGTACCATCATCGGGGATGGCAACTCGACATTTGCACGTCTGCCCGACAACTCGGGTGGCGTGATGGACAATTGGCCATATGCTGAGATGGTTCTCATCAACACCAGGACGGACGGAATTGCTGCCGTGGGTTGGGGTCCAGTGCAAGGGGCCCCTTTTGATAGTAGCCGGGTCAAGTTCTGGGAGTTCAATACCACCGACCTACAGGGGCAGTCAGTCGATGTGTCTCAGAGGCTGAACATTTCCAGGCAATTGACACTGCCCACAGATCGGCAGATTATCGAGGAATACAAGAACCCCGTTAATGTTTTGGGAGGATGGCAGCCCGTTGTACTCAAGGGCTGAGGCAATGATGGCGTGTACCTAACATGTTCTCAGCCGAGACAGAAGGCAAAGCAATTGAAAGGCACAAGTTACGTACGCATCAGTTGCCATAACGTAACGTATTCTCAAAAATATCAGTAAAAAGCTGCCGAGGTACTTTTTCAAGTGTACATTTTGCGTGACAACACTGCGGAGAGCTGAAAGCTCTCAAGAGTCGATGCTCCTACGCTTCTAGACGCGTATGATGACCATCCATTCTATATCAATATACAATGTCGAAGTTTCGTGACTGGCTGCAGTATTCAGTCATGGCAGTTGTTTTCTGAGACGGGGCCGTCCTAGTCTGTTACGCGTCATCCTTAGTACGGTGTTGGTGATGGGCCAGACGAAGGGTAGTTCGTAAACACAGCCAAAAGATGTGGAGGGATCGCCAAGCCCTTCTAGACCGATCTATCATCTGTGCAACACCGCTGAACCGAAACTTGGGTATCCGATGGCAGGGAAACCGGTGTTCCGAATTGAGGGGCAACACGTTTCTATAAGCCGCCGTCCAATATCAATTCGTGCTCCGGTCATACCAATCATTGAGGATAACTTGAGCATTTTGTAAACATAACAGTAGAGAAGAAATGAAATAGAGCTATCAGTTTGTTCACCTGATTGCCAAATATTTGGTTTTGTTCGTGGTTCACCTGAAGTTGACTGTAACTAACTATGTCTTTGTTGAGAATAGCCAGAGCAGAGCTCGCGTTCGAGTGCCGAAGCAGGAATTGTACCGGTATATGGGCTTCTCTCAACGCACTAGGCGTGTACTTATGTATGCCTAAGCGGCCGAACCAGGGTCTCAAACATACGATTGACACCTAAGCAAAACAATACCGTCATTGACAGAAAACAACAACCTTAGGCCACTAGGCTCAAACTCCACATACCTACTCCGTACTCTGCTTCTTACAGCGCCAGGCTAAAATATCGTCGTGAATCTCACTATTGGCATTTCCAGTGGAGGGGGTTGTAAATTGAGACTTTAGATTGGATACATAGACGTCATTTTCGCATTGAATGGGCAGTAACGGGTGTTTACTTATTTACGACCTACCTACCTATCTCCAATTCTCAATCGTACCGTACATAGTACCATGGTGACCTCTTAAACTAATGATCAAATCTTACCTACAGATACACTTTTTACCTATTACCACATATCTAGGCGATAGCACTTACAAAAGTGATGTCTTTACCAGTAACGCAATATCCCTTTGTCATAGTGGCATCCAATTCGATCTACAGGGGCCTAATGCATCCAAGCTCCGCCCAGAAAGCTTGTTTTCCAATTGCAGGGGTGGGAAAGTGGTAGCGTGGGGATGCGACAGTCAATGAGTTGGCTAATCTAGCACGTCGCTATGTCGTCATACAATCACATCTACTCCGTACAAAGCAAACGATTCCCTAGGTATGAAGAGGTATTTATATTCTACCTGCCTTCAATTTACGACGATTTCCTATTCTACTAGTAGCTCAAGCAGAAAGTTATCTAAGTTAACGCCCTCCTTGTCATACTATTCACGATGTCGTTGTCTCGCCATGTATGTACCTGTCTAATGATTTCGACTACTTCTTGCTGACGGTTATTAGGTTGACCCAGAAGAGCTCGTAGAGCGTCTTCACGATTCTCACATTACTGAAGGCGGCAAGCAAATCCGCAAGCTCATGACCACTTCGCATCTCACTCCGTACGGGACTAGATACGCGAGTGAGATCGAAGTGCCCAAGTATCGCATTCCTCAGGAGGGCGCACCAGCCGATTCAGTCTATCAACTCATCCGAGATGAATTGGACCTAGATGGAAAACCGAATCTGAACCTGGCCAGGTAAATACTCAGTTGCCACTGCCAGACAGACCTCCCTGACACCTTTTAGTTTTGTCGGCACTTACATGGAACCCAATGCGACTCAGCTTATGACGGAGAACTGTAAGTATACCATAACAGCTACCTCCGCCTTGACCCAGCTCTTTCACGTGCCGGATTGCTCACTTTCGGTGTTAGTGTCCAAAAATCTGGCGGACAACGATGAGTACCCAGCAATGATGGCCATCCACGAACGCTGCATCAGCATCCTCGCTCACCTCTGGGGTGTCAACCAAGGTGAGAAAGCAGTAGGAACCGCCACGACAGGGTCTTCAGAAGCCATCCATCTAGGCGGTCTTGCAATGAAGCGTCGCTGGCAGGAGCACCGTCGGGCAAAAGGTCTCGACACCTCTAAGCCTAACATCTTAATGGGCGCCAACGCACAGGTGGCCTTGGAGAAATTTGCCCGGTACTTCGAGGTGGAGGCGCGGATACTCCCTGTGTCGAAGGAGAGCAATTATCGATTGGATCCTAAGCTTGTGGAGGAGAATATTGATGAGAACACCATTGGTGTCTTCGTCATTCTAGGAAGCACGTATACCGGCCACTACGAACCGGTCGAGGAGGTCTCTAAGATCCTTGACAGATTCCAGGAGCGGACGGGTATTGATATCCCTATCCATGTTGATGCTGCGTCTGGAGGATTCGTTGCCCCATTTACGGAAGCTAAGACGGGAGGAACTAAATGGTGAGAGGATTCCCGTGAACGGTATTGATCCTTCTGAATAAGTGCTAATGACATACTCAGGAATTTCGAGCTACCTCGTGTAAAATCCATCAACGTCTCCGGCCACAAGTACGGTCTCGTATACGCCGGAGTAGGCTGGATCATCTGGCGCGACGAGTCATATCTGCCCGAGTACTTAATCTTCGAACTGCACTACCTTGGCGGCACAGAGAGGTCATTCGGACTCAACTTCTCGCGTCCCGGTGCACAGGTGATCGTACAGTACTACAACCTCATCCACCTCGGTTTCCAAGGCTACCGCGAAACGATGGAGAACTGCCTCGCCAACGCTCGTCTGCTGTCCAAGTCTCTGGAAGCCACGACCTGGTATGAATGCGTGTCTGAGATCCACAAGCCGCGCTCAGGCGCCGCAGGCGTCATCTCAGGCGTAAAGGAAGCCGTAGCCGGAACTGAGGGCGAGACCTCGGCGGATTACATCGCGGGTCTCCCGGTAGTCTCGTTCCGACTATCAGATAAATTCCAGGAAGAGTACCCCAGCGTCAAGCAGGAGTCCATCTCGCTCCTCATGCGCGCACGCCAGTGGATAATCCCCAACTACGCGCTTCCGCCCAACGAGAACCAGATCGAGATCCTGCGTGTCGTCGTCCGCGAGAGCATGAGCTTGGATCTTCTGGACCGGTTAATTTCGGACTTGGTCTCTGTTACGCAGAGTCTGATGGACAAGCAGGGCTCTGATGTCTCTGCTCTCAAGCACAAGGATGCTGGTAGTGCTGGGAAGCATGGCGAGACTAAGTACTCCCGACAGCCGACGTCGGAAGGTGGTGTTGTTAAGCGGTTGGAGGACGGTATTCATAGAACTGTCTGTTAAGCGATTGCCTACTTTCTCTAACTCTAACTTAAATTATT
This sequence comes from Xylaria venustula, assembly GCA_022578775.1. Classification (NCBI taxonomy): domain Eukaryota; kingdom Fungi; phylum Ascomycota; class Sordariomycetes; order Xylariales; family Xylariaceae; genus Xylaria; species Xylaria venustula. Next base: position 22,570 of record MU389349.1, on the reverse strand, counting down.
AATAATTACCACTATTGTCAGTTATTCATCATCATCATAGTTCAATTGGGTTTTTATTCATGCAGTGTAATTCACCAAGATTTCTGGGACCAAAAGCACCTCGCGGTTATGATGATCGTCTCCGCATTCGGTGTGTTTTGGTGTCGGAGTTTGCTCCGGTAAATAGCAGAACCAATAGGCAGTTTGTGCCAGTATCGGTTTGCTTAAAGTTCTGAATCCAATCGGTTACCTTCTCCCTCCGCATCACCCGTCCTGATCCGCAAGAGAAGAATTGGAGTTTTGGTAGTTTGCTAAATTAAACGGGTAAGAGATCAGGGAATCGGGATGTTGTATTACCTTAGAGTCTAACAAACATGCTGGATAAAATGAACAATCCGAATAATTATTATATCCGCCTTTATCTTGACAGAAAAAGAAGAAAAGAAGATATTTAAAATGTATATATAATCATAGCACGCGCAAAGTATTCAACGGATCTTGTCGCTCGTAGCTATAAACTCTAGGATATCAGCTTTCGATCTCATAGCACGCTCAAATTCTACGAAGGATGAAGGTAAGATAATTTTTTTCCCCGAGAGATACCGTCTGTATTTGTATCCTGTTATCACTAACTACAGTCCCTGATATATACTGCTCTAACACACTCTCAGTTCTCCCTCACAGCCACTTTCTCCGCGGCCTCTCTCTTGGCGCACGCCGCATCCACATCTACTATACGTACGATGAACAGTACCACCATTACTGTGTCTATCCCAGTTATATCTACCACGGTAACCACGACCTCATCGTCCTTTTCAACATCTACACCTGCACCTACCTCAACATCAACATCAACACCAACACCGACACCGACAAGATACATCATGCAGTGCGGCGGGGGCATGGATAGCCTCTGCAACGACGTCTGTTTCTGCGCCAGCCCTAACATGAATTGCCACGCGGACCCGTCGGGGCGGTGTTATCAGATGTGCAGTTGCGTCGCCGAAAGCGTGTAGCGATACATACGTGGTACAGGAGAGGAAAGCGCCGTGGGGTACAGGCACTGTTGAATCGGTCAGGTATCTAGCATATAAGCACTTAGGTCAGGGGGGTTATGTGGACTAGGTAGTGCCAATAGGTGGACGAAGTGTGGACAATGTATATGAGGACACTTTGATGTGTAGTTAGGATTTGCTTTATATGATCTATGTTCTAGGGGTTCTTTTTCAAATAGATTACAAACTATTTCACGTAGAATTTGTCAAAATACGAGTGAGAAACTGACATGATACTCGCCATTTATCACGAGAGACGTAAAGGAGGTATGGATATAGACTCAACTTGACCATAATTTACTCCTGATTCCAGGTATTTGACTGGTCTAGCTAACCTGATTATTTGACGTGGCCTAATTGCTTAACTAAATGGCTCAAATTATTTCAAAAGCTTTATAATAGTTGTAGTGCTTTGCTTTTTACTTTCACAGTTTTAGTTTATCTTTGACTGGATGCATTATATCGTTATTACTTGGTTGTCTTTTGGCGGCTGTTCTTTTCCTGTATATCTTTTTTATATTGTATATAGTTTGAATTCCATGACAATAGGTAACATGAACATAACTACAGGTATGGTAAATACTAGTATATATAAAGAATGCCTCAAAATTATTGCTGCCAGGATCTCTAGCGAACTCTCGCAATATACCAAGCCCTACAGCCAATTATTACTTTGTTCTGGGTAGTCCTGATAGTAGTTCATGGATATTACCGCGAGATATATATATATGAACAGTTAGATATCGCCAAGTGAAGTATTCTGGGATATTTGCACAGCGACAAGTTAGTTGTTCTGCCTACGAGACTCAGATATAATTAGATCTAATGTTGCCCGTCCTCCGCACGCTTTGGATCACGGCTTAATGACCTCGTTTTGACTTCAACTGGAGCGACATATGTATATATATATATATATATATGCATAGATTTATGTTTGCATTATTATTGTGTCTCAATATTATCTCCTCTTTCAGAGGGAATGAGTTTGCTTGGCTAGAAGATTCTATGTAGTTGGCGTTTAACACACACTGACCGTAGAATATTGCATTTCTAGTTAACCCGGCGAGTTGGAATCGGTCACACTATATATTCAAATTACACATACGAATATCGCAGCGAACTATTCAGACATATTGATGTTCTCGAACAAAGAGTAATAATGAGTATAGGACAAGTGGTGATGCTCAACTAGTCACTGTAGAATGAATGTATCAGTGGGAAGTCAAAGGCTTCTATCCTTCGAGAGACAATATACCAATCAATGCTCTTTGGTGTCTCGCGAGATTTAACAAACTGCATGTGTAATTCAAGTCTAGGCATTCAAGAATTATAGAAACATGAATGCTTCGAAGCCAGAAGCTAATCAATGTAAGAATGGCCATTGCTTGTCTGCCCAGTCAGGATATGTCGTATCATAGACACATAGGATATAATATGTGATTCACGAAAAACTCTCGGATTAGGGGTAGATTGTATTCATATATATGGTCTACGAGAGATGCTCCAAAAGACAAATAACCACCTCCAATTTCTATCGATCCCAAAGTTTGATTTCCCAGCCTGCCCGTCGAAGACTGCCCATCGAAGAAAGAGAAGAATAAAACTGAGACATGCGAGTAATGCCCTTTACGCAAATAACAATGTACCTTCTTCACACGTGGTGGTATGGCTCTCTGTTCATTGCTTGTGAGGTATATCTCGCCCCCCGAGTCCAATTTATACAGTCTCCTCATGTCTCCTTGGCGTCCCTGTCTTCGTCAAGGAACGAATTATATTTGACAACGGTGAGATACGGGGACACGGTCTGGAAAGTCTTTGAGATCTACCCAAAGAAGAGCTCTATAGTATATATATATATATCTATATATAATTTGTCTGTCTCATCATCTGTGGCCGTGGCCGTGAGTTGTTATGTCTACCAAGGTTAAAAAGGGGGTGAAGTCGCAAGTCACATCTTCAGCTGCTGACCCGTGACAAAGTCATTTCAAGTCATCCTGAGAAAGGCGAGGGAGTAACATCCACGAATTGGGTTATACTCAGTTAGCTGAGAGAAAATTCACTGCAAAAGAACGAAAAATGACCACTTATGGAACTAATTGGAGCTCAAGAGGATATGAGGGAAGGGGCCCATGAGAGCCTCATTCTTTCACGTCCAGCGGTAGACTACATTGATCTGTATGAATCAGTTCCGGAAACCAAACACAAGGCTACGTCAAGGCTTCAATTGTTGCACAATAGGATCTAAAGGCTCCGAATGTCGACACGCTACATACAATCTGAAGTAAGTCGTTCACAACAAGACAGCACAAAGAAAATATCTCGAAACTCATTAGTCCCGGGAACTGAAATATCCGCGCCTCATACCAAAACGTCATTCTCATAATATGAAATCTCACGGCCCTAGCATATCTTGAAACGAAGCGTGATATGAAAATGAGCTGAGAGCTGGCTGACTAACGGCCAAGCCGGCGCCGGATACTCGTTCTCTCAACGGCGGCTCGCCACGTGCTCAGGTCCTACAAGTAGAGCACATATACACGAGGTTGGCAAAAGTTTCTGATTTTAGGCAAACTTAACATTCTCCCCATCTGCTTAGTATGCGAATCACTACAGCGTCGTCCAGCTAACGAAGTGTCAATTTCCGAAAATGACTCCTCTGCTTATTGAAACCGTACAAGCGCAGCTCATAATGGGCTGGTATATTTGCTAGTTGTACTCGCTAAGAGACATTTAAACCCGTCAATGGATATGACTAGGCTAAGTTACCTACAGGCATCTCGGCTTTCCCCGTTCCTGGTTTCGGCCGAGCACTAACTAACGGCGGACATTCAACTTTTCCTCTATATAGTACCTTTAACCCAACGCTAAAACTTACTTATACGGTAGATGTATATGTTGAGGTTGGTGTGACATGGAAATTGGAATGATTGATACCTAACTGCCGGCACAGAGATTGTCTTGCCTAGACGGAAAATTGAGCAGGTACCTACTGTGAATGCGGTAACGGGTAACGGGGAACCAATTTTGGAGGGAAAAAAATGGGGAGAGTTTTACTGTAAGGCTGTTGCATCTCGCATACATACCGATGTGTCCAAGCAGGTTTCCCTGTTTCCTGACGCACATTAGCCTCTTCTTGGCACTATGAACTGTACGCCAGATCACGATCGCCTATTGTAGCGCAAGCTTGGCGGTTGATGGCGGTCAGGCACGGTGAGTGTGAAATTGCTGGGATATTATTCGACCCGGTACCGAATTGCGCCATTACGGTGTGGATAATTGTGATATCAGTATGTGTAAGTACCTATTCAAAGTGCATCATCTTGATACACATTTATCGCTGAGGCTGCTTTTGAACCAAGAAAACGTTGACGCAGATCCAGTGGCGCCTGGTAGATGAATCCCACAGTGCGTTTCATACGGTGTATAAGGATCGACGAACGCGTTCCTGGAGAAGCCCGCGGAGATTTATTTCGGGAACTGGCGGAGAATTGGGGTGGAAGAGTTCAAAAGTGTCGTACGTGTAAGTAAGTAGGTATGTAAGTATGGCCGAGTAAGTAGATCTCTAACCAACGCTACTGAGTATGGCATATCCATGCCTATTTGCGAGCTTGTAGAGGCGCTAGATCGGGACACCTTCTATCCGAGATGACAAGGCCTGAAAGATGCAATGATTGGTGATTTAAAGGATACTGCCGAGCCGAGACCAATGTCATTATCATGGTAGAGGAGGCGACAGGGTGAATTGTAGAACACCTATGCCTTATAGGGTGTTGTGCTTCCTTTTTTGGAGTCTACGCGAGAGTTGTGCGTCATTTCTGGGGTTGAAAACGGCAGATTTCCCCTGCATAGGAGATTAGATAGAGGGACAGCCACGGCGCCGGATCTGCACTACGGCGGAGTGTTGGCGAGACGCCTCACGATCGTCGATGAGAACCAGCGGGCTTACGTGAAGGTCCAGATGAAGGATGAATGCTACGTAGCCAACGCTAGGCTAGCGCAGAATTAGTGAGGAACCATTGCGTGAAGGTGTTAGTTAGCGATCTTACAGTATAAGTCGGTTGTGGGGGAGAACCTGCCGGGGCGGAAGGTTTGTCCCGCGTAAAATTATTTATTACATACCGGTACCTATGTGCTGCGTGCGTAACATTCGTTCGTTGTTCGATATATGATTACTTTTGCCGTCTCGGGCCATGTGGCGCTAAATCCCGGGAGTGAGAAATGGCCGACGAAAGGAACCAGTAGAAGAGCATATCAGGAGTTTGCCATATGTCACTTTTTAGTATGAAATCCCACGCGATCGACGGGCAGGCGGCTCGAGATATCAAGGCACGTTGTGTATATGTGTGAGGAGTTATACCTACACTAGGAGCGGGAAAGATAGGTGGGCACTGCGCGCTAGGCCTAGTGAACTAGGTATTAGTAAAGATGGGAATCTTGACAAGGCCCATGGAAAAAAATAGAAGTCCATTCCAAGGCACACCCCCTGTGTCTTGGAGAGCAAGGTGCCGAGGGTGCTTGTCGCTACCAATAAACAACACCCGTCAAGAATTCGTTGGGATTAAATCATGAATTATCGCAGATACAGCACTTACTGTATGTACCTAAACCAGGAGTCCTCTTCCCAAAGGAGTAGGTAAGCCGATGCCTAGCCGATGCCTAGGGTCGAATATAGGTACTTAACACATACCGGTAGCTTTAGGCAATGTCATTCGAGTCAAGCAGGGCGAGGCGCGAAAGTCAGGAATGAGCTACTGTCTTGAATTCCGTCGCAATGGGAATCTATCTCACGCGCAGACGCGTTTATGGTGTGATGTTGATCTTGGTACCTGATTCGAATCGGTTAGTTCTTGGTCAGATGCAGGTGGAGACTCACTTCTCCGCCTGGCTTGGTATAATGTAGAGATTAAATTGTTGGCGAGTATACTCGGTAAATGGTTGTGTGTTGCACCTATGTACTAAGTATGTTCATGTAGTTTCTCACAACCTGCACGCTAACAAAATGCACAAAAGAACAAGTTACCAACCCGAATATGCTAAAGGGTAATTTGACAAGCCACTAGGCGTGATTGTGCGACATTGATAGCAGCCTTATCACAACACTACTGTAGACAGGTAGGTACTGTAGGTACGTTGGAATAAGGCTGTTATAGAAGATAACGTTGGGGGGTTAGGATGCGCTTCGAGGGAGTTGGTAACAACCCCACGCGAGCCACGTTCATCGAAGTAACAGTTTTGTCGGAGAAGCTCTTTCAACAAGGTTGATCTTGTTGATCCATCTTACGAAGATTGACCCATACTCAGTACTAAGTAGACCCAACGACGCTCAGGAACACAAAGTATCCACTGAGTCGTTACGTCATTGTCGGCGTGGCATCCCAAGCTTCTGCCCAAGCCACGGTTGATCTCGTACGGTATCTTGTGGCTTGTAAAACCGTTGCGCCATCCGTAGAGTGGGGGGGAGAAGCAGCAGGGGTGAGGACGTATCTTGCTTGGACTTAGGTTTTTTTTAAGGGTATCTATTTACAGATCATCAAGGTTGGAAATGTGTTTATCGGCTTCCTCTACGGGCGTGTTCACTGCAATGTCATTACCTAGTATGTAAATACTAACTAACAACAGTCTTTGCGGTAACTTACCATCTAGCACAAAAAAAATCGAGAATCGTATACTAAATAGCGTACGTTTATCGGGGTTCTCTTGCTGATGGGACGACGTGGACCATAATCCATCCCCCTTTCCAACATCTTTTGACTTGTTTTGATTGGACAATCCCTGCAATCTTTGAATCTCTCACTCCGGCCTTCCGGCGCGCGCCACAGCTGAAGTCCCCTTCCCCCTGTGGCACCCTCCATGTAGTGTATGCTGCGTGGTACAGACTACAGTAGATACGTGGTGTAGGGTCGGAAATTTCATGGGGCCAAGCAAAGTCCTGCATGATTTATTTCGAACGTACATACACACACAACATGGCGAAAATGTCACGCTTCGGGGCAACAATCAGAGCAGAAACCAGAATGAGCAGTTGCGCGTGGCCAGATATCCGGCATCCTGTACCATGTAGTATGTATGTAGGCTTTACCTGTGTAGGTAAGTATCGAGTGGCAACAGCCGCAAGCACGGGTAATTGTTGTGAGTTGGCTTGTGCAGCTGCATCGCGGGAGGGCGAGCCTGTCGTTGTCATGCTGCCATCAGCATTTTCGTCTGGACACGGGATACAGCCTGACAGGGTGCAAACTTTTAGATCCAGCCGATATACACCACAGTACTTATAAGGTAGGGGGATACACTCCCCCGGTTCTATCCCCGGCTTATCCTGGAAAGCCTGGAAAGCCTGGAAAGCCGAGATACCTGAACAACCAACTTGTTCATCTGATTCGACACCGGCCGTGTTATTGAATGGAACGATAAGATGAGAACGGCCTGCCTGTCAATCTGCATGGCTTCGGTGAGGGCCATGGAACTTCGACGGCAGAAAGAGATGTAGGTATCTATTTGTTGGCTCGGGTAGTGGCGAGAGTGGTTCGGGATACGAAATCACTGCGCCAAGAAAGTCACTCTCCCATACACATTTATTTGTATGACAAAGACAAGCTTTTGCGTCCCGCTACCGTGGTTAGAAGAATTGTGCTATAAGTAGTGCAGATCAGGCTACTGACCAGGCGAGCCAGGCGAGCCAGGCACGCTGATGCATTGCTAGGTACTGTATGCGCCTGGAAATAGGGTGGCCTGATAACTGTAAGTCTACACACAGGCGGGTATGTACTGCGTAAGTGTAAGTGTGTATGTATGCAACTATATGTACTGGACGGGCGGTAGACATGCCAGAGGCAGCGCGCCATGCGACTCCTCGCGTTGACTTGCGCGCGGCCTCCCTCGTATTGCATTCTTGTCACGCAGTCTTGTCACGCATTTGCTTCCGACTTGCAGTGGAGACGCATTACGTGGTTGACAAAGCTCTTCTCTGTCTCTTCTGCACTAAGACGCGTCTAGACTCCCTGTAGTCTAGGGATGCTAGTAGCGATAAGCGGGCTGTTGAAAGAGAGCGAATACCGAAAATAGGTACTTGGACTAGTATACGTACTACTCAGCGTATCTTTGCGGCGTTGGTAATTCGTAAGGAAAGAAAAAAAAAAGGGACTACCTACTTGAGATATTGAGCTGGTCTGCCCTCTCTCCTATCTGCTTCCTTTCTTCTTGCCTTCAGGCTGAGAGTAGAGCTCAGGTACCTACTACCTTCTGTCCAAAATATATGCAGCATCTGCAGGCTACATAGAAACGACGTCATTCTAGTAAAATGTTTTATAGGAGGTACCGTGCCAGGTACCAATCAATACGACTTGGCATGCCGGAAGGAAACAAGAACCTTGGAAAAGACTCCGCACTGTGCACTTATCCCACCGATCTAGACCAGGGATCAGTACACAGCCACGAGCCAAGATTCATGGTTAGGCTCCAAACACGTCACGGTTAATCGTCTAGACTTGCAATTCCATCGCTTGAATAGAGAGCTACAATACGTACACTCTCTACTAAGTATGTATATGGGAGTATGTGTGAATATGTGCTGTAGCAAAGTCGAAACATTTGGCATGTTACCTAATTAGTATGTTAAGAAGCACAACACAGTACGTTGTAGTTAGCCGTTTGCGGTCAGTTGCAGGGCTCCGACAGCCGCGCGTGCGGGAATCACACATTTACCGTACGTACATATCTACTTAGTAGGTGCAATAGGTGCAGCACAGCGCTTAAACTTATCGTGCCATTATACAAATAGTATATGTAAAGAATATTAGATAGGTACCTAAGATTATGTTCAGAGGAATAAGATAAGTACTAAGTAATTAAAGTAGGCGACCCCTGTGTCTATCCCGACAATCACAAGAATTGTTAAAAGGTAAGGCCATGTGAAACCCAGCCACGTTGTTAGGCGACTTAAGCTGTTTGCCCCAGAAGTTAAACAAGGTCTGCGCATGTTTGTACCTGCTTCGCAATAGCAAGATAATTATAATCACTGCAGGAAAGAGGTACGGTAGGTAAGCTTCCAAAATCCAAGGTTCCCGAATTTAGTGTAAATGCTTACTTACATGTAGGTCTATATATATAAGCTTAACACCTCGAAAAGATCGAGTAGGTATCAGCTGGATATTCAAGCTTTTATCAGCACTCGATGTGTGCAACTAGCTGCAGGTGGTAACAGACCTATCTATTATCTGCTTTGACTTTTGTGCTGGAATCCACTGGCACGATATCTAGCATGCTACGTATATTTAACATCTAGCTCCGTATCATCCATAATAGGTAGCCGTAGGCATGCGACAAGCAGTAATGTGCCCAAGGACTGTCTGCGCTGTGAATAGTGCACCACAAGTGCCAGCAGATGCCTGCTCAGGTATGGATGTTTACCTAGGTAGTGTAGTGTATACCTAAGCCGCATTGCATCGATAGTTCCCGACTATTCCGAATGAGCCTCCCCGCCTGCAGTATATCGGTGCTCACCCATACCAGATGCCAGCCAAATCGTGCGTGTACACGTCTCGACCATGATGGCGCCCTTTCCTGGTTTTTCACAGATGGCCTGATGTTGACCAACAGGCCTGCTTGCCTTATGATTATCGACTTACACTAGCGCTCCATACCGCTTGTCTCATCTTTTCGATCCTGCTAGCTGCTGGGCCACCGGAGTGCATCTTTTTTTTTTTTTTTTTTTTTTGGGCACCACACCTGAGTATATGCCTACAGGTATTTTTTTTGTCTGCAGGTACCTATTTGACATTAAGCTTAGGGACCTTTTAGATGCAACCAGAGTCTTACACTAACACCCAGTTTGTATACACCGTTCGGCTGATGTTGATGGAATTAATGTCACTGGTTTTTCTCTGCCGAGGAACCCCTGTTGCGACCGTTTAGTCTTGACCAAATATATCTAGACCAAAACCTCAACGCTTCAAGTAGAACAAGGAGGTCGAACAAAATGCGAAGAGAGACAACTTGTCCTCTTGACTTACACAGGTAGAATGCTTCCTACCTCTAACACACTAGTAGGTGCCCGCCCCTTTCTATAAATACAGTATAAGACACGGTGCAATTCGCACTCGACTGTCACACTGCCCTACCGGCTATACACCATTGTACCTACCACTTTGGAACCTGGCATGCCTACTGTGTACTCAGCCACAGATGAGCTCGTGTTATTACAGTGTTGTTACAGTGCCATTTCAATTTGGAGATTCCTTTTCTGGTCAGACAGGCCGGATCGCAAACGCACGCCTCGCATCCCCCTTATTCTGAGATCCCACGGATTCTTGGAGACAGGTAACAGTTAGTATTCATTCCCGCTCAGAACATGAGGGAAACTGTTAGACATATTATAATCGTAGTGTACCACTACTAGCCTTTTTTCTAGACCCATGGTGTTAAATTCGTGGTGTCTGTTCGGTACTGCCTAGTGATTGCCATGAGGTGTGCGCACTTAAAGTCTTGCTAGACTCGCTAGACACGATGTAGTCAGGCACTAGTGGTCTTAGTGCAGTCGGGAGCTTTCTCTCTCTTCCTGCTATTTAACACTGTTTTCTAACTCCCCAGGTACCTACCACTTACCTTTCAAGGGAGACGTATGTTTTTTGTAAGAATTCTATCAGTCGGTACACACAAGTCTACTGAAGAGGCGAGTATCTTAGATACCTATAATTATAACGAACACGCTGCATCACCTATGTAAAGTTGTGATGACGGTACCTACATCAGGCATGTATTTTAAGTTAAGGCAGTGTGCCTACCGCCTGTGCTCTCCCGGTTCTCCTGTACCTAACGGCCAGGTACCGTACCGACCTGCACACATGCATAGTCCAGGTACAAGCGCACTGTACACCACCCACTGTAGCAATATAGTTGCTACCCAGCAGATACAGGCGGTGTTAGGTACGTGTTAGGTACTTACATACCTGGCACGTCTAGGAGGGATTCTCTCTGTCCACCTTTATCCAAGGAACGCATATGTGCGGTACCTAGCATGCGGCCTTACTTACTCGTCTCGCTGCACCTGCGCCTTTCTTTTTTTTCCTCATTGAATACCTCTCTTCTCTCTCATTATCCTCCGTCTCCTCCCTCCCGCCGAGAGTTCGTCGCTAGACAACGCCCGCACCAACAGTCATCGCACAGCATCTCTCCAGCGAGCTGTCGACCCGACCGCCGTTGTCTGCCTCCTCCTCCTCCTCCTCCTCTTCCTCTTTCTCTCCACTAGACCCGACCCGCAACCACCCCCCAGGTTCGCCGAGTCGTTGTGTCCATTCGTTACCGCACTATTCTTTTTTGTCCCCTCTCTTTTGGTTGCCAATTACACACGACCCGGCGCCTGGCGACTACGACCGCCGCCACCCTTCCCCCGTCCGTCACTAGTTCGTAATACCGATCGACGCCCTTTACGACATAGACCATAGAACGTGCCTCAGCTACCGGTACACCACCACCACACCCCCCCGGCCTGAGCTATCGAACGTACATGTAGACTACCTGCAGCCGTACCGTACCGTACTGAACCTCGCGCCCTACCTATCTCGACTCGTGCTCTCTCCCTCTATTTGGCTTCGCTCGATCTTATCTCGTCCGTCTCTTGCTCGATCCTATCTCTCAGCAGCCTCTCTCCGCTCGTTACAATTTCAATAGCTGGCGTTGCATTGTTGGTGGCGTTGTGTCTTGTTCGTCGTCGAGGAGTCGTCTTTGTCGTCGTCGTTCTTCCAGTAATTGTCGTGTTGTCGACGTTATCGAGACCAGTTGTCCCATACCTATCATAGGCACACCATATCTTGAACTACCTACCTACTTACTTCTGAGTGTAACCCAATTCTCGGCCTTCAGTTTCTGCAGCTGTCCAATCATCGCTCCGGGCCCGGCCTCAATTCAGACGGCCGCTGTGAATGGACCGTTGCGACGCCTGACGATAACGCAGATCTGCAGCTGTTTAATTCTGTCCCGAGCGTGAAATACAACGGCTACCGAAAGCGGATAGCCTGCAATCTTGGGCGATTTGGAACATTGGTTTGCAGACTCCGGCAGGGACTATCGCAGCAGTCGTTGGAAGGCGTTGCACCCGCATCGTCGCGCGACTGGGGGCTGAAGACACTGTCAGACTAGCGCCTCTCTCTTGGCTAGGGTGGCCATTCCGACGCACTATCGTCGTCACCCACACACATCGCAGAAACCACTGCAATCTCGACGTCCATTGACCACTAGTCCTCTTCTGGTAGTCTATCATGGCTCCCGTAGCGCCCCGTCTAAAGATCCTCTCCGGTGCGTCTTATTCGTTTACACCACTCCGTGCTCTAATTTTCTCTTAAGAGGACCTCTCGCCTTCCCCTCCGTGTCACCTTTGAATTCACTTGCGTGTTTATGTCCATGTCTCTGCTAGCCTGAGCCCTTTCTTCCCCATTCCTACACTCGTTTGCCTTATTCAACTTTGGGGCGGGCTTGACGAACTGTTATTCTCTGCGCTAGTTGCTTGATCAGCTGTCATGGATGGTTCAGAGCTAATGCAAATATGTTCAGTGGGCGGTAATGCAGTTTCTGCCTTTCTGTCTTGGAGATTACAGGCCACGAATGCCTGCGATGTGACGCTTGTATGGAAGTCGGGCTTCGAGAGCGTCTACCAATATGGCATATCTTTCAAGTGAGTCTTGACTAATGCGTCTTCTTTGGAAAGCGGTCTTTTGACTTTTGATTAGATCGGCAACATTCGGCAACGAGCGGTTCAAGCCGCGACATGGTACGCTTCTCCCCTCGTCACCTGTCGCATTCATGGGATAACTGTCTAACGAGTTTCGCGCCCTGTACAGTGGTTAGGACACCAGAAGAAGCCGCACAGAATCGGGGCGGCGCATATGATTACGTCATTGTCTGCATCAAAGCGCTCCCCGACATCTACGATATTGCTGCCGTGATCGATTCTGTCGTTACACCCCAGCACACCTGCATTTTAGTTAATACTACTCATACCCTGGGTGTAGAAGCCACCATTGAGGAGAGGTTTCCAACCAACGTCGTGTTATCTCTCGTCTCCAACGCCGAAATTTTACAATTAGGAACAAGCGAGTTTGAGCACAGCGGTTCAACCGAAATTTGGGTGGGGCCGGCCAACAAAAACAACAATATTCCTTTAGCAATTCAAGAGGATATGGCTCAGGCTCTTGCAATGACTTTGAGCACAGGCCAGGTTGATTGCAAAGTCTCGAAGAACATCCGACAACAACAGTTTGAACGAGTAATTGGGTAAGTTAAGAAGCCGCTTGCTTCTATCGCTCGTCTGCTAATCAGTGCTGTAGGCCTATTGCATTTCATCCTGCTAGCGTTATTTTTGAGACCCCTTCGCATGCTACACTCATAGAGAAACCTGGCGTACGCCAGATGATCAATGGCGTGATCGACGAACTGATAACACTTGCAGATGCCGAGGGATGTACTCTGGGTGCCGACTTCAAAGAGAAAACCATCAATGAGTTGAGCCAGCCTTCTGATGCAACCAGCATTATGTGGCAAGACTACATTGCAAGACGGCCAATGGAAGTTGAGACGTTTCTCGGCTCTCCTATCAAATTGGCAGAGAAGTTGGGCATAAAACTGCCCCGCATCGAGACTCTATACGCAATTTTTTCCAATATAAACACCGTGAACCAGACTAGGTCGAAGGAGATTAATGGACTCCCCCCGGCGCCTCTCTCACCATCGTCGTCGTCTCCAATGCCTCGTATATCATCAGGCGGCCCCCCACGTCCTATGCCTAATGGAAACGGGATGCCTCGACCTCGGCCAAGGACATCGTCAAATTTCGGGCCACCAAATGGCGTACGCCGCCCTCCGGTGAATGGCGGTCCTCCAAACGGACAGCGCCCTTCGATGAACGGCGCTCCTAATGGGTATCATCCCCCTAGGCAACCCTCACGACGTGGATCCTTCGAAGATAATGACTTGGGCGAATTCAGTCATTTGGTTGTCTATGACGATGCAGAGGGAGCAAATGGTGGCGGTTTCTCCGGTGGCGAGATTTCAGATGTCGCACTGAGGGAGAGGGAGTTTCAATTGCGTCAGCGCGAGCTGGATCTCAAAGAGCAAGAAATGCGTATGCGACGAGGTGGACACGGAGGGCCAGGTCTAGGACCAGGGCCGCGGAGACGTGCCCCCCCTCCTATGCGAAACGGCGCCGGTATGTACGACGATGAAGACGAAGACGATGATTATTTCGACACTGGTGCCGGTCCTGTAGGCCCCACGATTGATCCTGACAATTTCGATATGATGAGCGTCACATCTCGGAAAAACCGTTCGAAGCCACCTCCAAATCAGAGTGACATCAGGTCAGGTCATCTCAACGGTCGAGAAAATGGCATGTCATCTCGGGGCAACCGTTTCCGGCCTAGTTTTGGGAGGAACCGTTCTAGTCAAATTATGAACTCCATTCCTAGTCTTCACGAGAATATTTTGGACGACCCTCTGATGGGTTATTCATCCAACCGGTACGGTAATGTCGACCGGGGACAAATCCACGCAGGGTCAAGGTCAAATTCTTTGACGGCTTCCCATCTACAGGACTTCCAGAACGGACCCGGCATGAACGGTGGTCCTGGCATGAATGGTGCATACCCCCGACGTGTTAGTCAATCGCCAGGAAATCCATACACGCCTTCCATGCGTGGTGGAAACGGACGGCCCTCTCCTCCTAATGGAGTGCAGCAACCGATCCCTCGATACCCCCCTGGCCATGGAAACACGGTAGCACCGCAACAAGTTGAACAACGAGTCGGGGTGAGCACTCTCCAACCACCCAACGTGAAGCCCATTCGAAGTCTGACCGGCAGTGCGAGTGCCAGCGCGGGGAGTGGTGATTCGACAAATCTAGGCTCGGAGCCTTCGGCGCATAGTAGCCAAAGCAGTCTAGGGCCACGACCTCCATTGGGGACTCGATAGTGGCCTGACACTTTCAGAGATACGCGGGTGAAGACTCTGCCACCGGCCGGGCGTGAAATCACAGCCAGCCGTGGCTGCTTTCCAGTCGTAGCAGTTGCAAAATTTCTCGTCATTCGGACGACGGCGCATTCATACCAGTTTAGAAGGATTCAGTTTGGATTACCACTTTTATGACCCACACATTAATTCTATTCGGCCGAGAGGAGCTACGTACATAGGCATTTGATACGACGAGACAGTGGTTATTTATTTCTGGTAATATTGCATTGGGATGCGGGTTCTCTCCTATTCTTTCGAAACGCATATACTTGATTCTCTTTTGTGTTTTCTCCAGCGAGAAGTTGTGTTCTATGTCGCAGTGTTGGGCTCGATAATGCTGACCTGGCCCTGATGTTTTCAACCCCGTCATTCGCGCTGTTCGAATGGTGTCGCACGCACGTATCACTCATGGTATTGCGAAGATGTGTAATGGTGAACGAATCGGGAGGCAGGGGAGGCACCCGAGGGATGTGTATAAACCGACAAGGCTACCAGAAGGCCACTCGAGTCCTGGTCCTAGTCTTTACTGCCTGGCATCGCAGTTGACTTCAGTCTTGGCGAATGACTGTCGGTCGCCAGTCTAAGCGTTGCACAAACACCACGATTACGAAGCAACAGATCTGGGCTGCTTGCCAGAACCTGGGGATGGCAGGTCCAGGTACATACAGAGTTTTGATCTTACACGGTACGCCACCGAACAAGGATTGAGCGAAACAAGACGAAGAAGAAGAAAACGAAAAATAATTCTGGTATATTAATGACGAAGGTTGCCTACTGGAGGAGCACATTTTCATTGCACTTTTTCGTGTGTCGGGTGGAATTAATATTATTTACATTGCTGTTAAACCATGGCTAGAGAGCACGGGAACCCAGGGGCGACAACCACATCAATGGGAGCAAGGGCTCTCTTATGGCAGGGGCGGGAGGAACCGGCGGTGAGTCGGGACAAATGGGACATATACATACACGACAAGAAAAGTGTACAAAGTCGGCGTGAGCAGCTCCGCTGGGGGGAAACATTGTTCGCGAGACGGAAGGACACAAGACTATAATCGCGATGATGATGAAAAATGACACATAGTGCCAGCCTATTGAGCTTTTATCTTATACTGTGACTATCTCGGCATGATTTGTTGACTGTCTGTTGTCGTAGCACTTTAAGACGTACCTAGTAGGTATGTTCGTCACGTTATTTATGTATGCGTGCTGCTAAGAGTTCATGTTGATGATCATCGCTAATACAGGTTGAAAGAATGTTAAGTTCTTAGGTACCTAAGGTAACCAACTAGAAGTTGGCGAACTCCTAAGGTAGACTTTGGTGTTTACGAGGATAAAACACTGTAGACGGTTTTTGCACCTCTTAGGCATTTCGCAAGGCAACTTAGTGGGGTGTCTACCTGAATGACGGGGCAAACATCAACGCCCAGCACCTACCTATAGGTACCTACAAGTAACTCAGGCTGTTACTCCGTACTGTACAATCAATCCATCCACCTGTTTAATCTTCTGCACATCAAACTCAACCAAGCCGCATTGTGATATAGGTATCGTTTGTCACGAACTGGAAGCGAAGCGTTCGTTAACCCCCACGCCAAAGCTTTTCATTTCATGCGCCCTCCCGAGCCGTCGGGCACCCGGATATTTATTTAGTGCAGATCTCCGCTCACTGGGGGCATTTGACGAATCCCCGATTTGCACCCCGCCGGGTGGTTACTTACATACAGTATTTACCGACAAGGGCATTTCGAATTTGCTTGTCGTCTGTTGTGATACCTACGACGGACTAGACACATCTTTTACGCTTGACTAGTCCAGCCGGCTCTGCTTCTGACTCCCGGGTGTGTTGCGTATCGCAGATTACGACGCGTCACGATACGAGCGATCTTGCAATCAACATTACTTCTTGTTGCCTTATCTCGTGCACTGCAGCTCCTGGGAGGGTAGAGAGAGGTGCTAGAGGTGACGCCACGTATTTATTGCACTCCGAAGAAGAAGAAAAAGAAAGAAAGAGAGGAGTGAGAGATACAGACAGGCTGGCTGGTAGGCTGTGGATAGGGCTGAGTCTTGGCTGCCTTGCTTTGCATTCGAAAGCACCGAAACGCGTACTTGGTACCGGAAGATTCAGTGATTGTGAGGGAATACGCACCGGTAGTGTATATCAATACCAGACGCACGCACGCACGCACGTCTCTGTCGCAGAAGGCTGTGTTGTTTGTCTCACGGGGGGACTTGGCTACCTAGGTGTGTTGACGACGACGAGTGTGGTGCGAGGGATCTCGGAAACATCGAGACAAGAAAACGAAGAGCAGCTCGACTGACACCCGACGGATGCCGACATAAAGCTTGTCTTGGCACGAGATCAAATCAATACTACCAGGGTTCCCTCTGGATTGTATCTGACGAATTACAATACAACTTGACTTACCCCTTTTCTTATCCATTTTGGGGTCCATCTATCTGCTTGTTTGTTTACTCTACGCATAAGCACTGCTGCAGAAGCGCCATTCCGATAGGCAAGTGAGTACTCATTCTCTACTCTGCTCCGTCGTCTGTCTGTCGACCCCCAACACTACTTGGTATCTACGAGCTGTACTATGTTCCCTTTACATACGCGAGAGTTGTTTACGCATAGGGGCAGGCTGACCGGGAACAGGGAAAAGTAAAAGGGGAAAGGGAGAACAGAAGAAGACAAAAAGATAAGAAGCAGACATGGCAAGTCGAGGCGGCAATACAGACCGCACGCTCGCCATGGGCAGCGGTACGACGAGGCCGTCCATGGCGCCGCAGGCTTCGGGAGGCGTGGTTAAGGCGAGACAATTGGTGAGTCCCTGCTGCGTTTCGTCTTTCTTGCATGATACCTATCTTATCTATCGTCCACCAGACAGCCTATCATGTTTTTCGTTCTTATTTCGTTCTATTTTCTTTACACATGGGCTGTTTGGCTCGTTTCTGGAGCTTCTTATCTGTGCCGCTTCCCTATATTCTCTTTTGCCACATACGCAACCCACTTAAGCCAAGACAAGGGCTTGGTAGTTGGTGTAGATGCGTATACTGCCATGCATGGATGCGCTCAAATGAATTCGGATGAGGAAAGCACCTAGATCTTGTGCGCGACTAGTCCTCCTTCAGCTCATAACTTTATTTTCCTTTTCCTTGTGCATACACACCCTCATTGCTGGACTCTGATCCTCAGTCCCTCAAATGACGTTATCTTCTAACTATGATGAATGAAATGAAAACAGACACACCTGCACTCGCAACTAGCACAACTCTCCGCCAACCTGGCAGACACGGAGAATCTGCTACGCATGACCAGCGGACAGGCTGGAAGGATGAGGGGATTGGGGAGCTGGCATGGTGGAATGTGAGTATCTACCTATCTTCTTTGTCTTTGATTATGTCCATCATCACTCTACTATTCCTCGCCACTATTCGTTGCTTGTACAGGAGTGAAAGCTTTGGAAGCTTGCTGTGTTTATTTTCTCATAATGCATCTCATATCTCTTTCTGATGTGGATGTTGAGCCCACATTTCTGGTATCTATGGTGAAGGTAAGAGCAGTAGTGTAATCTTGCTGACATACTTATAGGTTCATGGCGGCGAGCAAAGTCCTGGGTGAGGAGTCGGTCAAGGAACAGCCACGGACTCAACAGAAATGAAGGGATCAAGTATCACGGAACCGGGATTCTATGGCTGATGCTAGCAACTCACGGGATTGATAGGAGCATTGATCAGTTATTCCGGGACGACGGAGATGTCGGCGAATGAGTGCGAATTCACACTCGCTTCAGACTCCGGGCTACCCCAAACTGCTTCATTTGTCATATTAAGAGGGGATGTAATCTCGTGTGAATCAAGACGAGGGCTGTTCCGCGGACACTGGCCGACTGAGTTCACGGAGAAGCTGAGTGGGGGGATTAGAGAATGGGGTGAACTATGTATTAGCCATGAGCCGAATATAAACACCTGCACCCGGTTTCTTCATTGGCGAGCTATACCATGCTGGTTCGATACAGAACATCCTAGCAGAGCCTGATAATTTTATCGGACGCCGAGTATGATTAGACGCTTTCAGTTCTATAGATTCAAACCAACGCATTTGAGCTCGAAAGTTTTTTCGAATTGTTTGTTCGTCTTGCTAGACAAGAATCATGTATCCAATGCAATGACTTATCTCATCCAATTTGTTGAGTTCTGAGCTTGCTAGATACTAGAGATCCCGGAAACCCCACGCACATCGTGCTAATTGCTAATTTATCTTCCCTTGTTTTCGTTTTCTCCGGCTCTGCTTTCAACACAATGCGTTCATCGTGGGCTACTTACTACACTTACCCCCCAAAAGTCTTTGTGCATGACCCACATAGCGTATTAGCCACCATTATCACCACCTAACTTTAACAGGCTATATTTACGCGAATAAAATAGAAAAAAATATAAAAATTAATTAGATAGATAGCCTATAGCTAGGGCTTTAATATTTGGTATACCAACCCTTAGCTTTGCGTAAGGCGCGTAGCTTATGCGGCATACTAAAGACCAGCCTGTTTATTAGCTTTTAATTTAGCTTTTTTTATGTTTTCTGTATTTAATTTTTTAATAACGCAATATTTGCTGCGTTAAATTTTAAAACGTGTAATTTAAAATATTTTTTATAAATTTTAGCTTTTAAAACTTTTTATATGTGCTTAATAAAGTTTATATTTAGGCTATAAGCAAACCAGTTAATAATTTATATTTTATGCTGTTTAAACTACGCTTTTAAAGCTTTAAAAATATATATTTGCATATTATTTTATTAGAAAAACTGGCTTAGCGTATAAACTAAAAGCAAAATTTTTTTTAAAGCTTAAATATAATTTTACAAAATGTAGCTATTGCGCGCAAATTTAATATTACGTTTTATAATTATTATTTTTGATTTATTTTTTATTTAAACGGTTTTTTAAATTATTAAAGTAATATTTAGCTTGTTATAATTAATTATATTAACTATTTAACGGTTATAGCGTTTATTAAACAAACGTTAAATTTAGCCGCATAAATTAAAAATATTAAAAGCAATTAAATATTTGTTTAAATAAATGCTTTAGTTATATTAGCAAAATTTACATACTTAAAATATATATACTTTAGTTAATTTAGCTTTTTTTTGCTTTTAATTGCGCATAAATTAATTTTTTTAAAATATAACATTATTGCTAAAAATAATATGCTTAACAAAATGCTAATGGTATAGCTTTATAATTTTTAAAATTTAAATAATTATATTTTAGCTAATAAAATAACTTAAATATATTATATATTTTTTTTAAAAGCTTTTAAACAAAATATAAAGCAAATTACATATAATTTTAAATATAGCACGCTTTTTTTTTCGATTTAATAAGCATAAGCAACTAAATTTCGGCTTGTTTAAAAATAACTGCATTTCGCGATAGCAAAAAATTATATTAGCAATTATATTACGATAATAGCTATAGCGTTTTGCAAAAGCTTTATAGCTTTAACTTTTTAAAATTTAAGCTATAATAGCCGTACGGACTTTAGGACTTAATAGCTGCTTTTTTTTTTTTTTGCGCGTTAAAATAATACCAAAAATTTTACGTAGCGACAGCATTTTATATATAAAATGTATAGTTGAAAAAGTAGAGTCAAAAAAGGTGGCTAATCAATAAAACGCGACGCGGTTCGCGGGTGTGGGTCATGCACAAAGACTTTTGGGGGCTGACTGAGTTTGCGGGTCGATAGCCTAAGCCTCGGCGATCGCCTACCTACATACTTACCTCGGCACCCCGTATTAAGTAATACTTTTCTCGACCTTCTACCATAGGTACCTCTTACACGACCCAATATCAACTCCATGAATCGAGCAATGTTCGCTACGTATTTCATATCAGCGTTTAATGACGAGTAAACGTGATAAAGAATTAAACCCCCCCCGGCCCCGGAAGGAAGAGCTGGAAAAAGAGCATATTCATGTCAGCTAGCTAGTAAAACTACGCAACTATGTCGCGCTACTACATCCTCCTCTACAACACCCTCTCCCTCCTCGCATGGACGTACCTAACAGCCCGCGTCATCTCAATATCAACATCCACATCAACACTAAGAAACGAGGATATAACCCCCCTAGTAACAGCCATACAAACCACCGCAGTCCTAGAGATCCTGCACGCGGCACTAGGCCTCGTGCGCTCCTCGCCCGGCGCCGCGGCCGTGCAGGTCGGCGGGCGGAATCTTGTTATTTGGACTGTTGTGCGGCGGTTCCCTGAGCTGTTCATTGGAACTGGAACTGGATTCGGACCATTCGCGCTGAGGGCGTGTCTGCTTGCGTGGGGATGCTCGGACATCTTGCGTTATGCTCTCTTTGCTTCCGTTGCGGCTTTCGGGGGTGCGCCGGAGTGGTTGCGATGGTTGAGGTTCGTGCTCCCTATTTCTCTCTTTCTTTTTCTCTCTCTGGGTATATCTTGGTTATTTACACGCTACTTTACTTTTACCTTGTTTTATGTACTACAACACATTCCCCTCCTTCTTAAGATATTGCGTTCTTTTGTATTTACTTTGTTCCTGATGTGAATCTCGCGCTGGAGTGAACTGGACTGGACGGGACTGGGCTAATCAAGATGTGATGAAACAGGTACACCGCCTTCATAGTCCTCTACCCCATAGGCTTCCTGAGCGAAGCATCACTTGTCTACTTAGCTCTTGTCAAGGGTAGTGGCGTCGGCGCCTTTTACAAGGGGTATCTGTTCGTGGGGTTATTGGCGTATATACCAGGTAGGGTACTTTTTATACTTCCTTCCCCATCTCATCTCATGGAATTTGAGATTGCGAGGTACAGGAGCTAATGGAGATTGACAACGCAGCGAGTTATTTCCTGTACACGTATATGTTTGCTCAGAGGCGCCGGGCTCTGAGGAAGACTGAGCACGCGAAGAAGGCGTGAGAATTGCCATGACGCGGATATGATTTTGTCTGGAGAGACGGGTGGATGCTCGTATGGCTGTACTGTGTATGCGGACCATTCGAGTACATGCGGAGACGGTCCGGGAAAGACTGTTTGTGCTCATTTCTTTGCTAGTCTGACTCATAGCGGACTAATGGTGAGCCTGTGTCTCCTATATCCCTTACCGGCCTTGATTTAGGTTGAATATCAAAAGTCCGACAAAGGGCGTACTAGCATTCCTTCACAAGACATGGTTGGGATAAATAACAGTTCAACTTGGATCTGTCATGAACCTTTTGTCGTTCTAGGGATTTATAACGAATAGACGGGTAGATTCCCATCCAAACGAATAGCATATTACCGAGCCTTGCCTCAGCGGCTTGGCTATTGCTGGTGGTCAACGATTTCCTGGAAGAAAGGGTTGCGGACTGGCCGAGTCTAGCTGCTTTTACACGGAAATAAGCTAATTGAACCTCGATCTTTTTGGGGGGGGGGGGGGGGGGGGGGGGGTTTACCAAATTAAAAAAAAAAAAAAAAAAAAAAAAAAAAAAAAAAAAAAAAAAAAAAACAAACAAAAAACAAAAAAAAAAAACAAAAA